>OY728131.1:128558107-129183107 GCA_963277665.1 Viscum album | reverse complement strand
GAAGTCCCTTACAAAGACGGTATCCTTTGATTAAGGATAAATCAATTATATAATTATTTGTAAAAAATATAAATACACCCAAAATAATAGGATATTAAGTGTAAAAAAATCAGAGGTCATCCACACATATTCATAGCATGAAATAATCAATAAGTATAAGTTTAACCCAAAGAATCGAAATTGGGTTAAGAAGTTCCCTTGCAAAAATTCGATAGCCTAACGGTGTCACAAAACATTTTAGAAAAAGATTTGATGATAGATATAAAGGGTACCTCATCACTTGGACATAAAATCTACATAAATAAGGATATATAATAACATATACCAACATAATAATATTTAAATTAAAATACATAACAAAAATAATTCTTTTAAAAATAGGAGGGTGAAAGGTTCCCTTACCGACTTGGGTAACTTTCGAAACGTACACCCCATGAATGAAGGACTATACAACATTGATGTAAATACCCATAAACGAAAGTATATTAAAAAAAGAGTAGGATAAGGGGAATTACACACACCACTCAAAGGAGATAGTAACATATATAGCATGAATCTCACAGGAACAAATAGTGAGATAAAAACCCTTACCTCATTGAAATGAATCGAGTCGTATGACGAAAAGATAATAAGAACCAGATGAATCACATAATAACATGGATATAAATATAATAATGATAATATATATCAAATGGAATTATAAAATACACCACATGAAATAAATAATTGGCGAACAATGGAAATATCATAAAATTGAAAGTGAGATAAGAAATCCGCTTACAAAAATTCGGCAGGCTAACAATGCCACTTAAACATTCTTAAAATGAATTGATGAGAGAAAGGGGGGTCTCTCATAATATTAATATGAAAAGTAAATTTGTAGGAATATAAAATAACATCCCCCAAAATAAGAAAGAGTAGCTTAAAATAAATGACATAAAAGAGAGTACTTAAAAAGAAAGAGAGAGGTAGGATCCCTTACAAAAATTTGGCAGCCTAACTGCACCACTTAAAAATTCATAAAATGAATTAATGAGAGTAAGAGGAAATCACTCATCATATGAAAATACAACTTACAGTATGGTGAATATAAAATAACATCCTCCAACATAAGAACATGGAGCATAAAAGAAATGACATAAAAGAGAGTACTTGAAAGGAAAGAGAGAGGTCAAATCCCTTACCTCAAGTCCAACTTGTTTTGTTCATTTCTTTATATTCCCGAATAATAAACTTTGGTCAATTAATAATTGATTAAGGAACTACTTTAAAGTTTATTATTCAATTCATATCACATATTATAATTTTATAATAATTAGTTAATTATGTGAGTTCATATCAGACATTTTTGTTGATGTTCGGTACATGAGTCAAAGAATGAACTTGTTTGAAAAGAATTGTACATGTAGTTATAATTAAACCATATCCAGAATATTATGAATTATTTAAATATCATATATATACAGTGTATATTCATTTTATACTATTCCATAACATCTATAGATAAAAAATGAAATTCACCATTCATGGAGACGGTAGGTCGTACGTACGCATGAACACTACTTTCATTTCTTTGGCACATTAATGGAATTAAAACTAAATGAGAGAGAGAGAGATATATATATATATATATTATAATTCCAGTATAATATATATGTTATATAGGTCACATAATTTCATTAATTTCATTCTTTATACATTCCATGTATTGCATGAACGAGTCACATCACTTGAGGGGGCGGTCGTCCACACTTCCTCAAATGAAATTATCGCATTTTCACAACCCACATAGCATAAAGGTATGTTTTAAATTTAAAATACATAAGAATATAGTGGAAATAAATATAATATATTTCATAAATAAATATATTTCCATCATAATGGCCACCATGATAGGTGGTAGGAGAAGATAGAACAATCATCGTTTCGTGCGGCAGTAATTCAGCATCCATGGAAACCGTATGTTCTTTAAACATTAGACGGTGGTGTGTGTAAGTTTAGCTAGAATAATTCTCATAAAAATCATATTATATTGAAGATAATGGTGTTGTTACAAAAGAAAGGAATAAAAATAGTTTAAGGAGTTGGAGAAACAAAATAAAACAAAAGAACATAAGATAGGACATTACCTTTAAATCGGGTAACTCCCTTTGGTTTGAACCAAAAGGGTTTCTTGAAGAGGTTTCTGCCTAAGGTAAGGATTATAGGATGAAGAGAGGTATTTGGAGAGATAAAATGAGCAGATTTTGGTCTATCAAAAGTCTTGAGAGGTGTGTGTAAGGGGGTAGAGGTGGGGGGCTTTTATAAAAGGGGGGAAGGGCACTCTTGGAAAGTCTTGAAATTTTATTTTATTATAAAATTATCTTCAGATATTAAAGGTCCCAAAATTATATATTTAGAGGATAAGGTGATAAGGATTATAAATACACCCAGACAATAGGTTTTTGACAAGTTTAAGTCTATGATTTTACCTTATCTTTTCATTTTATTTAAATCGTTCATTAATGAGGTAATCACATCATCATCATGGTGTCATAAATAAATTTATTTATATAATGTCCAAAAATTATAAAAAAATTACCATCATGTATGAATTTTTTTATCTTTCAAATTAATGTTTATATTCAAATAGATCATTTATTTAAACAAAATTAAAATTGTTTTACTTTGGTGATACATACTTTGGTTACATTATCCTTTTTTAAAAAAAAATATGATAAAAGGTCACAATCACACTAAAGTGATTCCATGGGGTCCCAAGGTTGGAACAAGGAATCCCATGGTCTTCCATGACACCACCAATAGCATCAGGACACATGTTGGGGTCATTTTATATTTTTATGATATTATTTTATTACCCTTAACTACCCTATTACTAATTAAACACGATAATTAAAAATAATTACCGTCATTACTATTCATAATGTCCAAAAACAAAAGAGTATTAATTAAATAATTTGGACCTTAGGATTCAAAATATGGAGTCCATTTTATCAAATTACAAACACAGAAACTGTAGTAATTAATTTAAAATAATTTCCGTTGTCAAAACCAAAGATGGGTTTTTAAGTAGTAAAATCTATCAAAATATTGATTGGTTTTTACAACCAATTTAAAATTGAAATTACATCCAATGACAAAAATTGTATTAAATGATAAAAACATAATTAAATTACACCTTAAAAACAATTAAAATGACAACCTAACTATATAAATAAATTGGATGAAAAGGCAGTTTTGAATTAAAATGCAATATTTTTCACTATTCATTAAAAATGAAAATTTGTCACAAAAATACCAAGAATTCACCCTAAAATATATTTTATATTCCAAATTAAAAAATTATATCAATTTTACCAAATAAAAAACTTATATGTTTCATTAATTAATTTTATAATCAATTCCTACTGTCAAAACAAATAGCATGTTTTTAAGAAAAAATATCTATTAAAAGATTGACACTTGTTTATGTCAAATTTCAAAGTGAAATTAATTAAAATGTATATAATTGGATTAAAGGGTAGAAATATATTTTAATTACACTTTAAAACCAATTAAAAAGATAATATAACAATATAAATAAATTATATTAAAAGTAGGTTTTGAATTAAAATACAACATTTTCACTAAAAATGATCTTCATCGGAAAGTAACAAAAATTTACACAAAGTAAATTTTAATGTCTTGACTCTAAATAAGGATTTTATTTTGTCAAAAATAAAATATAAAAGTGACAAAAAGTATATTTAAAAAGGGTTTTCCATCAAAATATGGTTAATCGACCTTTTAAAGAATATTAGAATATTTATTCTTAAAATTGGATTCATTTGCATTTTAAGCCTCTAACATTTAATTAATAATGTAAAAACATTTAAAAAACACATATAATCATATTTTAGTTAGTTCTATTCAATACCGCTATTCTAACGGCTGGACGTTTTCTACCATTCAAAATAATAATATTATATTATTATTGTGCAACGAAAGATTTGAAAGAAACTCGTTGTTTGGTATTGAGTACACCATCAAACATAGAATCCCCTTTAAATTAATGTTAATATTTTATTCACAAATATTAATAAATATGAAAATGTAATATTCTTTATTTACCTGGGATGTTACATCCAGAGTTTGGGATTACTGTTCTGATTTGTGATGTTACAATTGTATATAATTTTTCCTTGAGTGACGCACATGTTAGGTGTTGGTGTTTAGATTTACCATGGATCTATGGATCCTGAAAATGGATAAGAGGCCATAGATGGTTTTTGAATCTTGGATGGAAAAGGCAAGAGGCATCTCATGTGTCATACTTGGAACGTAGGATTCACAACATATATGCATGCAAGTGTGTGTTTTTACTGATGTCTAAGACCTTTGGGTCTGATTACACATACTTTTTTACTTCGATGGAATGTTATGTGGATCCACATTGAAGCATTTCGTTTTGAGGCTGATGACTCAGTTCTCATGCACAGGTGGTTCAGTGACCCTTGTAGGTCAATATGGAACGTGATGCATTTCTATTTAATCCCGTATTGGGTGTTGTTTATCAGGTCAATGTTTATCAAGTCAGATCACTGAGTATGATGTCGATATATACCAATTATTTTCTTTTGAACTTGACATTT
The DNA here is from genome assembly GCA_963277665.1 of Viscum album. NCBI lineage: Eukaryota > Viridiplantae > Streptophyta > Magnoliopsida > Santalales > Viscaceae > Viscum > Viscum album. The sequence continues at coordinate 129,178,476 of OY728131.1, read as the reverse complement.
AGGGGGTATTTCCATATAAGGATACAAGATGAGTGTCCATGCAGTTTCTCTTCTGCTTGGGTTGTGGCATCCAGGGCGCACTTCCTTCTGTGGATGCTCGGAGAGGATCAGGGCCCTTGTAGGCCATGTTTTTTTAGCTTTGACCCTCATTTTTTGTTGTGATCTTTACCTTCTTTTAGGAGGTTTTGAATCTTTTGGGCTAGGTGCTTGGATTTTGTGACACAGTTCTAAGGCTTGTTTTATAGGGATAGGTGGGAGACCTAGAAACCCCTGGTTTTGACTCGAACCCTTGTAGGTTGATGTATTTTCTGTTCTAGGTCAACCTATGTGAGAGAGGTTGGATCGTGTTTTCCAATGAATTTTTGGTAGGGATATTTGTATTAAATTAATTTTGCGATAGAGGCATGGTAGGTACTCGTTTTTTCTTTATAGGCATGTTGATGTCTTCAGCTTTTGATCGAGTCACCTATGGTGCTCGGTTTTCGAGATTGGCTTCGACGGGCATGATTGTTCGAGATCCTGGCTTGGTCGACTAGTTTTTTTTTCTGTTTCTAGTGTAGTAAGAGTTCTAGGAGATTCTCGTGACTAGAACGACATCGTCTGTATGTGTTGGGTGTTTAGGATACACACTGGTTGCACATGGTATCGTTTGAATCTAAATCGGTGAGTGACAAGGTACAAGCCAAGGACCGATGTTTTAAGAATTTCTAGGGGTTTGGACCCAAGACGTTTTTTTGAAATGTCACCATGTGGTAGAGGTGACATTGTGAAATGTTGAGTTACCCTGAGACGGTTGACTCAGGGATGAATCCTGGTCAAGTTGACAGGATGTGAGCATGGATCAGAGGGAGATGTACATTCCCTTTTGTAGAATCCTAATGTAATATTATTAGAGATGATCATGCATCATCTTGATTCGTCTTGAGTATTCTAAGAGAGATTCACCACTATGCTGGGATCCTTTTTCTTTCTAAATGTTCTTCCCTTTTTAGGCGGGAACCTGTTGTGGTTGCTCTCTAGGGGCATTGTAAGTTAAGAAATATGGTGGGGATTGCACCATTGTCCATTTTAGGCTGGTTTTCCTCATTTCGGTTAAAATTTGTTGTTTTCCATGATCTTTTGAGCTCAAAGTTTTATTTTAAGATGACAATAAGGCTATTCCTATGGTAGGGAGTACCAGATCGGTCGTATTTAAATGTATTCCGCATAGGAGATGGTTGTTAATGTTTTATGACTCGTCATCGGATAAGATAGATATCTTGGTAATGCAGATTCCCAGGTTGGGAGCATGGTTATTGGACCTTTCACCGGGCTTCTCGGGGATGAAAAGGTTTATGGTTGGGAGTTTATACGGACCAGTGTTTTTCCGGACTGCAGTTTTGAGCAGAAATTTTAATTTTTACTGTTTGATGCTTATGAGGGGTAAAATGGTCTTTTTACCCAACCATTTGATATTGGATAATTTTTATGACCCCTTCATTGGTCCTGAAATAGTGATTTTAGCCTATTATAAGAGTTTGATGAACATTTGAGCAGTTTGAAGTTTTGCAGAATAATTAATATTTAATATTATTAAATTAAATATTAAATTATTTACGCAGGTTTTTTCAGTGATAAATTATAAAAGGATCATCCAATTGAGATTTTTTCTATGCCGTTGAGTCCAGAATGGGTAGTTTAGCCTAAGTGGGTCATAAACTCGAGTCGGGCGCTAGGGCTGGCCCGCGCCCCCTTTTCTTTCCTTTCCTTTCATTAATTTCATTTCCTTATTCTTCTTTCCTCCTCCTTGAGCACACCTCCAATTTTCTCCTACATGGATGTTTACAATTGTAGAAAATGGATATTTTAAAAGAGGGAGATAAGCAATTGATGATTCATACTGTTGCGATTCCCCCGACGTGTAGAGTCGGCATATGGCATCCGTGGACGGTTAAATCAACTAAAGCTTCAACGGTTTCTGCCCGAAGGTAGACCCATTTACGTTTTTACCATATATCCTCTTTAAAAATATTGTTTTATGTTTTATATCCATTTTATACTTTCATTTGTCCAATTAAGGCTGGATCTGTTCTTTCGGGGGTGAAAATGGGTGTTTCAGGCGTTTTGTGGGTTTTCCCATCAGAAACCCAAGTTATACATCGTGTGTTCTAGGGGAACAAGCTATGTGTTTTTTACATTCGGGGAAGAAAAAGTTTTACTCAGTACCCAATTTTTACTCTATGTTCACGTAGTGTGGTGGCATGGATGTGTCTCCAACTGGGAGACAAAAAACACAAGTTTTGGGTTTTTAAACAGTACACGCCATGTACTTTGAAGTACACATCATGTAATTTTACACAGGTAGACCCCATGTCTTCTAGCCATGTATATGTGCATATCCATGGGGAAATATAGTAGTACACTCAAGGTACTTTGAGGTACACACAATTTACTTTTTCCAGCTTAGTAATTTGGGGTATTTTTTATATAGAAGTTAGGTTTGGGTGTGTGAGTATTCCATTCTGAGAATTTTTCCATGTAAATTGCAATTGTGGAATCCTCTTGACATTTTGAGGTCATCTAAATGGTTTTTTGGGTATTTCTATCTAAATTTATTTGTTCTTCCTCCATTTATCATGTTCAGTTGTCACCTGTTAGCGAGACTTGGTGTGGATGATAGTTTTGGTGTTCAGACCAACCTAGTTGAGACCTTTATTATGAGATGAGATGTAAGCTATCTCCTGTGACCTATTCTTTTAAGGAAGTTCCCCTTGTGATAAATTCTCTTCTGTCCTATGATGCCGTGACAATGGATGCTTCCAAGGATCCCCTGAGCGATGCCTTTTCGTATGTGTTGACCTAGGGAGTCCTTTGTAGGATCTCTCTCATATTTTCATTTGAGAGGATACCAATTATTGAATGCATATATGGTTATTAATTTGAGAATATTTTTTCATATTACTCCCTTACACTTCACTAAGGATCCCGTGTAGGATTCCTTCTCTCATGTTCACCTAGAGGATCCCAAGTAGGATGCCTCCTCAGTGTTTGACTTGAGGGACCTAGTGGGTACCTGAGGTTTGACCGACCCAGGGCTGTTAGGTTGGTTTTGGATAGAGATGGTGTTCAGGAGTCACCTAGAACCCATAATGAACTGGTAATCCCATGGGGATGTGGTGGTAGTGTTGGGTTCGGCGTTTGGGCCACCCTCGCTCATTTGTTTATATTTGACAAGGTTTACTTATGCAGCAGTGGTTACCAGAGGTGCTTCCTGGTTGGTGGATGTTGAGCCTAATGTGAGGATTATTTCTTTCTATTGGGATGCCTAATTTTTTTTCATGGATCCGTATTGCTTATTGGGATTCTCAGACATGCTTACCTGAGATCTGAATTCAGAGCCATGTTATTTACGATATTTGTTTTATACCAAGAGGTACTACCTTGGACATGGCTGTTGAGCTAGAATGTGTATATGTATATATCATGATGGTAATATTGTTGGGATGATGAGAGGTGATCCCTGGTATCTGGATGTTGATCCTTGCTTGATTGTTGGAAAAGGACCGTTAGAGTCTTGGACTAGGAAGACTGTGGGAGGGCTTCCAGAGTATTTACACAGGACCGTGAGAGCCTTGGTGTAGTTGAATGACTAGAGAGGTTTAAACCATGAGAGATGCCCAGGTGGTTGTATACTATGTTGGACCTAGGGGGTATTGACTATGATATATACCCAGACTTCATTTTTATTTATTCAAGTTCTAGGTTAGGGGTTCAGACTGTGAGAGCTTCCCTTGTGGTGATGAGTGGTGGGGATGATTACACTCTCCTCATCCTAGGATTGGAATGTTTACGATCATCCAGATTAGTCAAGATTGACTGTTGTTATACAATATCCTTCTTTATAGGATTTACCATCGGTATATGATATCGTTATTTATAGGGTTGACCGTCCATATACTGAAATCTAATTGTGATTGGGGGTGAGTATGGGTGAACCCAAGTGTAGGATCACTTTCCCCCTATGGTGACGTATCTTTCTCAAAGATATAATTTTGTCTTTGGCCAAATAAGGTACATGTCTATGGGATTAAAAAATTAGAGATTGAATTGATGATACATGACATGAGTGGAACTACGTCCAGCTCAGGTCCCTTGCACATGATGTACAAACGACCAGGATTATGGACCCAAGGACCGACTTCTGATGTGGTTTCATTTTATTTGATTCACATACTCATGAATATTAATATTTATGAATACGTGTATATTTTTGGGACTATATATGTATACATATATATATGTACATGCATGGTTTCATATACCCATTTGATAGGGATTACAAACCCTGGGTTCGACTATAGTTTCACATTTGTTTTTACCACCTTTTGGTTGTGTTTCAGCTAGGATGAGTACGTTGCTTTTGCATTCAATTTAGCATCACAATTACAGGTTGCCTGTAGGGGTGTCCTATTGAGATTATTTCTTAGTACTCCACGTGCACCTTAGTGTATGTGTAGAGATGATGTCAGATTTTCAGGTTGAGCACATGTTTTATGGTGGATATGGCTGAGGCTCAGTGTTGCAAGTTCGAGTAAAGATGATTGAGTGGATCTACTGATCATGCTGGTGGAGTTCGATAGTGTTTGGAGATCGGGTACATGGATTAGCTCAGAGTTAGTAGTAGATCCCTATACTTTTACTTTTAGTTTCTTTTATATGTGTATCTATATGGTTATCCTAGTGGGTGACTAGTGTTGTATTGTATTACACAACTATTCTGGATTTTACAGCATTTTACTATTACATCTTGTTCTAGTTTATTTGTTTATTGAATCCACACACTTGTTTCTTTTCAAAGTGTATGATCTATAATTATTTCTGTTGTTTTCTTACTCTGGTATGAGGGAATAGTTTCCCAACCATCACACCCTAGGCCCTCGCTGCTAGTCAGCAGCCTCTGGCATACGGGGAGGTGCGCTTGAGGCCTTGTGACAAACCATCTTGGAGCATCGGTTTAGTGGCTTCCAGGTTGGGATGTTACATAAAAAATATTTTCGAGTGATTCAATCCACCCTTCTATTTTCACAGGGTCATATGATCCCTTGAATGATGGGGTATGTTTCCTCATGAAATGCTCCACTATCGACATATTCCTCTACTGTTGGTATTATTGATCTCGTGCAAGGACACCGCCACCATTTATCAGATGACTCCACTAAGGAATCACTACAAAAAACTATTCAGTTTCAATTCATACCATCTCAGGATATTGATTTGGAATATTATTTTCCTCTATATTCCTTCCCTGGACTACTTCCCTATTTCCTCTATAGAAAACCATTCTAAACAAATATATCTTAGAAGAAGCACTGTGGTGATATTAAAATTCAATATCATTTCAATTTGACCATAATGTAAAAATATTTTATGGATATTCTAATAACCATTATTATAAAAAATAATGTTATCTAAACCGACCCCTAATACCATCTATTAGGCCTCAACCATAAACGTTACCTAATCATGGGATAAGTCTAAATCTTGACTTAAATTCACCTCAAGGATCTTTTTTGGTTTAGAGGATTAGAGAATTAGGTCATATGTCATACATAAAAACTTAAATATTTCAAGAAGACACTTCTACTCACTGTCCCATTTTTTCACCAAACAATAAATTTTTAAAAAGAAAAATTGTTCAATTCATGTTTAAACATCATGAATTTTCCTTTATCCCATACTTGACTCTTTTATTCATTAAGCTCGGTGTAAAACATTTCAAAACCCAGGATGACCATAAAAAGATCAGTAAGCGATACATAAAGAATGAAAACAGTTAGTCTTGAGAAAACATGTAAACCATGAATAATTTATCATAATGTAATACTTTTAACCTTTAATAAGTAGTAAATACACTTTACTAAATATAAGATAATTTCTTAGACTTTTTGTAACCAAAATATTACAAAAAATCCCATTAAACGAAACATATAACATATAAAGGTATCTTGGGACATAAACATACTTAAATGAAATAACCATACGATCGACTTCCACACATATCATAAAATGGAATATCCATACAACTGACTTCCACACCCAATGCATTTGAGATTATAACATAACCATCCATACTTGGTTTATCATGGAACCAACCATCTTTGGTTTACCATGTAACCAATCATCTTTGGTTTATCACATGACCACCTATAAATTGTCCAAGTACCATTATATAATCATAACACACATAAGATTACAATTATCAACATTTCACTGATAAAATTTCATTTTTAGTAACAAAGAATAATTTCAAGACATTAAAATAGTAAATCAAATTTCAAAACCATTTTCCATACCAAAACACTCAAGAAAGGAAATATGGTATTTACTTTCCTTTTAAAAAATCATTAAAGCTTATAGAGGAATCCAAATATCAAATAACGGTCATGATGACAGAAAGGTTGTTGTCGCCGCATATGTTAAAAACATTACTTTTTGTCATTTAGTAAAAAAATTCGTATAAAAATAATTCCCTTTGATATTAAAATTTAAATGGGTTTATTATACAACATATAAAAGAAGGTGGTGTATAACATCAAAATATGCATCAATTAAAGGAGATTGAGAAGAAGTCCATTACCTTTTGTCTGACTCATCATGTAGAACAGTTATGTTCCTGAATAATAAAATTTGGTTAATTTCTACTTTATGGAGAAAATTTTTCAGGTTTATTATTCCTTTTATATCACTTATCACAATGTCGTAAAAGTTACTTAATTATTTAAGTTTATATAGGGCATTTTGTTGATATTTAGAACATGAGTCAGAAAGGAACTTGTTTTGGTGTAAATTGTCCATGTAGTAAAAAGTCCATCATCTACAGAATTTTATTACATATATATACACTATATATGTATTTATAATATCAATAATATTTTTAGATAATAAATGAAATGCACCGTTCATGGAGATAGTAGGCCATACGTACGCATGAATGCTACTTGTAGTTATTTGTCATATTAAAAGAATGAGAACTAAATAATACATAAGTATACTATAATTTTAGTATAATATATATTTTATATATGTTAGATATGTTCATTAACACCATCTTTTATACGTTCAATGTATGGCATGAATGAGTCATATCACTTTGAGGGGGTGGTAGTCCACACTTTCTCAAATGAAATCATTCTATTTACACAATATGAAAAGCATAATGGTATGTTCTGAATAAAAATTAAAAAACAATAAAGATAAAATAAATATAATATATATCGTATATAATTATATTTTCCATCATAATGGCCACCATGAGAAGTGTAAGGTAAAAATTGAACAATCATCATTTCGTGAGGCAGTAATTCACCGTACACAAAAATAGTATGTTTGTTACCCATTAAATGGAGGTGTGTGTAATTGTAGGTCAAAAAATTATCATAAAAACATAATAGTATATTGAGGATATTGGTGTCATTATATAATCATAGAACATGAAAATTATAGGGAGTGGTGAATGGAAATAAAAGTAAAAAACCTAAGAGAAGGTATTACCTCTTATTCAAGTAACCTATTTTGGTTTATACCAAAAGGATTCCTTGAGAGGCTTTATTTCATAAGGAAGGAATCTAGGATGAGGTCATGGATTCTAGGATGTGTTTTGGGGAAGATATTGGAGGAAAATAAAGGATTTTAGAGTGTATAGAAAAGAGAGGATTGAGTTCTTTTTCATAGGAGAGGGGAGGGGCACCCTTGGAAAGTATTAAAGTATTAAATTAATCTGAAATAAATTTAGATTCCAAATGGTCTAAAATTAATTTATTTAGAATATAAGAAGATTATAGTTATAAATCATTCCATACAATAATTTTCATACTTGTATTTATTTTATTTTAAATCTTATATTTACAGTTTACCCTTAATTACTCTTTTTTAATTTCAATTGAGATAACAACATTTTAATTATTAAGAAGATATTAATTTCACTTAGATGGGTCCCATTTACTATAATTAGAAACATAATTTTCTTTTAGACATTAAAACATCAACTTTTTAATAAATTAGTATTTTTATAAACATCAATTATGTCAATTTTACACTATTCATTTCATTTAATTTAAATGAAATCCAAAAATAGAGATAACATAAAACCAAACAATTTAACAAACTTATAATATTTCAAATTCACCTAGAAAAATCTTGGATGACATAAATTATTTCATATAATATTTATTTTATTATTTATAATAACATTTATTTCATATTTCTGTGAATAAAATAGTTGTTGTATCACTGTTGTGTCAATATTTATTGTGATTATTTAATCTATAAAAATTATAAATAAATTAAATTAATGTAGATAATTTCATTATATTTATGGATAATATTTATTCATGACGTTTTGGAATGTTTATCACAACATTAAAATTATTATACTTAGAAGTGATAAGAGAGTGACATGTTGTCACTTTCTTTTATTTTAATAATAATTACATCACTTTCATGAAAAAAGTACATTAAATGAATAAATTTTGACCCCTAAGTGGTATTGGTCTACTTGAATTCATCCAATAGGTTATGACACATTTGAGGGTAATATTATTATCCTTATCATATTTTTTCCCCAAATTTACCTGATTTGTCTTTAACTGTGGTAAATAAAAATTACCAAAGTTAATATTCATAAAGTCCAAAAGTAAAAGGGACCTATTTACAAATTTTTTACCTTATGATTTAAAATATGGAATCCATTTTTATAAATTAAAAATATTGAATTTGTAGTAATTAATTTAAAATTAATTCCCTTTGTTGAAACATGATAACATATTTGTTACAATTATAAACCATCAAAAATATTGACGTGTGTTTGTATCAAATTTCAATGTGAATTTACCTAAAATGAAAAAAATTGTATTAAATGATAGAAAAATATTCTAAAGATTCTTTAAAACCAATTCAAAATATAATCTACCAACACAAATAAATTATATGTAAAAGGAGTTAAGAATTAAAATGCAACATTTTTTACTATTCATTAAAATATGAATTTTATCAGAAAAATACAAAAATTTCAACCAATGTAAATTTTGATTTCCTTATTCCAAATAAACATGCTTATTTTTTCAAACAGAACATAGAAAAGTATAAAAACTATATTAAAAAATGGTTCTCCATCAAAATATGGTAAAATGACCCTTTAAAAATAATAGAGTTTTTAATGCTTAAAATTCAATTTATTCTCATTTTAAGCCTCTAAAATTCACTGTGTAAATGTAAAAACATTTAAAAAATGTCTGTAATAATATTATACTTAGTTCTATTCATTCCTTCTATTACAATATCTAGGCGTTATCTACCATTTAAAATAATAATAATATTATTGTATTATTTTTCGGCATAACTTAGTGTTGTGTGAAACATAAGATTTCAGAGAAACCCGTCGTTTCATGTCTAGTACGCTATCAGAAAAAGATTCCCCTTCAATGTAAAACTAATATATTATTTATAAATATTAATAGATATGAATAACGTATTATTCTATAAATATATGGGGTGTTACAATAATAATGAATCAATTATTGAGATATTTATTACTCTTTGAATTTGGTTTATAATTTTTGTTTTTTTAATTATATCTCATGTCATTTATTTATTAAAAAATTTATGACATTAATTTTTCATCCTTTCTTATTATTATTATTATTATTATTTATAATATTTTTTGTTCAAATATTATGAAAAATTAATTTTCTATGTAATTTATTACCTTTATGTAACATGTTATAATTTCTATTGATTTTATATAAGATTACATGTACCCTAACACAATGTTTATAAAATACTCCTTACCCATACATAAATTTTATTATACCTTTACATGGTATATATAAAGTACAGGTTACCCTCACATAGATTTGTCTCTACCCTTATGTGAAATTTATAATCTTTTAAATACCCATTAGCATAAATTATTGCGACTTTTACATAAGTTTTCCTATAACCATACACATGTTTTTGACTATTTTTACACTTAAATATGTTTATTAATCTTTGAATTACCCTTTCAAAAAACAATATAAATAGAGAGTCACCCTTACGCAAGTATCAGGTTATGTTTACGCATGTATCAGTTTACTCTTATATAGGTATTGTAGAACCCAACATACCCTTATGTGAGATTCAGAATAAATCTACAAGGGCTTTAAGAATTTCACTCTACCTTTATGTAGTTTACATTCCAGCCTTACACAGTGCATGATTTACCTTTTAATAGTTCATGCCATAACTTTACACATCACATAGTTACCATTACAAAATATATGTAAAACATGTGATACCGTTACATAACCTAGATAATTTTTTACTTAACCTTATGTAACTGTGTTGAAATACCCTTATGTACACTGTATAACTTGAATATTACCTTTATGCATGAATATTAAAGTTTATCATACCGTTATAAAAACCATGTAAAATTATATATACCTTTACAAATAAATCCAGTCTAGATTTATGAAACTTAAGGAAAAAAATTATTACCCATATGTATAAAGAAAATGATCTTTACTTCAACACTTGGTCATGAATCCTAAGACCCCAAAACTAATAGTAGCATCTCAACGACCACAAAATTAGGACCTGTATGGTAGAATAAATTTGATTTTTGTATCCAAATATACAAATCCAACTCTACATAACCAAACATTCCATGTAGTTGAATCATGAAGGATAATATTTTATGTAGGTGTTTTGGGAAGAATAACGTAGTCGATTGTGAAATGTAGCTAAATTGTCATATAGACAAAGTAAATTAGACAATAGATCACCTCAACGTAGCCTGAACAGAGAAATAGACATATAGGATTTTATATTTTTATTTAATATAATTTTATTTGATATATTATAATTTTTTGTAATAATTTTGAAAAACATGTTTTTGTTAATTATCATATTGGAAGTGTTTAAGAGTCATTTATTGTAACAATAAATTATTGTGAGAATTATCTATTGATGAGGGCTATAATTCTATTTTATAATTAAACTAAGCATAATGTGATTGGTTATTTTGATGATATTTTGTTCTCATGAATATCTTAGTGTTAATGATTTCATATTATATTTTGGAATGTGTTCAAGGGGGAACATGATCAAACAAACATGAAACAATTTATTCATACTAGAGACAAATCCATAAAAATACTAATTTCACAAAATAATTGTGAAGTGGTGAATCTTTAAAATGACTACCTTTTCTTTAGTGATATCACAAAGGAAATAATTATTTTATTATTTTCTACTAAAGTGATCAAAGTTCTTGAACTTCATCGATATTCATTTATCATCTGTTGTCCTAGTATTCATAATTTATTTTACATTTTCATTATTTTATTTTACATTCATCTATATGTTCCATTTAAGTATGTTTAAGATTTTCCAATCCAAAATCCATCTTCTTGGGTTATTAATCATATCCATAAAGAAGTTCAGGTTGTGACTCCCAACCAAAAGTTAGAAACATCATGGGTTATGACTCCTATAATTATCAGTTGGGTTGTACCACCAGGTTATAAAAAGGAACATCTGTAACTGGGTTATTAATCTCGATAAAACTATGTTATTTAGTTAATATGACTCTTCTAATAGAGTAGATAATATGGAAGAGTACATGTAGAATCTCAGCAATCCAGACTATAATAAAAATATCATGTGCACTTTGTTTTTTTTTCTGATGCACTATTTGTTTTCCTTGTTGAATTATTTAATGAATTTGATAAATATAAATATTTCATATCAATAAAAAGGATTATTAACCCCCTATAGTCCATATTTACATCTCACTAGGACATAATAATTGGGATCAGAGCATGGTACCTCTTAAGGAGTTTTTTGGGGATTACTATTTCATTATATTTTTGTATTAACCATTATCCTAGACCAAATAGTATACATAAAGATCCAATTCTTTTTTTTTTAAAATTATTAATTTGAGTTATAAAAAATGTTCATACCAACTCATTTTAAAGAAGAAATTATGAATACTATAAGGATCAGATAGATCTATTTATAAAAAATATAGGTATTGAATCTTGGGTTACCATGTAAAAACCTTATAAATTTCCTGACGTATATTTATAACAGATAACCAAAAATGATGAAATAAAATTAATTCTAAAATAAAAAGTTAGGGATCTCCTATAATTTTATTTATGTAAAAAATTTATATACACATTTCCTCATGTAAAACTACATCTGAAATCTAGAGGACATTAAAAGACACTCTCCACGGAACTAATAACTTGCAAAGAGACAATTTTAAAAATAATAAGGATGAGTGTAATGAAATTGGAATGAATGATCATGTTAGAAGCAGTGAGATGTAAAACAGATTCACTAAAATTATAAACAACATGGTTGTACTCAAGGAAACCATGAATAATGAATTTATTATCAAAAGAAAACATTGATACCTACCTAAGAGATCTCGCCCAAAGAAGGTTTCAATTGATGAAATTATGGACTTTGGTATGTATTCAAGGGATGAACTAATAATATCACTTCTTCAATATGAGATATATTTGAAGAATGATAATTATGAAGAACATGAAAAATATAAAAGGTATAAAATTAAAATATTATATAATTTTTCTTCAAATTACTTTGATTATATGTTACAACAATTTTTGAAAGATGAAATAATAAATTTTATTAAAGGATTTTATAAGTACTTTAAGAGAAAGAGATTCTCAAAGAAGCATCCAGGAAGAGATAATGAAAAGGATTATAGAAAGGGAATTAAGAAATTTAATAGTAGTAAATAAAATATTTTAAAATCTATATACCATGAGAGTAGGAAAAATGGACACAACAAATCAGATTATCCTAAATTGAAACACTAAAGGAATGATTATAAATAAAAGGAGTTAAAACATGCATATCATACTAGATAAATATTCATAGAGGATCCAGAATCAAATAGTGATGATTCTAAGAGTGTAAAGAATCATCCAATTTATACTTTATGGAAACAATATTGAATGAGGTACCCATTAATTCAGATTCTAGAAAAGTTTATGAGTTTGATATTGAAAGTGAAGTTAAAAAATTAATCAAACAAAATGAAAAGTTTCAAAAGGTTATTTTGGGAATGTTATAACTATATAGTGAATATATAATAAAAAATAAAAAATTAATGAATAAAATTAAAACATAAAATTTTTGCGTTAAGTTATATTGTTGAGAAAAGTGTTATATATTCTAAACTAATAAAGCTCAAATATGAAAATGAAAAGACACAATATTTATTTCCAACAACTGATGAGCTTTAAAAAAGTACTATTAGTTAATTTTTTATGGTTTAGATTAAATTGAAATGTAATAAAAGAAGATCTAATAAGAAAATAATAAATTTAGAAACACATGATAATTTTCAAATGGGAAAATCAATGATGATATTGAAGTTATTCAAAATGATAATTAAAATATTTTAAGGGAATTTACTTGATTAAAATAAAACATATCTATTTTTTTTCATAAAAAAGAAAAATATGATAATATGATGGCTAGAAAAAAATATATAAAAATTAAACTGGATTTGGTTATAATAGTTATATTCCTAAGTTTCACTTAGCTAATTTTCTTAAAATAATTAAAGGTAATTTATAAATTTTAACATTATTTATATGTAATTTGGAAAGAAATTATGAAAATGAATCATTATTAATAGTTGCTTAGTCATTTGGCCATAAAAAGACTTTTATTTATTAGAATAGATCTTCTAGAGTACCCTACAATAAATATCATAAATCAGTATGAGATTGTAAAAGTTTTATCACTAATCTAGTTTGAACCAATATCACTTAGGTACCAAAACAATTATAGGAGTAATATGTTTTATAGGAAATATTATTAAAGAGTTATAAAGATACATTGTATATAGACATCGATTGTTCTGGGCACATGAATGGTGAGATTTTTAACTTTTTATTTTTAATTCATCTAATAGAGGGACTTCCACTTTCGATGATAACTCTAAAGGAAAGGTCATATGTTTTTGAGAAGCAAGAATAACCAAATTGGTTATAATATATATATTAATGTATGTAGAGGTATGAAAACATAATTTAATTATTATCCCATATATTTATGATGATGGAATCATTGTAATTTTTGAAGATAATATATATATTATTTAGAAATTTAATACTGTTTTATTTTATACTAGTAGAAAATAAAATATATATTCTATAGATTTTTTAAAATTAACCCAAAAAATTTAAAGTGGTTAAACATAGTAGAAATATAACATACTATTTTGACCAAAATTTTTAGACATGTACACATTTGAAAATTGTACTGGATGAAAAAACATGGTCAGGTTCTAGATCTTCCAAAATTGAAAGGAAGTAAATTTTTGTGTGTGTGATTATTGGATAAAGGGAAATAAAAACAAAGATAAATTTATATCTATTGACAATTTTACTAAAACATTTCATTCATAATTATGTTATCTTGATTTTTTTACCAATAGGAAATGCTATTTTATTTATTAAGAAATATTTTTATGGAATTATAAATGATTTTAGTAGATTCAATTGCACTCATTTCCTATATCATAAAAGTGAAACCCTAAAAAATTTAATTTCTTTTTGTAAATAGATTCCAAATAACAAAGGTAATTTAATACTATAAATTAGAAGTGAAAATTAATAATAACTTGATAAATTATATTTAGAGAGATTGTTTGAATATAATGGTTACTTCTACAATTTTTCTTCCCCTAGACCACCACGACAAAAAGGTATTGTAGAGATAAAAAATATAACGATTCAAGAAATGGAAAGAACAATGCTAAATAAATTTAAATTAAAAGAAAATTTTTTGGATGAATAAATTAATACTTATTTTTATATATTAAATAGAGTTTTTATTAGACCCATGTTACTGAAAAATCTTTATTAACTATTTTAAAAAAGGAAACCCATGATTTCCCCTTTATGTTTTTTGGCTGTAGAGTAAATATTTTAAATACTAAAAATATTTTGGGTAATTTTTATACTAAAAGTGATAAAGTAATTTATCTAGAATATTAAAATAATATAAAGGATTATAGAGTATAGAAAAATAGAACATTGTCAATGGAGGAATCTATTCATGTAAAGTTCATTAAAAATATTGAAAAATAAAATACAGATTCTGATAATCCCATTTAAAAAATTAAAGAGTTAAATTTTGGGGAAGATATACTATCATATGAAAATGAATCATTTTATGGGGATCATATATCTTCTCAATATGATTATAGGGATTAGAAAATAGATAGAGATCATTATTTATAAAAGAAAATTAGAAATGTGGAATCCAGAATAAGAACTAGAAACCCAATTTGGATTCTTTGTACTAATTCATCCTTTAATATTGATTTTATATTATTAAATTTAAATAATAATTTAATGATTAATACTATAAAAATTATATGAATGATGAACTTAATTAGTTTAAAATACATAAATATAATAATTAGGTTGATTTTCCTAAAGATAAACAGTCCATTTGAACCAAATATTTTTTTTTGAAATACAATAGATGAGTATGGTAACATAGTCAAGAAAGATATACTAGTTTCCAAAGTAAATTTAAAAGAAGGAGGTGTTGATTTTGAAAATTAATTTTGACATGTTCCTAGAGTAGAATTCATTTATATTCTATTAGATTTTTCTTGTTATCATAATTTTAAATCATTTCAATTGGATATAAAAATTGCATTGTTAAGGAGTTAAATTTATAAAGAGGTGTATGTTAATAAAACACCTGGTTTATAAAATGATGAATATAAAAATCATTTCTTCAAACTATATAAATCATTTTATGGTCTAAATCAAGCTTCAATATCATTATATGAATGACTAATTATATTTTTATTACAAAGTTATTTTAACCATGGAATGGTTGATCCAATACTATATATAATGAATGTTTATAATGATATTTCAATTTTAAAAATATATACTGATGTTATTTTATTTTTATATAATAATGATATGCTTATTAATAAAATTTTTAAATTAATGACAACTGAATTTAAAATGAGTTTAGTGGGTGAATTAATATTTTTCCTTAGCCTATAAAAGTTTCAATGAAAATTTTCAATATTTATAAATCAAAATAAATATATAAGATATTTTGTTAAAAAATTTCAACTTGAAACATTTAAAACCCTGAAAAATCTAATGATCACCCATTCTAAATGGATGCGGATGAATCAGGAAAATCCATGAATAATTAAATGTATATAGGAATGATAAGAAGCCAATTGTTTTTTCTCTGTATCAAGTCTTGATATTATGTTTTCAGTTTTCTTATGTGTATGTTGTTAGTATGATCCAAAATAAATTCCTTTAAATAATGTTAAAAGAATTATAGTACATGTTAAAAGAACCTTTAACCACTGATATTTTTACTCGAATCATAATTTTCACAAATTTTTATCATAGTATGACTTTGATTTTTGCAGCTGCTTACTTGACCTAAAAATCAATTTAGGTATGTGTCACATACTCTAAAAATATTTACTACGTTAGAGTTCTAAAATAATTTTCTATGTTCATTATCCATATCTGAGGATGAGTATATTTATGTTGTAAATTTTTTTTCACAATTAATTTTGATAAAAAAAATCTATCATATTTCAATATTTATTTAAACAAAATCCCTATATATTGTGGAAAATACATCTACAATTTTAGGATCTATAAATCCATTACATCATTCTAGGGAAAAACATATTGATGTTAGATTTAATTTTTTAAGAAATAATTTAAATAATGTGAATATCATTCTTGAATATGTTCCATGATAAAATCAACTTGCATATATCATTACCAAACCATTAAATTCTATGAGGGTTGAGAAATTGAATTTTGAATTGGGGGTGATGGAGATTTTTCTTATTTGAGTATACCAACTATATTTTTTAATGTTCTAATATATGTTTTATAAAATTATGAACTTAAGGGAATATATCCCTCTATTTTAATAAGTTTTTAATTATTTAGGATTGATAAAATTTTTAAATAATATTTCTACTTTTCAATAAATTTCAAAAAGGGGGAGATTTTTTTTGGAATTTCAATAAATTATTGGTGTTTTAATTTATATAAATGGTTTTATTTTTAGTTTTTGAATTTTTTGAAAATATTTTTATTAATTATAACTCCTATAAAATATTTAGTAAGAATTTATTTGACTTTAATTTCTGAAAATCAATTCTAATTATGTTTATTATTAATTGTAGTAATTATTGTTTAAATATTGAGAAATATTAATTTTATATGTATTTTTTACCCTTATGTAACATGTTATAATTTTATGTTACCTTTAAGTAAACATACATGTACCCTTACAAAAGGTTTATTAATTTTTCCTTACCCTTATGTAACTTTTATTCTCCCTTTACATGGTATATAGAAAATAATGGTTACCCTTACATAGATTTATTTTTAACCCTCCATGAACAATATAATATTTAAAGTTCCATTACACAAGGTTTTTATTACCTTTAAGAAAGTTTTCCTATACACTTAAGAATATCTTTGACTTTTTTTACCCTTATATATGATTCTTAATCTTTGGCCTACCTTTTCACAAGCCTTAGAAATAGTGGGTTACCATTAAATAAGTATCATGTTTCCATTATGAAAGTATCATTTCACTTTTATTATGGTATTGGAAAACCAAAACTAACCTTATGTGAGATTTATAATACCTCTACTCGATTATAAGTAATTTCACTTTACCTTTACACATAATACATTTTAACCTTACAAAATGCATACTTTACCTTTATGTAGCATATGCCTCAACCTTACACAGAACATAATTACAATTATTGAATATATTTAAAGCTTATTATTCCTTAAAATAACCTATATAATTTAGTACTTACCCTTACATATTTGTGTTCACTTACCCTTATTTGGAAGTTATAACATGAAGCTTACCTTTACACGTAATGTTGAAAGTTGAGCTTATGTTTATGAAACACATGTAAAATCCTATACACCTTTTTGTATCTATTTTCTATAAATTTACTTATCATAAGGAATAAACATATTACATTTACACACAAATAAAATAAAATCCACTTCAACGCTCAATCTTGTATTGTAGCACCCCATAACTTATGGTAACATCTCAACAACAACGAAAGTATGACCAGAATAGTAGCATAACCTTCCTTCACATTAAAAAATATACATATCCAAATCCACATAAGTAAACATCCCATGTAGATGAATCATATCAGTGATTATGCTATGTAGGTTTTTTTAAGAACCACATATTTGGTTGTGAAAAGTTTCCAAATTGTTATGTAGCTAAATAAAATCACGTAGGTGATTTCATGAAGACATGAAAATTTTGGGTTTTTTTTATTTTGATATATAGATATTATAATTTATACATTCGTAAGTTATTTTTATTAATTATAAAATACATGTTTATGTTAATGATTACATTGGAAGCATTTCGAAGTTATTTCATGTAAAAATTAAAGTGTTTTAGAATTCTTTGATAATGAGAATTCAATTTATAATTATAAGTAAATGATATTATTCTAAGTATAATTATTCACAAAACCATGGAATAGGGTGATTGGTTAGTTAGAATCGTTTTTATATTCAATAAGATCTTGGATTTAATGGTGTAGGATTATCTGTTGCGATGCGATCAAGGGGAATGTGATTAAATAAACTTGACAAAATTTATTCAAACTAGAGACATATCCATAAAAATAAAACTTCTATACAAGAATTTTGAAGTGTTGAATCCATATTAAAAATAATATTTTATTACTATGATCATGAAGGAATTCATCCTTTTATCATCAACTACTTACATGATCAAAGTTTTTGAGCAACATCAAAATTAATCATTATTTTATCCAATGCTATTATTAATTCCTTTTGGATTATCATTATTGCCAATTTTCATTCTTTTATTCCTGAATTTTGAGTTAGTTTAATTATTTCCATCCAAAATATATCTGATTAAGTTATTCCTCTTATCCAGAAGGAAAGTTCGATTGTGAATCCCAAACAAAAATTAGGTTAATAAGGGGTTGTAACTCCTATAAAATTCATTTGGGTAATACTACTAGGTGAGAGAAAATAAATTTTGTAACTAGGTTATCACTCCCTATAAAAAGTGAGTTATTTAGAAAATAATAGTCTCATTAAAAAGTAGATAATATTGAACAGTAGATTTCAGATATCTGTGATCAGAACAACTATAAAAATATCATGTTCTTGGTGTTTTATTTTTCACTGCATTATTAGTTTTTATTATTTCTCTATTTAATTACTCCGGTCATTTTAATTTTTTCATATATTTTAAAAGAACTATTAGAACCTTCTATAGTATATATTTCTATCACACTAGGACCTTAAAATAGGTATAAATGTTTGGTAAATTGTGAGGAATATGTTGGTGATTACTGTTTCATTATATATTTTTATTAACCATTATCCTAGATCTAATATTCTAAGTAAAGAGACACTACATTGTTATGGAAATTAAAAAAGATTAGTTATTGAATCTAATCAGACCACCTCATTTTATGTAAGAAATTATGTATTCTATAAGGATTAAATGATTTATATCCAAAATATATAGTTCTTGAATTTTGGGCTATCATGTCAAAAGCTTTTAAATTGGGTGAGGAATATTTAGAAACACTAACAAGAAATGATGCTAAAAAATGGATTCTAAACTAAAAATTTATGAATTGTATGTATTATTATATAATTGTAAACTTATATATCCATATTTCATCTTGTAAAAATACATTTTATATTGGTATTAATTTAAAAGTCACTCGTAAAGGAACTAATAAGTTGCAATGAACCACGTTAGGCATTCACAGAGTTGATATTCAAGAATTCATAATTAATGATCAAGATAGAATAAATGAGATGTTCAATAGATTAACTAAAATTTTAAAAAACATGGATATACACAATTAAACCATAAATAATAATGTTCTTATTAAAATAATACTTTGATCCCTCCCTAAAAGATGATACTCAAAGAAGGTTATATTTAATGAAAGTAAGGATTTCATCGAGTATTCAATGAATGAACTGATATGATCACTTTTTCAATATGAGAATGAGTTGAAGAATGATAATGGTGAAGAAAATGATAAAATTAAATGTACAAAATTGAAATCTAATATAAATATTTTTCTAATTACTCTGATTCTTCTTTGAAGAAAAGAGAGAAAGTTGATATAAAAAATTTTACTAAACGAGTTTATAAGTACATTAAGATAAAGAGTGATTAAAAAAGCATCCCCAAAATGATAATCAAAAGGATTACATAAAGTGATGTAAGAAATGAAATGGTAGTAAATTAAATGTTTCATAATTAATATTTTATGAGCGTAGAAAAAATGGAAGTATCAAATCAAATTGACCAAAATTAAAACAATAAGGTAAAGACATGAAATTTAATAAGGAGTTAAACTTTTCATATCAAGTTTCATAGAGATTCATGGAAGATTCAGAAAAGAGAAGTTATCATTATGAGAGTTGAAAATAATTTGACAATATATTCTTTCTGTACATAATAATGAATAAGATAAGCATTGATTCTGATTCTATTTCAGATTATGAGTATGATATTGATACTAATGTTAATGAATTTACTGAAAAACAATATTTTAAAAAGGTTATTTTTAGATTTTCTAAAATGTATAAAGAATTTAAAATATAGAATAATAAAATTAAATAACAAAATGAGAATATGAAAGTTTCTATTTTAAGAAATATATAATAGAAAAGGGTTTCATATTCTGAACTGATAAAGCTCAAAGATTAAAATAAGTGAATGATATATTTCTTCTCAAAAAATAATGAGGATCAAGAAAGTATATTTAAGTTTTTTTTGATGATTTAGTAAAAATCTAAATGGAATTTATTAATATTAAACAAGAAAATAATAATTTAATAAATAAAATATTGTGTTCAAATGGAAAAATATTTGATAACGTAAAGGTTATTCAAAAATAGATTGAAAATACTAAAAAAATTACTGGATTAAAATAAATCATATTTATTTTTTCAAAGGAAAAAAATATATCATATGATATCTATGAAAAAACCTACTAAATATAAAAATGGATTTGGTTATAATAGTTATATTCCTAAGATGTAGAAAACTACATTTGATAAAATAAGTAAAAGGATTGTCTTATGTGTTACATACTTTATAAAACATTTGAAAGGGAATTGGGAAAAAAATCTTCATTACGATTTAATCATTCATTAGGATGTACCATGAATCTTTTTCTAAGAATATTTCTTATAGATTACGCTTGAATAGATTTCATAAATCTATATGTGTTTCTGAAAGTATTATCCCTTGTCTAGTGGGACCCAAAAATAGATTGGTTACCAATTTTTTTTTATTAATCTATTTTATAGGGAATCTACCTAAAGAGTTCAAAAAATACAAGATATATGGAGAATGGGAACTCCTGAAAAATGAGTGGTGATATTTCCAACTCTATATTTTAATTAATATGATAGAGGGACTGTCAATTTCAAATATAACTCTAAAGGTCAAAGATTTTAGGGAATTAAAAATATTAAAATCAATTATAATTTATAGAGTACCATATATAGAGGGATTAAAAAACAATTTAATTATTATCCTATATATTTGAGATGATAGAATGAGTGTAGAAATTGAAGATAATATATTTATTATTTATAAATATAAAAATATTTTATTTTATTCTAAAAGAAATTAAAACCTATATTCTATATATTTTTTTAAACTAACCCATTAAAATGTAATGTCCTTAAATTTATTTGTAATAGATGATATTGTTTGGAATATAAGGTTGGGACATGTTAACTTGCAATAATTGTACAAGTTGGCACAATATGGACATCTTCCAGAACTTCCAAAATTCAAATCAAGTAAGTATTTTTGTCTATGATTCTTTTCTAATGGTTATGAAACACAAATAGATATTTATATATGTTAACAATGTTAATACAATATGAATTTTAAAACAACATTTTTTGATTTATTTATATCCATGAGAACTAATATTTTGGGTAGTAAGAAATATGTGTGTGTAATTGTAGATGATTTTATTAGTTTTAATTGCAATCAAATCCTATTATGTAAAAGTTAAACCCTAAATATGTATATTGATGTTTATAAACAAATTCAAAAATAAAAGTTCATTTAATAACATAAATTAAAATTGACAGTGAAGGATAACTGGTTAACTTATATTTTGATATTTTTTAAAGATAATAGATACTTCCATAATTTTCCCCTTAAATAACTAAAAAAATGGTGTTGTGGGGTGGAAAAATAAAAGTATTCAAGAAATAGAAAGAAATATTCTAATTTAATTCAATTCACTAAAATATTTTTAGTCTTAATAAATTAATACTTCTTGTTATATCATAAATAAAATTTAAATTATTTATATGCTTAAGAAAACTCTTTATGAACTATTTAAATAAAATAAACTCAAGATGGGTCACTTTTATGTTTCTTTGTAGAGTTTATATTTCAAACAATAAAGATAATTTGGAAAAGTTTGATGCTAAAAGTGATAAATGAATTTTTCTAGGATATTTAAGTAATAGTAAAAATTATAGAGTAAAAATAATAGAACCATGTCAATAGTGGAATCAGTACAAGTAAAGTTCATTGAAAAAAATTAAAAATAGAATGAAAATTCTGATAATCCCAATAATTATTTTAACGAGCTATATTTTGGTGTAGATAAACCTGAAAATGATAATGCATCCACTGATGGGGTGAAAATATCATTTCAATTTAATTATATGACTTGAAAAACTCATAGTGACCATTAATTAGAAAATTTAATTGTAAATGTTGAATATTTAATAAGAAATATAAAATTAGTTTTGAATTTTTATTCCAATTCATCATTTTTTTATTTTGTACCTATTAATGTTAATCAAGTATTAAATCATTCAAACTAAATAAATTCTATTCAAGATGAACTTAATCAGTTTGAAGGAAATAAATTTTGGAATTTGGTTGAGTTTCCTAAAGATAATAAGTCAATGGAAACCAAAATGGCTTTTTCAAAATAAAATTTATGGGTATAGTCATATACATAAAAAATTATAGACTAAAATCTCAAGGATATTTACAAGAAGAATATATTTATTATGAATATTCATTTTCACTAGTTTTTATAATAGAATCCATTTTGATTATTTTAGATTTTTCTTATTGTCAAAATTTTCAATCATTTTGAATCGATGTAAAAATGGATTTTTTAAATGGTGTAATTTATAAATATGTTCATGTTAATCAACCACCTAGTTTTGAAGATGATGAATTTCCAAATCAGATTTTAAAACTATATAAATATTTGTATTGTCAAAACAAAGATCCATAATCTTGGTATGGTAGAATTACTATATTTTTATTATAAAATGTTTTTTAAAATGGAATGGTTGACCCATTTCAATTTAAAAAGAAATTTTTTAATGATATTTTAAATTATAAAAATATATATTGATGATTTTGTATTTAGATCTACAAGTTATATTTATAGTCATTAATTTTTTATCTTAATGACTAATGAATTTTATATGAGCTTATTAGGTGAATTAAATTTTCATGTTAAAATTTTACAAAGAAAAGTTGACATAATTATAAATAAAAAAAATATTCTAAAGATTTGGTTAATAAATTTTCAACTTTTATCATTTAAAACTACTAGAACTCCAATGATCACCAATTATGAACTAGATGTGGATGAATCTTTAAAATCCGCGAATGCTAATATATATAGAGTAATGATAGGAATCTTTTTTTATTTGACTTCATCAAGGCCTGATATTATGAATAATTTATCAATGGGCACATGACAACAGTATAATCTAAAATAATTTCATTTATTGGAAGTTAAATGAATAATTATTTATATTAAAGGAATAATTAATAATGGTTTGTTTTACTCTAATCAGTATTATTTTAGTTTTTTATCATATTCTGACTCTTATTTTTGAGTCTATAGACTTGATAGGAAAAATAGTTCATGTATGTGTCACATACATGGTAAATATTTAATATTATGGAGTTTCGAAAAGAAATTTTTAGTTTCATTATCTACAGCTGAAGCTATGTATATTAATGTTTTAGTTTTTGTGTGCTCAAATTATTTACCCAAATGGGCCGAAGGCTTCAATTATTTCTTGATTTTTGATCACCCATTTCAAGGGATGAAGGGGAACCCTTACAAGTCTCGTAGGATTATAGATTACATGGCCCGTGTGCTCGAATTATTTGGATAAAGAAAACTCTATATGATTATAATGTCTTTTTAGATGAAATTACTATATATTATTACAATAGTATTGGTATTTTAATATCTAAAAATCCATCAAATCATTATAGGATAGAACATATTGATGTCAGATTTTATTTTTTAGGAGATCATGTTAATATAATGGAAATCATTCTTAAATTTTTTCCTATATAAATTAAACATGATGATATCTTTTATAAACACTTATATTTTGTGAGGTTTGAGAAATTTATGTTTGAACTAGAGTTTATAGATAAATATATTATGTGTGTATACCAATTAAATGTTACCATTTTCTATAAATCTATTTTAAAAAATTATGAATTTAGGGGGAGTTTTCCCTTTCTTTTATGAAGTTTTTAATTATTTAAGAGGGGCCATTTTCTATTAATTTTTTTTTCAATTTAGTATACATTTGAAAGGTGGAGAGTTTTTTAAATTTAAATAAATGTTCAGTTTTTTAATTTTTAAAATGGTGAGATATTTTTGGTATTAATTTGGTTTATAATTTTTTTTATTAATTAAAATTCATCTCATTTATTTAATATACCTTTTTTAAATTAATTGATCATCACTTATTCTTATTATTTTTATTATTATTTATAATTTTTTTAAATCTTGTGGAAAATTAATTTTCTATGTAATGTTATTACCCATTTTAAAAATGTTATTATTTTTATTTAACTTTACATAAGAATACATGTACCCTCACACAAGGTTTATAAATTCTTATTTACCCCTACATAACTTTTATTTTTTCTATTTTGAGGTATATAGAAAATGAAAGTAGTCTTACATAGCTTTATTTATACCCTTACATGATATTTATAATATTTTAAAGACCTTTATGAAAGGATTTTTTTTACCTTTACATAAGTTTTCTTATACCCTTACACATGTCTTTGACTTTTTTTACTCTTATGTATGTTTATTAATCTTCATATTACCTTTATCATAACCTTAGAAACAATGAGTTACCCATATATAATTATCAGGTTAACCTTATTAAAGTATCAATTTACCCTTACTAAGGTGATGAAAACACCAAAATACCGTTATGTGAGATTCATAAAACCATTGTACAGGCTTAAGGAATCTCATTTTACCCTCGAGTAGCGTATATTCTACCCTTACAGAATACATGCTTTACCATTACACAGTGCATGGATTACCTTTACAAAACTCATTGTTACATTTACACAATATATGTAAAACCCAATCTCGCTTAATGTAATCTATATAATATAGTACTTACCCTTACATAGAATGTATAACATAAATCTTACCTTTATGCATGAACTTGAAATTTTAGCTTACATTTTGACAACTCATGTCAACTCCAATATACCTTTACAAATATATTCAATATATCATTACATGACATAATGAATAAACTTATTACCCTTATGCACAAGGAACGTTAGCTCTACTTCAGTGCTGGATCTTTCATTATAGTGCCCCAGAACTAATGGTAGAATATAAATGAAAGTGGAAGAAAAACCCAGATTCTAGCATAAAATTCCTCCACATGGCCAAAAATATATATCC
Organism: Viscum album; assembly: GCA_963277665.1. Taxonomy (NCBI): domain Eukaryota; kingdom Viridiplantae; phylum Streptophyta; class Magnoliopsida; order Santalales; family Viscaceae; genus Viscum; species Viscum album. Next base: position 129,152,582 of record OY728131.1, on the reverse strand, counting down.
AAATACTTTTAATAGGACTTACAACATATCCAAATCACACAGTTTTTTATTATAGATATTCATTTTTGGAGGAAACATGTACCTTATTGTGAAACACATCCAAATTTCTATATCGAAAAAATAAATCATGTATCTAATTGCTACAACTTAGTCGATTGTATGAAGACATGGAAATATACGATTTTTTATTTTGATTTACTAAAACTATATATAATATATTCATCATTATTTATTAATTATAAAATTCATATTTGTGTAAATGATCTTATTAGAAGTGTTTTAGATTCATTTCATGTAGGAATAAAAGACTATGAGAATTCATTGTTAATAAGAGAGATAATTCAAATTACAGGTAAATGATATGATTCTATTTTATATTATTCTATAACTTATGTTGTAGTGTGATTTGTTATTTAGAATCTCCATCATACTCAAGATGATCTTCGAGTTAATGATAGACGACTACCCATTGGAATTTGATCAAGGGGGTACATGATTAAATGAACTTTACATAATTTTTTCAACCAAAATACATATATATAAAAATAAAAATTTCATCGATTAATTGAGAAGTGGTGAATCCCCACTATAACTAATGTTAATTTGTTTGATAATTAAGGACTTCGTAATTTTATCATGTTCTACTGAAGTGATCAAATTTATTCAGCTACATTGACATTCATTGTGATATACTCCACTAATATTCTTAATTTCTTTTAGATTTTCATTGGTTTATCTTTACATTATTCTATCTCTTTATTTTTAGTTGGTTTAAGAATTTACCATAAAAAATCTATCTTCTTAGGTTATTCCAATAATTAAAAAGTGAGGTTGTATTGTTACTCCCAAAAAAAGGTTATGTTAGTAATGGGTTAGTAATCCTATAAAATTCAGTTGGATTATACCCCCAAGTGAGAAAAATGTATGCTTATAACTATAATTCAAGAATAAAATAGAATAAAGACATTATAGTTAAAGATACTATTGGATATATCATGACCTATGATAATAACATGAAATGAGAAGATGAAATGGAATTCAAGAAAGTCAATAAAAATAAGACTATTTCCTTTAAGGTGATCAATAATGATTTTTCACGACCCGTCCCTCGGAGCCCGTTCCGTGACTACCCCAAGCCTACCTTCAATAGGCCAGGGGCTGGTGAATAGCACTGAAAGGCATATCTCTAAAACAGGAAGGTGTTTCCCTTAAACCTGTACAAACTCACATAGTGGAACGCAACAAGATGCAACCACACAGACTAGAACGCAATAAAAGAAACTGTGAAGTATAATACTATAGTAAAGAGTGCTAAAAATAATGGGGGGAATACAAGCCCAACTGGAAATAGTACAAGTACAACTGAAAAAGTAAAAAATAGCTAAAAAGTGAAAGGCATCTCCTAGATCGTCCACCACACATCCTACCTGAAGGGTAGGTACAACTCATGATCTCTAGTCCCTACGTGACGTCACGTCAAAAAGGTCCAACTCCAAACCTTGCCCAGTCCTAGCTCCCTCATCATCGATCAACGTTGTATGTTGTCTGCACCAAACAAAACAAGGTGCGGGTGAAGCCCGTGCAGGGGTGAGTATGACGATACTTTGTAAGGACACCAAGACCTCCACAGGTCTCCTAGAGTTTCACAAAGGAAAAACCACAACGAATGAATCAAAAGTACAAAACACAAGTCAGATCACACCAGGTATCACATTATTTTAAGAATAGAAGGGTTATCCCATCATCGAACTCCTCAGATTCTAGAGAACCCCTCCTTTATTGAGAAAAATGGGACTTCCAGGTCACACAAAGCCACTTCCCATTAACCTTGAACTGTTATGGTACCCATCCCCAATGGGTACTGTGGGGATGTCGGGTCACACAGAGCCGCTTCCCACCATGGGCATGCCGGGCCTAACATAGCCACTTACCATCATGTACAAACTGAGGTACTCCTCTTATCGAGTACCATGGGTCTGTCGGGCCACACAGCGCCACTCCCCACTGTGGGCTTGCGGGGTCACATAGAGCCACTTCCCACTAGGCAAATCGTCAAGTAGTCTTCAGGTCTCATCCAACCACAGGGTTCCATACACAATCTGCTTTAGAGAACTGCTCATAAAGACACTAGCTACATCTTTATATCCATGGAATTCACCAGAATGTATTCCAACAGATCCGTCTCATCCAGAGAGTCCCAAAGCTGCAAACAACTCGTCAATCAGATGCACAGTTTGCGAGATACATGAATTTTAGTGCTGAGGGACCGGTTGGATTTGTATTCTATCCCACCGAGCCATCTCACAACATTCTCCAAAACATAGGTGGAGTGTCCCAAAATAACTTCCTCATCCTAAGGATGTCGACTGGGCCGCGGGTCGGTTCGCTGGACCGACCTGATGGTGTCATGCGCCCACCGGTGCAGGCCGCCAGAGACACCCAGACACGATGCGTCTGGGTAATGCTGACGTGGCACGAGGCCACGTCAGTGGGTCAACCCTCAGGGGTTGACCCAACACGGCAGCACATGGTGCCGCGGGTCCTCCATGCAGCGGCCGAAGGGTCACGTGTCTTCCGCTGGGCACACTGCTGGGGTACGCCCCGTCCACTGGCCCCCGGTCATACCCACGACCTTCGCTCCCGCCACAGTAATCGCAGGCCGTGGCCCTGTTGCCAAGTGGGAATGCCGCTATTGGTGCACCCCTCCTCTCCTCTGATGCCTCCAGGGGCGGCGGCTGGTCTTCCACCGGACACGCGGCTTGTGCCGCTTGGTGTCGCTGCCACGCCGCCATGCACCGCTGGCAGCACCGATATCGGCGACAGAGTGTTCATCGGGCCGCCTATCGCACACTAGTGGCCTTCTTTCCTGCGCCGTTGGCGCTTGTGGTTTCCTAGCATCGCTCTCTTCACTGGGGTAGGCCCTGCTTCAGGTTGTCCGCAACTTCAGAAGGGGTGATAAAAAACACATGAACAGAGGGGATTAGGTCTTATTCGTGTCGGCCCACACCCTCCGCATTAGAGATAATCCCGGGGGAGTTTCGGGGAATATTTCTACTGAATTTCATGCCTCAGATTCAATTATCTACCCCAATGATAATGCACACCCTCCCGAATATACAAAAAAATATAACAATGGATCAACTTGTTTTTGAGTTGATCCATTATCATATTTTTAGAAAGGGACGTGGGTAAAACCAAAATCAATGCAACCCCTACCTTGAAACATTGAAGAGATCTTGCAGTTAAGGGAGTCTCTTTGCTTGCCGTCCCTACAATAAGCCGCCCTCACTGCTGCTCGAATGTCAAACTCCGGTTCGGGGTTTCAGTGTCGCACGCCACCTTCTTCTAGTGTTGGATCCGTCCTCTAAGGGATCAGAATTACAACACTCCAAATGAATGTCACAGCATTGCAAAGCTTGTCCGATAACTCTCCCCCAAGCTCTATATTTTTAGGAGAGGGGGAGAGTAAGTAATGAAGTTGGGAGTTAATGGGGGCTCATAAACTAGGAAGCTTCTTAATTTCCCCAATGGTGTCGTTACTTAGGATTTGGAAAGTCATTCTATTCATTGGTCGGACTCACTACGAGTCCAACACTCCTCTTGTATATTTGTGGGAAAGAAAGAAAATAAAATGATAAAATTATTTTATTTCTTTTCTTTTTAAATGTCACAAAACAAAACTTCTTCTCGGGACCTATTGCCGTCAAATTAAAGAATCCCCTAAGAGTATCTCGGGGCTTTGGATTCAACGGTTCCCTCTTATTTTTAATCCGAGAACTGGTTCTAAAGTTAGGAAAATCGGGTTATGCATTTACTGAATGCACCTTAAAAAAAGTTCAAAAATTAATTCCGGGCACACCGGACCTCGGATTCACGTGCCGTAAATTTTCGTGGACACTTAAAATTCCATATAATTAAAAACAATTACATAGAAAATCTGGGTATTTAAATTATCCCCACCTTAGGGGTTTGAATCCCCGAAAGACACAACATAAACCAAGGAAATAAATGGGGGTACTGAGCATGACTCTGAGCCTCCCACCCCCAAGTGTTCTCCTAGAGGTTCCCGTGCTGATAGCGAACGCGAACCAGTGGTATCGATCACCTACAAATGAACCACTCTTATTTATCCTCAGTATCTACTAGAACCTTCATAATCATCTCCCAATCATCCCATTCCTACTCTCCATGGTCGATGATGTGAGATGGTTCGTGCACGTATCCCCTTTGTTGAGATATGTAGAAGACGTCATGCACCCTTTCCAACTGCGGTGGAAGTGCCAAGAGGTACGCCACATTAAAAATCCTCCCAAGTATCAGAAAAGTTCTGATAAAACTTGGTGAGAACTTGCCGCCTTGGCCAAAACATTATAGTCTTTGTCAAGGGGAGACTTGCAACAATACATGGTCCCCCTCCTGGAACATCAAGGGTCTCTGTCACCTATTATCATAAGACTTGTATCATCTATACATAGTTATCATCTACTCCTAGATGATCTGAACCTTCTCAGTGGTAGCCCATAATAATTATAGGACCATAAGTTCTAACTTCCTTGGGTATGTCCAGTATAGAGGTGATCTGCAAGGTCAATCGGAGAAGGACACGAATGGTGCCATACCGATGGTGGAGTGGTAACTGTTGTTGTAGGAAAACTCCACCAAGGTAAAATGATCCTCCCAACTGTGGCCAAAATCTAGGATCCATGCATGAAACATTTCCTCTATCTTCTATATGGTATGCTCTTTCTGACCATCCATCTGAGGATGGAAGGTGGTGCTCAGATGTAGTTGAGTCTCGAATGCCTCATACAATCCTTTCCATAATTGGGATGTGAAATGTGAGTTGTGGTTAGAGACGATCATCGATGGCACCCCATGGAGTCATAAAATCTCCTATATGTAGAGGCATCCCAATAACTCTACTGACACCTTCTCTCTTATAGGTAGGAAGTGGGACGACATGGTGAGTCGGTCAATGATCACCTAGATGGAATCGTGTCCCCTAGACGTACATGGAAGCTCTGTCACAAAGTCCATGGAGATCCCATCCCACTTCCACTCCAGCACCTCCAGTGGCTGTGCAAATTCTATTGGGACCTGATGCTCGACCTTCACTTGCTGACAAGTGAGGCATCATGAAACAAACTCCGCTACAACCTTCTTCATCCTTGACCACTAGTGGTGACGTCGGAGGTCCTAGTACATCATCGACACACCAGGATGTACCACCAAAGGGGACGTATGTAACTCCCTCAACACCCCCTGTAGCACCACTGGTACCATGGTACATCCCCTAAAAAGGATGACGTGATACCCACCTTCTGAAAATCCATCTGGTGCCTACCCTGAGGACATCTAACCACATCGAGCCTTGTAGTCAATGTCCCCAAGCTACGCCTCCCTGACTCGCTGAAGGAGTGGGGAGTGACTATCAAAGATCGGAGGTATACTGATCCATCTCTATCTAAGAAGTATATTTGTAATGTGGCTATCTGTTATGTCGCCTCACCTAGAAACTATAGACCAGACCGCCTGCTGAGTTCATCTGCTACCATGTTCTCTTTCTCAGGAGTATAAAATATCTCAAAGTCATAGTCCTGGAGAAACTCTTGCCAATGCAGCTATCTCAGGTTCAGGTCCTTCTGAGAGAAGATATACCTGAGACTCTTATGATCAGAGTAGACTATAAAACATTATCCCATCAAGTAATGCCGCCATATCTTCAATGAAAAGACCACTACTTCTAACTCCACGTCATGGGTATCATAGTTCTTCTCATGTTGTCGTAGCTGTCGCAGCTGTCGCAATCCATAGGCTATCACAGCTCAATCCTACATCAGGACACACCCAAGTTCAGTCCCTGATGCGTCGCAGTAGACTTCATACCCAATTCCCTCTTTGGATAGACTCAAGATTGGAGCACTCAACAATCTCTGCCTCAACTCCTGAAAACTCTTATGGAAGATCTCCATCCATTGGAAGGGCTGCCCCATCTTCATCAATGCTGATAAGGGTTCCACAACTCTAGAAAATTCCAGCACGAATCTCCGATAGTAACGAGCCATCCCTAGAAAACTCTGCACCTCAGTCACACTCCTGGGTGGCTCCCAAGAAATTAAAGCCTCTATCTTTGCTGGATCCACTGCAACTCCAGCCTCCAAGATAACATGTCCCAGAAACTGGTCCTCTCGTATCCAGAACTGGCACTTCGAGAGCTTACCATAAAGCTAGTGCTCTCAGAGTGTATCAAGAACTATCCGCAGATGATAATCATTCTCCTCCCCCGTCACTGAGTATATCATGATTTCGTTGATGAAGACCACCACAAAGCGATCGAGGTATTTCTGGAAAATCCTATTCATGATTCCCATGAACACTACAGGGGCGTTGGTCATGCCGAATGGCATAACTAAGAACACATAATGGCCATACTGATATCTAAAGGCTGTCTTCTACAAATATTTATCTCTACCCTGAGCTGATGATAGCTTGATATGAGGTCTATCTTCAAAAACCAACAAGCTCCCTTCAGCTGATAAAAAAGATCATCAATTCTTGGAAGTGGTTACCTGTTTTCATAGTCACCTGGTTTAGGCGCCGATAGTCCACACAGAGTCTCAAACTCCCATCTACCTTCTTGGCAAAAAATATTGGGGCTGCCCACGGAGAAACACTGGGTTTTATGAACCCATTTCCCTATAAGTCCTCCAAATGTACCCATAACTCACGAAGCTCTATTGGAGAAATGCGATATGCTAGTGTAGATATCGGTGCTATCCTAGGGTACAAGTCGATGAAAAAATATACCTCTCTGCATGCAGGTAGTCCTGGGACATCATCAGGGAAGACATCGACATATTATCCCACCACTACAGTATAGTCGGGACTGTCAACATCAACTGCCCCGAGGGTAGGCTAGCTAACTGATGGGTAATCGGCTGTACCCTCCTCTGGGTAAGTATATCATGTGCCGCAAAGGTTTCCTTCTCAGAAGTGAAGGAAAAAATGGTTCAATCAGTGTGTACACACCACACTTTTCCCCTAATATTGTGAATCTGAATATGGACTGTGGATAACCAGTCCATACCCAAGATGACATCGTAAGGCCTCGACGCCGCTACTAGGAGATCTCAGCCAAATCTCTCACCTCCTAGAGTAATGTAACACCCCGAGATTTTATGAAAATTTTTATTTTAATTTCATTAATTTCTTGTGTTTTATGCTACACCAAGATTACCTTTCGTAATACGCAACACCGTATTAGCTTCCAGTATATGCAACACTATTCATGGATCGTGTTACACACAAATTTGATAATAGTTATTCTACGCAACATTGAGTATATATATATATATATTCAATGTATAAATGAAATATGGTTGGATTCTGTTATACGAAACAACGAAGGATTCTTTCACAACACGTAACACTGACTTGGCTTGGATTACACGCAATCGCGACCTTCCTCGATAGCGTGTGTTGTATGCAATACCGGGTTTTACTAAACAATGATATATTATAATATTATTATGAACTAGCCGTTATGAATAGTATTAAATAAATTTTGAATTTTATAACATTATTATTCATCTTACACATTTTCTAGAACATGGTATAAGAACAAAATAAATTTTTCGGGTAAAATGAATATTTTCAAAAAAATGCAGTTTTGCCGTCTTTTGATGGCGCACCCACATTAAATCTAGTTTTTGACATATTTATAAGTTCAATTTGACAAAATAAAATTCTTCTTTGGAATAAATAAATAAAAATTTACTTTGGATAAATTTTTCATATTGTTCTGGTAACATTCATATTTTGATGAATAGTAAAAACACGCTATATTTTAATGAAAAACAACTTTTTTCATCGTAATAATTTATATGGTGAAATTATAATATTGAATGGTTTTAAAGTATAAATAGAATATATTTTTACCATTTAATATAATTTATGTCATTAGCATTGATTTTACATTGAATTCGTAGGTTAAATCAATTCAATCTTTTGCAATGTTTTAAACAAAAACCCATTTTCATTCGACAACAGGATTAATTTTAATTTAATTTCTGAAAATTCTGTGTATTGAATTTGAAAAAATGGATTCCATATTTGGAATCAGTGGGTCCAAATTATGTTAATAGGCTACTTTTTATTTTTGGTAATTATGAATAGTAACTACGGTAAATTTTATTAACCATAGTTAAAGGTAAATCGGGTAATTAAGTGTAAATATAATATTATAAAATTACCCTAACACATGCCAAAATTCTATTGGATGGATAAAAGTAAACCCATATCAACTAAGGGTCGGATTAGATTCATTTTATGGACTTTTGACCATGAAAATAATTTAATTATTATTAAAACCAAAGAAAGTGACAACATGTCACTCTCTTAAATCTTATAAGTAGAATAATTTTAATTTAGTGATAAACATCATAACACTTCGAACATGAATAGTCTCCAGAAATCTAATAAAATTATCTACATCATGATAATTTGTTTAGAATTTTTAGTGATTAAATATATATCATTATGGTGATACATTAATGATACAGAAATTATTTATTAAGTGGAAAATATGTAATATAGTTTGTATTGAAATAATAATACCCATTAAAAGGCCCACAAACCAGACCAAAACTTATTGGTAGTGTATATATACACCTTAAATATCCAATTACCTAATATATTACCGTTTGGATCCTTATAAAAGTGATTATGACACTTATATTATTTTATTTTAAATGATGCCAAAGTTGTCACCTTCATAATTTAATAAATATAACAATTTAAATAATGTTATTTTAAGATGATAAATTCGAGTAAAAGTATTATTGTGCATTTTAATAGATTTATCTTCATCATAAGATTTTATTTTAAATTTTTATGCAACAAATCAGTATATTAAATAATTATACAAAAATGTTGTAATAATTATTTTATTAATAGATAAACCAAATAAATGGTTTTAAAAATAATAAATATAAATATTATATGAACTATTTAATGTGATCCAATAATTTTATAGATACATATGACAATTTATGAATCTATTAAATCTTTTAGTTCGAACATATCTTCTGTATATATTTTATTTAAATACAAATAAATTAATTGTGTGAAAATTTACAATATTATTATTTTATAAAAATAACATATTATAAAATTGTTTAAAAATCACAAAAATATTTAAAAATTATAAATTTAAATTTATATGGTCTATAATGTTATAAAGTAAACAATTATGAAAAATTCACAACAATTAAGTAATTATTTGTTAAAAGTTATAATTTAGAATTTTATTACCACAAATAAACTTAAATAGATTAAATAAGGATAAATAAAAATGATAAGGTTTAAAATAAGATCCAAACATTTCTAAATTTGATTGGTTAATGATATTACAACACTATCTCATCTAATCTTCAAATATGAGTCATTTTTGGATGTTTTTAAGTGGGGTTAGATTTATTATAAATTAATATTTTTAAGAATTCCAAAGATTCCCCTCTCCTCCCTTATAAAAGGGAACCTCCTCCCTCTCATCCTCACACCAATTTGATCCTTCAAGCTTGGAAAACCCCTGAAAAATTATCTTCTTCACTTCCGTAGAAAAATCCTAGAGGTTCTGGTCTACTTTAAAGACCAATCTTAGTGACCTAAGAGGAGGTTTCAAAAAGGCTTATCGAAGAAGAGGTAATTTCTTCTCCCGATTCTTTCAAGCTTCATTCTTCTTCAACTTCTTCTTCTTTAGTTGTTTCATTATAAAGTAAAAACATCAGTATCACTAATATACTGATTTTTTATTATAAATATGAAACAACCCCATTTCACTTTCTATCCATCCTACGGAAAACAAAATCACCGCGCGTGCGTACGTACGGAATACAGTCTCCACGCTGTGGTGTAATCTGTGTTTCCACAAACACCTTACATGGATGGGTATAATGGTGTAAAGAATAACTATACATAGTTATTATAACATAATACTGATTCTGATATATTGTATCATCCCCTCCAATTCAATTCAATAATTATGGAAACGATATCATCACTCGTGCGTACGTACAGACTACCGTCTCCACGAGGCGATGAGATTCATTCTCCATGTTAACCATTTAAGAATGATTATAAAGAATATATAAGCAATAATAATGAAATATATGACATTATAATTCTACTGGATTTATGTATATATGTATGTCATCTAATTAATTCCATTCAACTCAATAGGGAAATGAAAACAGCGTTCATGCATACGTACGACCTACCGTCTCCATGAACGGTGTATTTCTTTCCACTTATCGATCTATTATATATATGTATATTATGAATATATATTATATATAAATCATGTTTTATATTCTGGAATTATGTAATCATGATCTAAGTAAGCATATGAATAATTACAAGTCAAAACACGGACGACAAATGAAATGATTTTACCCAAAACACTCTTTAACATGGAATTTACAAAAGAACGGGTAATATAAAGTCATAAGTGAACCATATATGATATAATAACAATAAATATGATTCTGTAATAAGTCAATGACATTATTTAAATCATTATACAGGAGGTTCAGATACATACGAAGCATATCGGACATAAGGTAAGGGATAATTTTGCAAATCTCATTTTTGTCCGAGATTTCTTATTCGTAAGTATTTACTGGGGTTATTGCTATCATCCATTTCCATGTTTTATAAAAGTTTATTAATGTATGTCTAATGTCCTTTTTACCCATTTTTTACTTTTACTACATGGTATGTATGGAATATTTCTTTTGTTTACGTTACGAGGTACTTTTTTTGACTCTTCCGACAAAAGTATGAGGAGAATGTTATTTTTAACTTATATGGCATAAAAGGATTTTTTTACGGTTTTATATAGACTTATTTTTAAGAAGCTTCCTCCAAAATATTTCATGAGTATTTTAAAAAAAATACCTTTCTTTTAAAATTGCACGACATTTTGTGAAAAGAAAATGATTTTGAAGAAAAAAGGATATTTTCCTCAAGAATTAATTTCAAGTGTTTTATCAAATCCATTTTTCATCTAAGATGAAATTATTTCATATGTGTATTTTTCAAGTATAATGGATCTATGATTTACATGGTATCCCTTTTCTTATTATGAAATGATATCCATTTTTTTATATGGATTATGTGATGATGGGATGATTTCTATGAAACCCATTTTATTTATTGGTTTTTTATCATTGATGTATGTTTATTTTGTGGAACAAGTAAGAACGATTTCATTATGAGATGGGTGGGACATATATCTCCCTCCAATGAATTGGGTAAAGATTTATATCTCATGAGATATACATGGCTGGAACAGTAAGTTAATCCGGTTCAGTATTACAGGACTGGAATAAGGAGTGAACTCGATTCAGAAAGGAACTTTGTCCACTAAGATGGTCTTGGAAGCAATGCCTTGGATACTATTGAAATAATTACAAGTGCTTAATGGATGCCACAATTAAATGTTTTATTCCCATGCTATTTTATCATTCTTAATGTTTCTTTATGATATATGCCTTACATACTTCCATGTTTTATGTCATTGCTCAAGCTTTTGATGTATAAACATTATGTTCATGTTTTTAAGTTCAAATGTATATGGTAAGTTTTATTTTATCCATGCTTACCCTTACTGATCATTTGAGCTAACCCTTTTTATGTTTTCTTTTCCACAGGATATAAAGAAAGTTTTTAGGTATGAAAAAAGGGGAAGATCTTTATGGGAGATGTTGAAGATCTTTCACCATGATTAGAAGATTATGTTCCAAGTTTCCAAAGACACTAAACTATTACGGTCCTTATGTGTCTGTTTTTGTTATGTATTAAGTATTCCGCTAAAGTAATGTAATGTCCATGTATTTCAGGCTTTGGGTCTCTACAATTGATATCAGAGGAAAGGTTTAGTCAACCTTTAGAAACTAGGATGCGAGAACTTTAGTGAGATCCCTAGAGATATTTCAAAGGTATGTCTAGGGATGTCTCTAAGGATAAGTATACGTATAGGATATAGTCCTAGAACAATGTTAACGATCTTAGAATTTAACCTAAGATGTTAGATATTGAAGGTACTCCCCCTTTACAATGTTGTTTTCCCTAGCATGATTTTTCCCTCTCACACTATTCTTTTTGGGTTTTAGAAAATGGCTGGAAACAGGAAGATTCACGATAATGGAGGATATGACGGACAATGCAATGATATTCTTCATGAGAAACCAAATGAAACGGGATTTGGAAGTCCAAAAATCATTTTTATACTGAATCATCAATCTCATAATATGATCAATAAACTCAAATTTGGTAAGTTTCCTGACTCGGCTAATAAGAGAAAGATGGAGTTTCATGATGATCATAGAGGAAAGAAAGTTCAATTTCCCTCATGTAAATCACGTGGGAAGAGGCATTAGGGAGATTATTTCAAAGGTACTGGAAGATGCTTTGGGTGTGGAAAAGAAGAACACAAAGCCAGTAAGTGCAAAGGAAAAGGTTCATTTAACACCATGGACAAGGATAATGGTATTGCTACGACATCAACAATGATTAGATGTTTTAAATGTGGAATGTATGGGCATTGTGAAATCCAATGACCTAATGGAAAATCTCATGAAGAGAATCAGCATGGTCATATGGGTAGTATTTATGTGTATAATGATGAGGAGACTACAAATGATATAAGAGCTGAAAGAAGTGTTGAAGCTCAGTCAGTTGTTTTAGAAGGCAGTGGAATGATTGTATGTTTATCGAGAGTTATGTTGTATAGTTAATGGTACTATGGAATAAATAATCATCTTAGGATTGTTACACTATTGTTTTTCCTAAAAGTATTTGAAAGTATATGTCGAATGGTACCACTAACCATAGAAGGTTATTCAGATAGTTTTGTAAAGTAGATGATATGCGCATAATGAAGGAATAAAAAGATAATGAGATGTTTGATTGTATTCATGAGCTCATGATTGATATAAGGACTAAGTGATATCATGGATTGAGTATATAGAATTTTGAGGATTTTGGTATGTGGAAAGTGATAACTTTTATCTGCATTCATGTTTTCACTAAGGTTCAATGGGTATTCATTTTTTCAAGAGAATACATGATTAAGGCCTTCGAATGTTTGGAATGTGACCAACAAGACATATCTTATGATATATGGGGATCAACAATGGTATTAAATCTCTGGTAATCATTTTCACTATATTATGAGAGTGGACTGCAGTATTATGGATAAGCCTAAAGATTGGAATCGATTATGTTGGACATAAGATAGTATTGTTTAAGGATAGAAGTTTTTTCGATATTATTTATGGGATGTTATAGTAATATAGTTTTAGAAAAAATATAGGCGACAACCCATCACGTCGGACAAGGCTGTGGGAATCGAACCCACAACCTAAGTGCAACTGGCCTTTATCCCCTACCACTAGCCTATAGGAAGTCCCTGGTTAGTAGAAACTAGTTTTATGTTATTAAGCGGTATGATAGATGAAGTATAAGTTCATTTTTGGAACCATATATGATTAATCTAACCATAAGATGGACTTATAACTTTTGCTAACCTATTGTTTTAAAGAGATGGAATGACCCATCATTCTATCACATGATCTGCTAACACATCACGAATAACAAATTCAACTTCATTTCTTTAAGGGATAAAGTGGAAATTGTTCAATTCACGAACAACCGTGAGATTGTACCAAAATCATGTAATTATTTCTTTTAATTCATCAACTTTAGGGAAATGATCTTGAAAACCAAAAATTTTGTCCTAGTTCCCTTATACCCGATGAATCATATGGTACCTTAGAGCATCACAAATCTATAGCTTTGTGATTGTTGGCTTTTTCATAGCCATGTTCTCTACCACTCTCCATCAGAACTTGATGGTTAGATTTTTCGTCTATATCCATATTTTCACCTATGTTCTCCTATTTGGAAACCCAATGATGAGTTAATTTGGGTAACCGTTACATTTAATACTTTAGTTTTTAAAGCCATGTTTTGTTATTCCTTTTTACGATGTGGGTTTCTATTAAACAAACTTTCGAGTAGTAAACCATTTATAACCCCGAAAAATTTCGAGGGAAAAATTCATTTTAAGGGGGGTAGAATTTAACACCCTGAGATTTTATGAAAAATATTTTTTTAATTTCATTAATTTCTTGTGTTGTATGCTACACCAAGATTACCTTGCGCTATAAGCAACACCGTATTAGCTTGCAGTATACGCAACACTATTATTGGATCGTGTTACACACAATTTTGATAATATTTATTCTATGGAACATTGAGTATATATATATATATTCATTGTATAAATGAAATATTGTTGGATTCTGTTATACGAAACAATGAAGGATTCTTTCACAACACGCAAACCTGACTTGGCTTGCATTACACGCAATCATGACCTTCCTCGATAGCATGTGTTGTACGCAATACCGGGTTTTACTAAACAACAATATATTATAATATTATTATGAACTAGACGTTATGAATAGTATTAACTAAATTTTTAATTTTAAAACATTATTATTCATCTTACACATTTTCTAGAACATGGTATAAGAACAAAATAAATTTTTTCGGGTAAAATAAGTATTTAAAAAAAAATGCAGTTTTGCCGCCTTTTGATGGCGCACCAACTTTAAATATAGTTTTTGAAATGTTTATAAGTTCAATTTGACAAAATAAAATTCTTCTTTGGAATCAAGAAATAAAAATTTACTTTGGATAAATTTTTTGTATTATTATGGTAACTTTCATATTTTGATGAATAGTAAAAACACGCTATATTTTAATGAAAAACAACTTATTTCATCGTAATAATTTATATAGTGAAAATAATAATATTGAATAGTTTTAAAGTATAAATAGAATATATTTTTACCATTTAATATAATGTATGTCATTAGCATTGATTTTACATTGAATTCGTAGGTTATATCAATTTAATCTTTTGCAATGTTTTAAACAAAAACACATTTTCATTTGACAACGAGATTAATTTTAATTTAATTTCTGCAACTTTTGTGTATTGATTTTGAAAAAATGGATTCCAGATTTGGAATCAGTGGGTCCAAATTATGTTAATAGGCTACTTTTTATTTTTGGGAATTATGAATAGTAACTACAGTAAATTTTATTTACCATAGTTAAAGGTAAATCGGGTAATTAAGGGTAAATATAATATTTTAAAATTACCCTAACACATGCCAAAATTCTATTGGATGACTAAAAGTAAACCCATATCATCTAAGGGTCAGATTAGATTCATATTATGGAATTTTGACCATGAAAATAATTTAATTATTATTAAAACCAAAGAAAGTGACAACATGTCACTCTCTTAAATCTTATAAGTATAATAATTTTAATTTAGTTATAAACATCATAAAACATCGAACATGAATAGTCTCCAGAAATCTAATAAAATTATCTACTTCATGATAATTTATTTAGAATTTTTAGGGATTAAATAATTGTCATTAATGGTGATACACTAATGATACAGAAATTATTTATTAAGTGGAAAATAAGTAATATAGTTTTTATTGAAATAATAATACCCAATAAAAGTCCAAAAAACCTGACCAAAACTTATTGGTAGTGTATATATACACCTTAATCATCCAATGACCTAATATATAACCGTTTGGAGCCTTATATAAGTGATTATGACACTTATATTATTTTATTTTAAATGATGCCAAAGTTGTCACCTTCATAATTTAATAAATAAAAAATTTAAATATTGTGATTTTAAGATTATAAATTCGAGTAAAAGTATTATTGGGAAATTTAATAGATTTATATTTATCATAGGATTTTATTTTAAATTTTTATGCAACAAATCAGTATATTAAATAATTATACAAATATGTTGTAGTAATTATTTTATTTAGAGATAAACCAAATAAACAGTTTTAAAAATAATAAAATAAATAATATATGAACTATTTAATGTGATACACTTATTTTATAGATACATATGACCTTTTATGAATCTATTAAAGCTTTTAGTTTGAACATATCTTCTGTATATATTTTATTTAAATTCAAATAAATGAATAGTGTCAAAATTGACACTATTGTTATTTTATAAGAATAACATATTATAAAATTGTTTAAAAATCACACAAATATTTAAAAATTATAAATTTAAATTTATATGGTCTATAATGTTATAAATTAAACAATTATGGAAAATTCACAACATATAAGTAATTATTTGTTATAATTTAAAATTTAGAATTTTATTACCACAAATAAACTTAAATAGATTAAATAAGGATAAATAAACATGATAAGGTTTAAAATAAGATCCAAACATGTCTAAATTTTATTAGTTGATGATATTACAACCATATATCATCTAATATTCGAATATGAGTCATTTATGGAGGTTTTTAAGTGGAGTTAGATTTATTATAAATTAATATTTTTAAGAATTCCAAAGGTGCTCCTATCCTCCCTTATAAAAGGGAACCTCCTCCCTCTCCTCCTCACACCAATTTTAGCATTCAAGATCGGCCAAACCCTGCCAAATTATCTTCTCCACTTCCCTAGAAACATCCTAGAGGTCCTGGTCTACTTTAAAGACCAATCTTTGTTCCCTAAGAGGAGGTTTCAAAGAGGCGTATCGAAGAAGAGGTAATTTCTTCTCCCGATTCTTTCAAGTTTATTTCTTCTGCAACTTCTTCTTATTTATTTGTTTCATTATACAGTAATAAAATCAGTATCACTAATATACTGATTTGTTATTATAAATATGAATCAACCCCGTTTCACCTTCTATCCATCATGTGGAAAACAAAATCACCGCGCGTGCGTACGTACGGAATACCGTCTCCACGCCGTGGTGTAGTCTGTTTTTCCACCAACACCTTACATGGATGGGTATAATGGTGTAAAGAATAAATATACATAGTTATTATAACATCATACTGATTCTGATATATTGTATCTTCCCCTCTAATTCAATTCAATAATTATGGAAACGATATCATCGCTCGTGCCTACGTTCGGACTACCATCTCCACGACGCGATGAGATTCATTCTCCATGTTAACCATTTAAGAATGATTATAAAGTATATATAAGAAATAATAATAAAATATATGACATTATAAAGCTACCAGATTTATGTATATATGTATTTCATCTACATAATTCCATTCAACTCAATAAGGAAACAAGAACAGCGTTCATGCGTACGTACGACCTACCGTCTCCATGAACGGTGTATTTATTTCCATTTATCGATCTATTATATATAGGTATATTCTGAATATATATTATATATAAATAATGTTTTATATTCTGGAATTATGTAATCGTGATCTAAGTAATCATATGAATAATTACAAGTCAAAACACGGACGACAAATGAAACAATTTTACCCAAAATACTCTTTAACATGGAATTTACAAAAGAACGGGTAAAATAAAGTCATAAGTGAACCATATATGATATCATAACAATGAATATGATTCTGTAATAAGTCAATGGAATTATTTAAATCATTATACAGGAGGTTCGGATACATACGAAGCATATCGGACATAAGGTAAGGGATAATTTTGCAAATCTCATTTTTGTCCGAGACTACTTATTCGTAAGTATTTACTGGGGTTATTGCTATCATCCATGTCCATGTTTTATAAAAGTGTATGCATGTATTTTTAAAGTCCTTTTTACCCATTTTTGACTTTTACTAAATGGTATGTAAGGAATCTTTCTTTTTTTTACGTTACGAGGTACTTTTTTGACTCTTCCGATAAAAGTACGACGAGAATGTTATTTTTAACTTATACGACATGAAAGGATTTTTTTACTGTTTTATAAAGCCTTATTTTCATGAAGCTTCCTCCAACAGATTTAATGACTATTTTAAAAAAAATCCTTTTCTTTTAAAATTGAACGACATTTTGTGAAAAGAAAATGATTTTGAAGAAAAAAGGATATTTTCCCCAAGAATTAATTTCATGTGTTTTATCAAATCCATTTTTCATCTAAGATGACATTATTTCATATGTGTATGTTTCAAGTATAATGTCTCTATGATTTACATGGTTTCCATTTTCTTATTATGAAATGATATCCATTTTTTATATGGATTATGTGATGATGGGATGATATTTATGAAACCCATTTTATTTATTGGATTTTTATGAATGATGTATGATTATTTTGTGGCACTAGTAAGAATGATTTCATTATGAGATGGGTGGGACCTATATCTCCCTCCAATGCATTGGGAAAAGATTTATATCTCATGAGATAGACATGGCTGGAATGGTAAGTTAATCCGGTTCAGTATTATAGGACTGGAACGAGGAGTGAACTCGATTCAGAAAGGAAGTTCATCCACTAAGATGGTCTTAGCAGCAATTCCTTGGCTACTATGGAAATCATTACATGTGCTTAATGGATTCCACAATTACATGTTTTATTCCAATGATATTTTATCCTTCTTAATGTTTCTTTATGATCTATGCCTTAAATACTTCCATGTTTTATGTCATTGCTCAAGCTTTTGATGTATAAACATTATGTTCATGTTTTTAAGTTCAAATGTATATGGTATGTTTTATTTTATCTATGCTTACCCTTACTGAGCATTTGAGCTCACCCTTTTTATGGTTTCTTTTCCCTAGGATATAAAGAAAGGTTTTAGGTAAGAAAAAAAGGGAAGATCTTTATGGGAGATGTTGAAGATCTTTCACCATGATTATAAAATTACATTCCATGTTTCCAAAGACACTAAACTATTACGGTCCTTGTGTGTCTGTTTTTGTTATGTATTAAGTATTCCGATAATGTAATGTAATTTCCATGTACGTCAGGCTTTGGGTCTATACAAGTAAGCTCACACTACAAGAACCAATGGGTAATCTTCAAATCCACTCTCGTAAGAGTCTCTAGACATAAGGATCAAGCCAACATCTCCTTCAGAATCTTTGAGTTCTGAAGGAGGGTCGGGGCAATAAAAGAGTGACTGAAACCTATGTCGATAAGAACTGCAACTAAGGTGGAGTAGACACAGATTTCACTTTTAATCATATCTGGAGTGCCATTGTCATAGGCCTCATCTACCTAGAGCTGAGCTTGCCCCTTTCCACCTAATCCCGGTGGTCGGGGTGGACCTCTATGAGGTGGTGGAGGTATCACCATGAATCACCGCCCACCACTTGTTACACGACCAAATCCCCTATGATGTTTTCCACCCTTTAGACCTCCTCGCTCGAACTTCTTCCTCCACCTTGGAGGTCCCTTGACCATTTTATGGTCATCCGTACGATGGGTCGGGCAGTCACGAGCCATGTGGCCCTATCCACTCACTACAAGAAAACCGTCGTTTGGCGGCGGTTTTTTCGCGGCGGTTTTTAAAACCACCGCGAAACGCGTTTTCAGGCCGCCATTTCGCGGCGGTTTTAAGAACCGCCGTGAAAAAACCGCCGCTAAACGGCAAAAAAAATTATTTATTTTTTAATTTTTTTTAATTTTTTTTAATTTTATTTGAGGATTAGCGACGGTTTTTTAAAAAACCACCGCGAAATAGCGGCGGTTTCGGTAAAACCGCTGCGAAATGAAATGAAAAAAATAAAAAAATGCGAGAAACCCCGAAATCACTAAAACGTCCATAACTTTTGATCCGGGTGTCCGTTGAAGCGCCACGACCAGTCAAATCTAAGCTCATGAAGAGATCTAGAGGCACATATAATCAAAACCATGAGACGGTCTAAGGTGTGGAAGATATTAGAGTTCTAAAAAAGTTGAAAAAAGTTCTCCAACTTCAAACGGCCATAACTTTTTCTTCGGGTGTCAGTTTGGGCTCTACCACATATCAAATCGAAGCCAGCGAAGAGTGCTACGCACCAATACAATAGAAGCAAGTTTTTGTCGTGTTTTTCGACCACAAAAACCCCTCCAAAGGCCTCCAAAACCCCATTTTCGTCACCGGTGTCCCGTCGAACTTTTCTTCAAACAGACCTAACTTTCGATCCGCGTGTCAGTTTGGCCTCCTCCACCTGCCAGATCATAGCTCATTCCATGAGCTTCAGTTTGACTGGTCGCGGTGCCCACATGCACTCTTAGATCATATATTATGGCCTTTTTAGTGGGTATTGGGTTTGTTATGTTTTTCAATGCCTCATTTCTAGCACCCGTTCTCCGTCAGCTTTTTTTAAATAGTCATAACTTCTGATCCGTCTATCCATTTGGACTCTTTCGCCTTTCAGGTTGAAGAGCGTTTCAGGATCTTTGATTTGACAGGTCACGGATCTAAAACGGACTCTCGGATCATAAGTTATCTCCGTTAATGTGAGTCCAATGTTTTCGTCTCTTTATGACCGTTTTGACGGGTTTTAACGGTAGCTCCATTTATTACTGTTTATTTGGGTTTCCATGACTTGTTATCTTTATCAATGGTTTTTTATGGGTTATTATGATGATTATGTTGAATTATTAAGGAGTCTTCCAGAGTTGTCATGAGTTTTAATGTGTTCTCATTTTTTCTAATGTCTCATTCTTCATATGCTTCTCCATCCTTTTCATGCGTTTTCATGATTTTTCATCCCTTATCACGTCTTTTCATACTTTTTCACGTGTTTCCTTTATTCTTTATAATTTATTATTTATATTTATTTATTAGTTATTATTTATTATTTATTATTTATTATTTATTATTTATATTTATTTATTATTATTTTTTATTTTTTATTTATATTTATTTATTATTTATTATTTATTATTTATATTTATTTATTATTTATTATTTATATTTATTTATTATTTTCTTATTATTTATTTATTATATATATTTATTTATTATTTATATTAATTTATTATTTATTATTTATATTTATTTATTATTTATTATTTATTATTTATTTATTATTTATATTTATTTATTATTTATATTTATTTATTATTTATTATTTATTATTTATATTAATTTATTATTTATTATTTATATTCATTTATTATTTATATTTATTATTTATTATTTATATTTATTTATTATTTAGTATTTATATTTATTTATTATTTATTATTTATTATTTATTATTTATTATTTATTATTTAATATTTATATTTATTTTTTATTTTTTATTTATTATTTATATTTATATTTATTTATTATTTATATTTATTAATTATTAATTATTTATTATTTATATTTATTTATATTTATATTTATTTATTATTTATATTTATTTATATTTATTTAATATTTAATATTTATATTTATTTATTATTTATATTTATTATTTATTATTTATATTTATTTATATTTATTATTTATTATTTATATTTATATATTATTTATTATTTATATTTATTTATTATTTATTGTTTATTATTTATATTTATTTATTATTTATTATTTTCTATTTATTATTTATTATTTATTATTTATTATTTATTATTTATTATTTATATTTATTTATTAGTTATTATTTATTAGTTATTAGTTATTATTTATTATTTATTATTTATATTTATTTATTATTTATTATTTAATATTAATATTTATTATTAATATTTATTATTTATTATTTATTATTTATATTTATTTATTATTTAAGATTTATTATTTTCTATTTATTATTTATTATTTATATTTATTTATTATTTATTATTTATTAGTTATTATTTATCTTTATTTATATTTATTTATTATTTATTATTTTCTATTTATTATTTATTATTTATATTTATTTATTATTTATTATTTATTATTTATTATTTATTATTTATTATTTATTATTCATTATTTATTATTTATTATTTATTATTTATTATTTATTATTTATATTTATTTATATTTATTTATTATTTATTATTTTCTATTTATTATTTATTATTTATTATTTATTATTTATTATTTATTATTTATATTTATTTATTATTTATTATTTATATTTATTTATTATTTATTATTTATTATTTATTAGTTATTATTTATTATTTATATTTATTTATTATTTATTATTTATTATTTATTATTTATTATTTATTATTTATTATTTATTATTTATTATTTATTATTTATTATTTATTATCTATTATGTATTATTTATTATTTATTATTTATTATTTATTATTTATTAATTATTAATTATTAATTATTAATTATTAATTATTAATTATTATTTATTATTTATTATTTATTATTTATTATTTATTATTTATTATTTATTATTAATTATTAATTATTTATTATTTATTATTTATTATTTATTATTTATTATTTATTATTTCTATTTCTATTTCTTATTCCTTATTTATTTTTTATTATTTATTATTTATTATTTATTATTATTGAGTTTATATCTATTATTTATGTACTATTTTTTTTTCAATTAATACATATAAGTATATTAAATTCTGTTTATTAACCACATGGTGAGCTTGCTGGAGTGGTAAAGTATTTGGAAAATATGCAAGAGGTTAGGGGTTCAAATCTCACCAAACACAGAATTTCATTATATTGCATGGGTATGCATGTGCATGGGATGTGCGTGTGCATGTGCATGGGATGTGCATGCATGGATAAATAAAGTAAATAAAATAATACAAAATAAATAAATAAATAAAATAAATACGAAATAAAATAAATAAATAAATAAAATAAATACAAAATAAAATAAATAAATAAATAATACGAAATTAAATAAATAAATAAAATAAAATAAATAAATAAAATAAAATAAATAAATAAATAAATAAATATATAAATAAAATAAATAAATAAATAAAATACGAAATAAATATATAAATAAATACGAAAAATAAATAAATATATAAATAAATATATAAAATTAAAAATAACAAAAAAAAATAAAAAAATAAAAAAACCGCCGCTAAAAAATCACCGCGAAACGTTCTGCGACGGTTTTGAAAACCGCCGCGAAATAGTTTCCCGACGCACGATTTAGCGGCGGTTTTTGAAAACCGCCGCCAATCATTTTAGCGGCGGTTTAAACCGCCGCGAAACGAAAAAAAACTGCCGCTAAATGCCTTTTTTGCCGTAGTGACTGCACGTAAGTCACATTCTGGCTCCCTTATGACTACCTCTGG
Source organism: Viscum album (assembly GCA_963277665.1). Taxonomy (NCBI): domain Eukaryota; kingdom Viridiplantae; phylum Streptophyta; class Magnoliopsida; order Santalales; family Viscaceae; genus Viscum; species Viscum album. The sequence goes on along the minus strand of OY728131.1, from coordinate 129,129,463 downwards.
ACTGGGAGCCTCATACTACTGACCTGGAGTCCTAGGGTCTTCCTCTAATAGAACTGGCCCACTTGGGCCCAAGCGCATGATGCCTGCTACCTTCCGAAGACTCTGCTACCTAGGGTCTGCTGTCGGCTCTCGCCATCGGTGCCTCCTCTGACAGGAAGCACTTCGCAAGAAGGGCCCACTCTAGTACTCCAGCCTTGGTGGGGATGAGGAGGGTCACCACTGAATCCCTGATCTCCCTAGTAAGCCCCTGATCAAAGGACCGAGCCCTAAGGAAAGGGTCTCACACCATATCCGTACAGTAGAGGGAAAGCTCTCTGAACCTCCCCAAGTACTCGGCCCCTATCATGCGGCCCTGCTAAAGGTGAAGCAACTTCTAAATGTGCATAAAGAACAACATCACGGGAAAAAACTCCTCCCAAAAAAGCATCTCAAAATCAACCTAGGTGAGGGTCCCCTCATTGTGAACCTAGATGGTCAAACTCCACCATATCCCACCTGATCCCTATAGAAGGCTCGCCGCCAAGATCGCCATCTAGTCGAGTGGCGTCCTCACTAAGCGTAAGACCCGCGTCATGACCTCTAGCTAGTCCTCAGTGACTCGACGGTCTATCTCACCCTTGAACCTGGGAGGTCTCTATCTCTAAAACTCATGTAGGGCGCTGAGCCTACGAACATCATCTACCAGAAACCCCGGTTGCAGGGGCTGACCATCAGGTTGTGGTAGCACAGGGGCACCACCCAATTGGGCCATCTCGAACACTAGTCCCTAGAAAGAGGCCTCGTCATTGAGAGGGTTGTCCTCTTGCATATGGATCCTGGTTGCTCGTCCTTGTGGAGGAATCCTGAGATAAATCACGACCTACCACTGTTAGATAATTATACCTAGTGAGTTGAATTTTATTCAAAATCACAAAATGAAAACGCAACCAGTATTTTCATGCATTGAGCCGAAGAGTAAGACTCAAGGTTCCAGTGCATGGATTCGTCAGCCGTCGCATCAACCCTGGACTCCCCAAACCTGAAGTTCAGATTCGCAACACTCAACACTGTTTCTTTAATACAAAAACAAGGACTCCTTGTCTCTGAGGTAGAACTGACAACCTATGATACCACTTTGTCACGACCCATCCTCGAGGGCCCGTGTCGTGACTACCCCAAGTCTGCCTTCCATAGGCCATGGGCTGGCGACTAGCACCGAAAGGAAAATCCATAAAATGGGAAGGAATTTCATTTAAACCTGTACAAACTCAAAAAGTAGAAAGAAATAAAAGGCATCCACATAGACTAGAACATGATAAAAGCAACTGTGAAGTAAACAACTGTAGTAAAGAGTGCTGAAAATAAGTGGGGGGGGGGGATACAAGCCCAACTAGAAATAGTACAAGTACAACTGAAAAAGTAAAAAATAGCTGAAAAGTGAAAGGCATCTTTTAGATCATCCACCACAGATTTTACCTAAAGTGTAGGTACTTCTCACGATCTGTAGTCCCTGCATCACGTCACATCAAAAAGGCCCAGCTCCAAGCATTGCCCACTCCTAGCCCCCCCATCCTCGATCAGTGTTGTACGTCATCTACATCAGACACAACAAGGTGAAGGTGAATCCCATGCAGGGGTGACTATGATGATACTCAATAGGGACACCGAGACCCCTATAGGTCTCCTAGAGTTACACAAAGGAAAAACCAAAAAGCATGAAGCAATAGTACACAACACAAGTCAACTCACACCAGGTATCACTTTAGGTCAAAGATAGAATGGTTATCACATCACTGAACTCCTCAGATGCTAAAGAAATCCTCTTCTATTTAGTATAGTGGGCCTGCTAGGTCACACAGAGCTACTTCCCAATATCCTTGAACTACTGTGGTACCTATCCCTGAAGGGTACCATGGGCAAGCTGGGTCACATAGAGCCGCTTCCCACCATGGGCATGCCGGGTCACACAGATCCATTTCCCACCTTCGCCGAACTGAGGTACTCCTCCTGTCGAGTAACATGTGTCTTTTGGGTCAAACATATCCACCCCCCCACCGTGGGCCTACTAGGTCACAAAGAGCCACTTCCTACTGGGCCAATCGTCAAACAGTATTCAGGTCTCAGCCAACTGCAGGGTTTCATACGTAGTCTGCTGGGGAGAACCATTCCTCAATCCACTCACTGCATATTGATATCCATGGAAGTCAACACAATGTATGCCAAAAGAACCTTCTCTTCAAGAGAGTCCCAAATACACAAATGGATGGTCAATTAGATGCACAATTTGCGAAATACAGGTGTTTTAGTGCCGGTGCCCCGGTTTGATTAAAATTCAATCTGACCCGGATGTTCCCCAACTTTCTCCATAACTCAAGTGAAGTATTCCAAAAGGACCTCCTCATCCTAAGGATCTCGATTCCATAAAATTTTCATCAAACGGACGTCCGGTTTAAAAGTTAGGGCATGTTTTGTGTAACAAGTCGGTATTGGGTCTTGGTACGGTCCGCCTCCATCAGACCGGCCCGACCCTGTTTGGCATGGGATAATCCGGTTCGACTTGGGTCAACCTGGCCTGACTCGGGTCCGACCCGATGCTTGTCCTCTGCGCCACGACTAACGGGCCTTGGGTCCTCTGTGCCATGGCTGACGGGTTGCGGGTCCTCCGCGCCATGACCGATGGGCTGCGGGTTCTCCGCCGGGTGCGCAGCTGGCACACGCCTAGTCCACCAACCGTCGGTTGTACCGGTAGCCTTTGCTTCTACCACGGCCATCGCAGGTCGTGACCCTGCTGCAGCATGGGCACCCCGCTAGGGGCGCGTCCCCCCTTTGCTCAGCCGCCACTCAGGGCGGCTGTCGTTCTTCCGCCGAACATGCAGTCAATGTCGCTACATTGCTGTTGTGCGCCTCCACCGGTGTCAATGCCGGTGGTAGGGTGTTCTTTAGGCCTCCGATCATGCAACAGTGGCCCACTTTCCTGCACCGTTGGTGCTTGCGCTTTCCTGGGATCGTGCTCTTTACTAGGGTAGGCCCTACTTCGGGTTTTCTCCATCTTCATAATGGAAAATCACAAACAATACACGAATGGAGGGGCTCTAGCCTTGTTCGTGTAGGCCCATGCCCTCCGTGTTAGATATAATACCGAGGGTGTTTCAGGGAAAAGTTCAACTGAACTTCATGTATAGGTTTCAATTCACATCCCCGATCATAAAGCACACCCTCCAACATATACAAAAAAATAAAATAACGGATCAACTTTTTTGTGAGTTGATCCGTTCTCATCTTTTTAGAAAGAGATGTGGGGAAAACCGAAACCAACGCAACCCCCTACCTTAAACGTTGGAGACCACTCGTGGTTGAGGGAGTCTCGTTGTTCATTGTCCCTAAAAAATGCTTCCATCTTCGCCGCTCGAACGTCAAACTCTGATTCAGGGTATGGGTGTTGCAGGTCACCTCTTGTTGGGGTCGGCTCTGTCCTCTAAGGGCTCAGTGTTACCGCACTCCAATAGATCATCGATGCTTGGCGAAGCTTGTCCGATACCCCTCCCCCAAGAACTATATTTATAGAAGAGGGGGGGGGGGGGGTGGGGAGTAAGTAATGACACATGGAGTTATTGGGGGATCATAAATTAGGATGCTTCCTAATTTCCCCAATAGGGTCCTTACTTAGGATTTGGAAATTCATTCCATTCATTGGCCTGACTCACCGCCGATCCCACACTCCTCTTGTTTGTTGGTGGAAAAGAAAAAAAATAAAATGACAAAATTATTTTATTTCATTTCTTTTTAAAAGTCACAAAACATAAATTCTTCTCGGGACCTACTATGGTCAATGTAAAGCCTCACTTAAGTGAATCCCGACACTACGGATTCAACGATACCCTCAGATTTTTAATCTGAGCATCGATTCAAAAGATAGAAAAATCCGGTTATGTGCTTAGAAAATGTACCTTAATGAAAGTTTAGAAATTAATTACGGGCACACCTGACCTCGGATTCACGCGCCGTAAATTTTCACAGACTTACAAAATTACATATAATTAAAGAACATTTACATGTAAAATCAGGATCTTTACATGATTTTTCAAATTTTTATGAAAATATTGTTAACCCAGAAAAGAAGATGAAACAATTAATGAGAGGTAATAAATATTTTCATCATATCAAAAAGGAAAATGAACCAGAATAAACAAAGTTAACTTTATTTAAATTAAAAAAGAATGGACACCTCAATCAAAAGTTCCCAAATTCAAAAAGAATATGATAGAGACAATGGAATAAAAAAATACATAATGATTTACACAGGAAGTGTAATTGATGATTCCCTATCCTCAACCAAATCAAGTGATGGTGATACAAAATGTATCATGGATGAAATTGAGGTATCTAATGAGGTAAAATTTTCTTATTCCTCCAGTTCTTTAATTTATAAAAATTTTATATGTTACGTGGATCATAAATATTCTATAGATCAATTAGTAGAAGGATTTTATGAATGCACCACTGAATTAAAAGAACATAAAAAATAATATAATGAAATATTTTTGTGAAAGTAATATATTCTCAAAATATATGGATGAGTTATCCATGAAATTAAAGGATCAAAAATATATTAAAAAATAAGAATCTATAATTTAAGAGCATTGGAATTATATTCTAAATTACCTAAGGTAAAGAAAGATTTAAATAAAATTCTTGGTTCCTAACGACATGGATCAAACAATTTTGGTCTTGGTTTTTAAAATCAAGATAACATCTCTAAAATTACAACTTTTATAAGATCATTCTCCAATTTTTTTATTTTCTGAAAACTAGGTATCTATTTTATGAATTTAATTATTAAAATTATTCTTATAGAAGTCCCAAAACTACTCATATATCTTAAAATATTTAGGTTTGAAGATGTTAATAAAAAATGATACAGGTTCAAAAGTATCTTTAAGCTAACACATGTGGAACCAAAATTTATGTATGAGAATATTTAATCTCTTGATTATTTAGTTCTAAAAATATATAAAGATAAAATCATAAGGAAACTGAAGGTATATAGATAGTAGCTGATAAAGACACATATTTGGTGACAATTACGAGTTTAACTATCTTGAAAATCTTGATGGAGACCAAATCACTTTTAGAGATTACTCAAGTAGTAATATTATTATTACAAGTAATATTGGTTTTTATAATTATACTGTTATAAAATAATTTTTGTTAGTAATGGTTCAGAAATTTTTATTCTAAGTATTATTTTACTTTGTGGCAATAGTTTAAAGTCACTATTGAATGTTTTTTTTAATTTTTTTATTCCAAAAGATAACTTTTACTTTGAACATCCCTTTTTAAAAATGATTATGTTATTTCTTTAAAATCTCTTTTGAGTAAAAATATTAAATATTTGAGTGTAGAAGATAGTGATTCATGGATTTAGAATAAACTCATTTGTAATTATAGAACTAACACACTTTTCAAACTCAACCAAAATTATCTAGTTTAAAATATAACAAAATTTCATCTCAAAAAATGACATTGTATGTGTACCTCTACAAATTGGTAATAAAAAATCTTCATTTAAATCTAAAACGATTGTTTCCACTAATAGGTCCATTGAGATTGATCATCTTGATCTTTTAATACATCCCATTTTTTAATCATTAGTGTTAAATCGTAATCTTTGGTAACTTTCAAAGATTATAAAAAATTTAAATATATTTATTTATTGGCTCATAAAATTTAATCTTGTAAAGTATTTACTAAATATACCTAGAAGGAAAAAAATGAAAAAGGCTATAAGATCATATTGATTCATTTTGATAGGGGGGGTGGAATTTAAAAATAATTATTTTTATTAATTTTTTATTTTACAAGGTTATAATAAGTATTTTTCCACTCCAAGTACTCCATAATAAAATTGGGTTATTGAAAGTTGGAATCAAACTGTACAAGATATTTGAAAAACTCTCTTAAATTAATTCAAACTCCCTCAATATGATTTTACATAGGTCTTAAATAGCACTTATTAATCCTTGAACCATTTTCTCGAAAGAAATTTCTTTAAGAATGACCTATATGATATTTGGAATGGTAAAATTACTAATGTTGGATATTTTATAGACTTTTGGATGTAAATGCTATATTCAAAAAACCAAAGTCAAAATTGGATAGTTTGACTAAAAATCCCATTGATGTATTTTTGTTAGGTACTATAACAAATGAAAATAATACCGAGTCTTTAATTAGAAGACCATGATATTAGAATAATCATTCCACATAACATTTTATGAGAATTTTCCTAAAACTCATCTCTTAATTGATGAAATTGAGGTTGTCCTAGAATATTTTACATTAAATAATCCACCAACTTCTAAATAAATTGAATTCTTGAAAGAATTATCATCTATCCCTTTACTTAAGACATGTGTAAAATCAAATGAACATCCTATAGAAAATTTAATCAGCGATTTAGAAGATGGTACTAATACATGAAGGATAGTTTTAATTAGGTTTAATATCATGATTTTGTTTCACACTTAATTCCCATCAATATTGATAATTCCATTAATGATGAAAATAGGGTAATTTCAATGTAAACATAATTTAACTAATTCGAAAATAATAATGTTTGGATTCTTGTTATAATACTCAATGTTCATCTCATTATTGGTGCTAAATGCGTTTTTAGGAGTATGTTAGATAATCAAGCTAACATCACTTATAACAAATCTAGACTCAAATTTAAAGGAAATAATCATGAAGAAGGAATTAAATATAGTGATACTTTTTCCCCCATTACTTGACTATAACATATTAGAATATTATTTAAATTCATCACTTGTTTAATTTTTTTTCAAATAGATATTAAATTCTATTTATTGAATGTTTTTATTTTCGAAATGGTTTTTGTTGGAGAACCTCCAGATTTTAAGGTTTAAAAATTTATAGATCTTATTTTTAAGTTAAAAGAGGATATTTTTGGTTTAAAAAATGACCCTCATGAATGATATTTTTAAAAAAAATTTATTTTAAAAAATGATATTAATATTAGTTAAGCTAATTAAAATTTTTTCTACCATATTTCTAATAATTTATTAATTATTTAAATTTATACTGATGATGTTATTTGGGTTTCAAAGATTTATCCTTTTGTATTGAGTTTTTTAATTTAATGATAAAATAATTTAAAATGGGTTTTATAGGAGAGTTAAAATTTTCTCTTGGTTATAAAATGTCTCAAAACAAATATTGTATTTTTCTAATCCAAGAAGAATAACCAATGAACTTTTAAAATTATTTTCAATGGAAAAAAGTAAAGGAAATTAGTAAATTTATGAGTACTTATTGAAAATTAATGTTGTATGAATATGGTAAAAAGGTTGATAATAATATTTATTGAGGTATGATTGGGAGAATTATTTATCTTATCATGAACTGTTCATATAATATGTTTATTGTTTGTATTTGGGACTATTTTCTTGACAATCCTAAGGAATCATATTTAAAATATCATAGGAGAATCTTTAAATATTTAAAATGTATTTAAAAATGGTTTATTTTATCCTATAGATACTTCTTTCATACTTATATGTTTTTTTGATGCCAATTAGATTAGACAATTATAATGGAGATTTTTCTCCTATATTGAAAATCCCATGTCTCTTCTAATATTAAGAAGAAAAACATCGTTTTTATTTATATGGTTGAAGTTGAATATATACCAATAAGGAGTTATTTCACCAAAATTATATATATTTAATATACACTTTTATATTATGACATGATCAAGATCATATTAAGTGGTATTATAATAGTGTTATTTGTATTTTTAGAAATTCAATTCAACGCTCTCTCATTAAGAGCACTGACATTACGAATGACTTATTAAGAGACCATTTTAAAAAAGATATATTATTATATTTTATTCACATAAACCTTTAGTTTTCTAATATTTTTTGTGAAATATCTCGCTTTGGAACTTTTTATGTTTATTAATGGGGTTATAAATGATTGTCTTATAAAACATACAATAATCTTAGGAAATATTGAGTATTTTATTTTCCTTTATTTATTTTATAAATATCTTTATTTTAAATTGTTTAAATTATTCCTGTACTTTATATTTTATTTCAATATTTTATATTATTAATCTTTTTAAAAAGGGGGTTAATTAATTTGTTTTAAACTAAATGCATGTTTATTATTTGTTTTTAATAATCAAAATGGGGGAGAAATGTAAAGATATATTAATATCTCTTTTAATATCAAGGGGAGAAATATATCAATCATTTAATATCTATTTTACTATCAAGGGGAGAAATATATCATACTTTTTTGTCAAATTAAATTACATGTGAATTTTCTGGAAAAATACATCACAATATATATAAAAATAAGTGGATGTGTTTTTGGTGTAACCTAGAGACAATAAACCTAAAAGGGATGGTTGGGAAATAACCCAAATTTTACACTAGGAATTGGTAGGGATAATTTAATGCATCTCTATTTTGAAACTCATGGGTGATATTCTTTTGATAATTCATCTTACCTTTATAAGTGATTATGAAGGATTGATATTCTATTTATTGAAAATCCATTAATTTTTTTGAATTTTATTTTGGAATATTGATATTCATTTCAAAATTAGTTTGAAAATTTGTCTTATTAAAACTTATCATATACCATTATATCTTATGTTTATCTATTTTTTCTAATTGTTTGTGATCATCAAAAAGAGGATGATTATTGTACTTACATTTGTTTTAATGATCCCAAGAACCTATTATTGATCTAACCATTTCAATTTAGTGTTTTTTAGTGTTATGTTTAGAAAATAATATGGGGAGCGGACTAATCAATTTAATATATTAAAATGCATTTTTTGGTCTTCCTTGAAGACCTTCACATGCCACCACTAATGACTAGCTATATTAGAGCCACCAAGTAGCCGATGGTATGACCCCTGGCACCAGGACACTATAAGGGCCACTAACTACTCAGTGGAGGAGAACAAACCAACTAGTGTCTATAGAAGTTTCATTTAATCAATTATAGGCCCATCAACTAGCTGGTTGAAATAGAATCTCGCCGATTTGATCAGTCAGGTAACCGGTATGCCCAGTCAAACAAGCTATTTTTATTGGACCACACCACTTTTACTCACAATATAAAGCTTTATTTGTCACATGATTTCTCTATAATGACCCAGGTGATTCTGGGGGCTATAAATAAAATCCAAAGAGGCATAGAAATCATCTAATAAAAACTAGAACATTAAACAGATATGAATCAAATCCTCATGTTCCTCATCTTAAGAATAATCTTATTCTTCATTATTGTACAAATCCACTCTCTCACATTTTGTTATCTCCCTCTATCATTATTATTATTAAAATATTTTCAATATATTAGAGAGTTTTTTGAAATGTTTTTTCATCTAAAAAACATCATCCGCTTATTCTACTTCTCTTTAGAGCTCACTACCATTAAAGTGAAGAATTTGGGTATCTTTCTAAAACCATGAAATAAAGAAAGATTCTATTCATTGTATTGGGTTTCATTATACAACCATTTGAAAAGAAATTTTATTTTTTCCTAGGTGTCTTAGATATCTCAAAATCTGGGGAATTTCTTCTCTGTATTTTTAACCACTAATTAAGTTATGGGATTAATCAGAAATCTCTCAATATATTGAGGGTAGGAGATTCAGGGACCCATGTTGAGTTATTTGCAAACTCCTTTATAAAATTAATTTCTCATTACTTTTAAATTTATACTATTATTATTCTTTTGATTCATATATATTGTGACAAATTTATTATTTTTAATTTATCACTTAATTGAATAATTGTATAATTTTATTTAGTTTTAGTTTTTAAATGGAAACTGACACCCATTTCCATCTTAATCTAAACAACATAACCATCACATCAATGAATTGATCTCATCTAGGATTGAAGAAGTATTTCTCTTCAAATCTAGGTCTAATGGTGAAAAAAATAAAGATTTATGATGAAAGATGAGTATTATAATAAATATATACATGTCATAATGTCCTTTAACTATTTAATAAGACCCAAAAGTTTATATACTACCCATGACTTTTCTCTAAGAGGTGATTAAAATTAAAATAAGGGTGAGTTACCCCTGTATAAATAAGGCACCTTTTCAAAATAAGAATGAAATAGATAGTTCCTATTATTTTTATCTAGTACATTGACACACAATAAATTTATAATCTTTATATCATCATTTTTTAGTGAACTAATTAAATTATACAAGTCTTGTGTATAATTTAATTTTAACATTATTATTATTATTTTGTGTGATTGATGAAATAGAATGAGGAGAGATTGAAAGTTTTCTTTATATCATGAGAAATATATTTGAAAGGCCTAGGGGATATAAAAGAAAAAGGTAAAAGGATTTATGTTTGGTGTTCACCATAATTCATACCCCACCTAGGGTGGTTTAGGTCATTCTAGTCCCCAAAAATATAATAATAAATAAATTTAAGTAGGTAAGGTGTAATATATACATTACAAAGAGATATTTTCCTTCAATTTTTTTGCCTCTAGATTTATTTATTTAATGAAAACAACCAGGTTCAATTCATCACAATACTCTTTTAATAATCAAGACAAAACATTACCACTTAGTGAGTCACCAATCACATTTCTATTTCTAAGAGTATAAGTGAAGTCTAAATCAAATTTATGTAGATATTTTAACCATCTACAATAGATGATATTCAAATCCTTTTGATAAAATATATATCTAATGATTTTTTAGTTAGTGAACACCATATAATTCTCATTGATTAGATAGTTCCATTGAAACTTAAGAACATTTATAACCACTTCAAACTTGAGTCCATGGATTTGGTTTTTTTATTCATGTGGGTGAATTTATAGGGAGAAATATTACACCACGTGATCAAATTTTATAATAAAATAGTCTAACACCATTCTTGAAGCATCATAATACACCACATAGATTTAACTAATCTCAAGTAGGATCATAATTCATTTGATATCATCATTTGATTTAATTCATTAAAATAATCATGAAATTTGGGATTCTATAATAACTATTCCTCTTAGGAGTGAGTAATATAAAAGATATGAAATATTCTAGATAAAGTTTATAAAAAAGTAGTAGTCACCTTAATGACCTATATCAATTCATATCTTGATGGAATAACTTGGATATTAAAATTACATATTGTGTTTTATCATCTTAGTTTCAATCAAAATAAATTTCTCTAACATCACATAAACCAAGAAATTAGCCTATAAAATTTATAAGTTACATTTAAATAATTTTTTAGAAAGACGGTGGTCACAAAGAGTATTAAAAACAACCATTAAATGATGATAATTCTCCTATTTAGATTCAGAATAGACTAGAATACCATCCATAAATACCATAATAAATCAATGAAATATATTATTCAAATGAATCATAAATAAAATAGGAGAATTTTTAATTATAAATAGTCCCACAAGATATTTGAAAGGACCATATCTACTTTAGAAGTTGGCCTTGGGGATGTTATACTCCCTCACCCTTAGCTTTTGTTACCTTGATTAGAGGTTAATCATAGAAAAGTACATTTCCAATTATAATTGATCAAATTTTTTATTAATGTGGTAAAAATTCATTTATTTTATTTTTATGGCCACTTGATTTAATTTTTTATATCCAATGCATAGGCATAATGTTACATCCAAATTCCTAGAAAAGAGTCGATGAGTGGCCCATGGGGATATATATATGGGGGGGTGAATAAATCCTTTAACTTCAATATAATTCAAATAGTATTTAAACTCATTTAACATAGTTGACTCAACTCAATATGATGGAAAAGATATTGTTTTCATCCCTGGGATAAAATTATTAGTGAATTTTACTTTTTGATCTGAAGAAAACTCTGATATGTCATTACAGAACACTTTAGGATTGTATATGACTAGAGGTGGAATATTAATCCCTTAATTACATTTATCAATCAAAACCAATAGATATGATCACTGACAAGAAAAAATATAAATATCTAGTAGATAAGGTTATTCTTAACTAGACCTTGTGTCCCATTTATCATGAAATAAATGAAAACTCCAATTGAAAGTGAAAAAATACAACCTATATTAATAATAATTGATATATTCTTCAATATAAACAATAAAATACATACTAAAAAAATATAATAATATTTTTTCACAAGAATTATGAACTACTATGTTGACTTCACATTAGTTATTGAATCAAGGTATGCCCGAAAATAAAACACAATTTCTTTCTTTATCCAATTTAGGGTAAAAATATCCATCAGATATAGAATTGCCGTAATTGAGAGAGTTAATATATATATGATTAAAGTATATTTAAATCAATGAGATGAATATATATTAAACAATGGAACAAATATAAATGATGAAATAAGTAATTTTCCTCACATCATTATATGAACAACTTTAGATTCTACAGGAGCTTGCTCAATATTATTTTTCTAATTTTCATTAGAGTGGATCAGTGGCTGTGCACTAAACTATGGGTCACTCCTTAATTTAATATTTCTATGTGATTAACCATATTTTCATCTATACCCTTTAGTCTAAGACACTATTTCCTTAAAGTCAACTGATTTCACTTGAGGTCCCTTAGGAGATGATAATATAAGACTATTTCTTTAAGGAGGGTTTATCTTGAAATATACCCGATGATAGACTATAATAAAATAAACATGAAAATAATTAGGATATTACTTATAAGAAGGTTTTCAGGCCCCATTTTCCTATATTGGTGGTATATATGAGATACATGACCCATTCATGCTGATGAGATTGATTGAGACAGATACTTTGTGCCATTGATGCTTCCCCATTTCATGTAAGATCCCTTCAATTTATTTTTAATGAAAACACCATAAATTACACTAGGCATATATGGAATATCAATCATATATAACATCCCTCCCTATTATATGTAATCCATTGGGCACTATCATCCACCTCAACACAATTGAGTAGTTTTAATAGGAGTTATTAAGATCAAATACTTCTCCAAAGACCCATTGTAAACTATTTAGCTTTCAAATTTTCATTTAAGAAATTATTCAATTAAAAATGAATCAGACCAATGATTCTCTTCACATATTTCATAATAGTATGAATGTATTACTATTAGAAAAAAATACATAAAATTTTCTAGTGCCATTGCATTAGGGTAAATTTTCTAGTTAATATTACATTCAAATCCTTCAATTATAGGTACTTATGTAACTTTTCATAGACCATAAAATCCCAACACTTTCCTATGGTTCCTTCATGCATAAATCTAGAAAGATAGACATTTATATCATTAAGAGTTCCAAATCATTCATATAACCTTTTGAATTTATCTAAAAAATCCTTAGGCACTTAGGGATAATTTATTCCTTTAAAGGATGTTGGATTATGTAAAATGAATCATTAAACTAGATATTTTTCATGGGATGAGTTGGGAACCAATTACCTAGATTGTTTTTATCCATGGAAAGATTATAGGCCGAAATCATGAATAGTACATACCAAGACCTAAATTATTTTATTATTAATTGGAGAGTTTCCATATTATAAATTATCCATATCTCCCTTAAGAGGATTCATAGGAAATATTATAGGAGGTATGGTACATAATGAAATCTATAATGAAATAAAAATCACAATTTCATATTAAAATACAATTAAAATTGAAAATTTTAATTCAATTGAAGTCATAAACATTTAATAAGTGTTAAAAATAAATTATTAAGATACATTAAAAGTGGAAGACATAGATAAATCAAAAAAATCATGATACATGACATGTGTTCATAGATTACATGTTGTGCACATAGCCCATTAAATGTTATATTTTTTATTCTATCTTACTAATAAGATGAAATTTGAACTAAAAAGAGATAATAGATCCACCCAATACGAAACATTCTAATTTCAAAAATTCCCTGGCAACAGATAGCTTATCATGGGGAGTGTTGGAAAGACACATTACCAAGAACATATCACTTAAATTTTGATAATCCAATCACCTATATACCATAAAATAAATAATATCATTTAAAATATAGGATCTGATACCATTTGATAGTGAACCAACTCGGTATACACCAATTCAATAATTGAGATAGCTAGCCATAATGCTTGAGGAGAATTCCCAGTCACTGTGATTGAAGAAAGGGTGATAGGTCATCCAAATCACCCTAATGGGAATGATTTCCCACATTTATTCATTATATTCCTATAAGAGGTTAATCTTAAGAATCTGACATGACCTTATCAAATATTGATAAGTCATGATTCTAAATAAATAGCCTCTAAATAATCCATTATCCAAACATGGGATAACATAAAATATTAACACTTATGAAACTCATTATAATATAATAAGAAACACACAATAAACCAAGGATAATATAAGTATGTATAATCATAGTAAAAAATATCTAATTATAAAAAAATATAAACAAGGGATTATAATCAAATTAAGTGATACATAAGAAAGATGAATATATACATTACAAAAAATATGAAAGACCAAGCTAACTATCTCCTCACGACAAGTGAAAATCCATCATCTATCAAATACAAAAAAACAATCAAAAAATGTGATCAAAAGTTTCTATTGTCTCATATTATTGAACTTCATTTAACCATGTTAGAAAACATTTCTACATAAAACTAGAGGGTTTATATAGGCTATTATCATAAAGAGCATAATAGGATTCCAACAAGTGTTTTATATACCAGATTTGTTATATAATCCATAAAATGTTAGTTTGAAACTATAATTGAATAAATTACACTTTTATTTAAATAAAAAAAATTAAAATGTATTAATATATTCCAAAAATTTCATTAAAGTGTTAAAAAAAAAAAATTTAAAGAAAAATATGCTACCAATACAGCATAATAAAGAAAATAGTTATTATTATCCATGCTAACATATACTAATCTTGGGAATAATCTTATTGAATCATAGGATCCTCTTACTAAACCATATCCCAAGAACTAGTATTTTCATTTATAATCTTATATATCTATGCATAGAACACTATCTATAATGGAATCTGACACTAGTGGGAATAATCACATTCCATAGTGGAATACTACAGTAGTGATATGAACCATAATGAAAAAGGTAGAGTGGAATCAATACATAGAAATTTACTTTTCCTAGGTTTTATCTATGTACCTAAGGTTACCATGTGGCATAAACATGATCAAAGGTTTTCAATTATACTATATGTTAGTTTAATAAAATAACATTCTTCATAAAATTAGCTAACAATTTCACCAAAATCAATTTCAAAACTTTACTTGAAATAAAATACATGAATTTTTATTATTCCAACAAAATAATTGAGGGATCCTTGGGTTATAACATAGAAAATATACCATTTCATCTTTTTAACTTTTCCCACAAAATGAAGATAATAAACATTACATTGAAAATACCAATTTTTTTACAAAGATATAAAATAATGATTTAAATTAGATTAAAACATTAGTTTAAAAGTTGTTTATTTTATGTTCCCCAAGTAAAAAAGATAACTTAGAACGACCTACTAGTAATCCTTTATTTCTACTACCAATTTGTGTTAATTTGAAATTTTATTGGAATAATTGTTCTTATAAGAGTTTTAAAATACCTAAGTATGGAAACCCACAATTTATAATTTGGTTACTATAAATGTTAATCCACCATAGCGATGAGGTTGGAGAAAAAATAAAGGGCCAGAGACGAAAAGGAATATGAGAGATAACTTGTATGGTTTTACTGGGAAAAATTAAGTTAACAAAGGAAGACATTCATGATGAAACCATGTTTAAAAAAGGATATTTGGGGGTGTGTTTATGAGGGGGAGAGTTCCTGGGGGTTTTTGGATAATGATGGTGGAATAATAATTACTTTTATAATAATATTATATTCTTAAAATTTAAAAACAATTAGTGTTTTATAATTTTTCATTGTCCCAATTAATTGGTAGTGATCCCATGAACTGCGTTTATATAAATTTGTACATAAAATGAAATGTCACCTGGTACTTTTCCCTTTTACAACCATGATTTCCAATTTAACTTATCCCGTGTATTTTAAAAACAATTATTGACACTCTATTTAGATTATAATCCACAAAATAAAATATTAAATACATAATGAATGAATAAAATATTTATAAGTTACATCATGGGTGTCATAAGAAAAATATAATGGTTTATTTGGAAATGGTTTTCATATTTCATTTTCCATCTCTTCTAGAATTCATTATGGATCAATAGTGAAGATATGAGTGATTCCTAAAAAATTCCAACAATAATCCATGGTTTGAATAATATTTATGATTGTATATTACCTACAATATAAGAGTTATTACCTTCTATAATACTAGAAAAATAATAATAAACCCCTCCTTAATCCTATAAATATAAATAAAACCAAAACCCATAATCCCATTAATTATATAAAATACATGTAATTATATATAGAATAAAGAGTCTTCAAAGATAATTCTAATGTAAAACAACTCATACTGCGATATGTCTGACTCTAATAAATATATATAATAGGAAATAGTAATTCTATTCATGATCACTGACCCCATATTGAAAATATAGAAAAATAGTATATGGAGGTAGGAGTGATCATGCATGTATTCTATATATGTTCTTCCATAGAAAAACTCATGATATTTTCGAAGAATCATACTAAAGATATAGATAACATGTTGTGAAACCAATTCATTACATATTCCAGGTTAACTACATCCCATCTCACTAAAGGCTTACACAAAAAATTCATATACAAGTATACTAATATATTAATCATGAAAATATATTATGAAAATGTACCCTGTAACCTCTTTCCCACTAATTTAGTCACCAATATGCCTTAATAAAAAAATTCATAATGACCTCATCCCTTCCCCACATCCACATATCACAATCATAGTCCACATCAATATAGAGTAGCCATATACCACATACCATACCCACATACCACATCATAACCACATAACCACATCACTCTCACATAACCAAACAACTATTATGAAACCATGTCAGAACTATATATCCACACTATAGCTAGTAGGTAGTAGTAGGAGTATTCATACATTAGGTATCACCCACCTCCTAGATGATTGGGGTTCTCCCATAACCCACAACCTCATATAGTAATTGTTAAGGTTAGTCGAGTTAGGTTGTGGTATATAAGAATCAAAAAATAGTATGATGAATATATATATATGTAATATCACAAAAAAAACATTGGTTATACTTCATATCTATAAACCTCTATAACCACATCATATTATCACCTCATCATTTCTATACCACATCAACAACCAATTTCACTTTTAATCAAAAATAAAACCACCACCACCACCACACAACAACCACAAAATCACCACAAAATCACTTCAAATTTTATCGATCATTACCAATTCCTTATTAAAAATTTATTTATCATATTATTTTTTCTAGAAATATTAATTATAACAACTTAATGTTTCACACAAACCACTAATCACATAAAATATATTTTATCATTTTAAATTAATTTAGTAAATAATGTTTCCATAACTTTTTATAAAGTTTATAAAACTATATTAAATCAATAAACCCATAACCATTTCACATTATTCAAATATATTATTAGTTTCCAAATTATTACATGATCATAATAAACTAAAATAAAATACCCACAAGAACTTTACCATACCCCCACATCGACAAACCACTAACATCGAACACCATCACCTCTATTGTTTTCGCATCAACTAATAATAATAATCTGTTTTAACTACATCAATCTACCACATCTAACATTCACAAAATTTTTATTCCATAAAAAATCCACATGAATATACTATAAAAACAAAAAAGTTATTATTTTACTTCATAACCTATTCATTAATTTATAACTTCATGCTTACTAAAATAAACAAAATCAATCAAACAATTTATATGTTTAAATTTTCTTCATCATTTTACATATTCTAATTCATCATATTCATTTAAACAGAGATACACTCATGTAACAATCACTGTAATCACACTATAACAATTATTAGAATAATTAATCTATAACAAAAACCATAACAACAAAAAAATAGTATGCAAAACAGAATAAATTCCTCTTTGTTTAGTCTAGTTCATTATAATAATTAATGTCAATTAAAACTAATTACCTAATGAATATTGAATCACGGTTAAACCAAATAAACATATAAAAATAAATTAGATAATTCAAATCCACTACTAATAATTGAAGAGCAATATGAAAAATCCCACAAAATTAGAATCCCTACGATCAAATATTTTTTTTACCACAACAAATCTATAATAAATCATATCACATCAATCATTCATCACCTCAACACCCCAATAATGACCCTAGACTCTCAAAGAAGAAAGAATGGATATATACAAAATATTTTTTTGAAATTAAAATATGATTGATGTGAATATTACCTTAAGAGAGGAAGAAATAGAAAATGATCAAAATGTCATTATGTGATTTATAGGAAACCCTTAAGGTTTCTAAAATTCTGGAATAAAGGGTTGAAATTGAGTTAAATCTATTTAACATTTCAAATTTATAAATAAATATGGTGTTATGAAAATCCTTTCATAACAACTTATATTATGAAAAAATGGTGGTTGGTTAGCTATAAATCCTATAATCATAGTGAACACTCAATTACCTCTTGTAACGCCCAAGATAAAATCACTAGAATGACACTCTATCCATTTCCATGAAATGAATTTAGGAACACCTCCCCATATACTATAGTCCAGTAATAAATGGTGAACGTATATAATCAAAATTGGCGAGAGTATATATATATCACATCCATCAATAAAAAATAAATTACCAAATACCATCCACCACCACAAAATATAGTTTTCATGTATATAATTATATCCAAAGTAATACATAGAAAAATAAAAATACAACATAATTTAACATGTTTACAATGCAAGTTACATAGTCATACCTTATAACCGAATGAGATTATCTTGTGTAAAAAATAAATAAATGAAATAAATATATAATAGGATTCATTTACAACCATGAACCTCACCTCAATCCATCTAAAAAAACATTTTATTTTATGTAGCCCAATTTTGTGTATAACCTATGTTTTGAACTTTATAGAAAACATGAGTACTACACATGAACTAAGGTGCCTATGTAGGGTGATAAAAACTCACCTCACTATATCACCAGGTGCCCACAATATATTCCATAAAATTCATTTGTATTCACAAGGAACATAAATCATATAAATAAAAATTCACAAAATCATACATGTTGGGTTATTTTATGCTAACTGGGCTAACAAAGCACCTGACCATACATAGATCAACCATAACCTAAATAAGTATCCAAAACTATAAAAAACCTTAAACTATACCCAATAACTTAGTGTGGGGTACCATACCATGTCTTGAATGCACCCTCTCACTTAGGGAAGGTCCCTACAAAATACATTGAACATTGCTATATTACTTAGGGTATGGTCCAATAATGATCTCTTACCAAAAACCTCTTACTCATAGTAGGGTGACGCACCATACATCAACCTATACCCTCTAAATTAGGGTAGGGACCCACACCAATACATTACCACTACCCTTTCACTATAGTTAGATCTATATTCAGAGTCAAACCTATCCATATTGTCCGTTATGCTCATCATCTCATTCTATTTTTACAACACTCAGACTCCCTAAATAAACATCATATAACCCATCCATTAGAAGAGGACACTCTTGATACTGAGACTCTCCTAAAATAATGTATTTCATAACCATACACTATCCCTCAGTAATGAAAATTCTATAATAAGCACAACTTCCATGACCCAACCTACCAAAACACCTCCAAGGTTAACAGTAAAGATGGGAGTAACCCTTGAATCCCCCCTCCAATAGGCCATGGGATAATAACTAACAAAAATGTTATCTATTAAAAGTTTTATAGAAATTACCCTATTAATTCCTAGGAAAATATAACCAATCCACTAATAAAATCCATATATATAAATAAACAATTAATCAATACAAAATATCAACTATAGCTATATGAAAGATAAAAATACAACTAGAGTAAATGTATGACTAAGATATGAAATCACTACACAATCTTTACAAATTATAGCACCCTTATTCTCCCAAAAGATATCTTAAAAAAACTAAGATAAATTGTAGAGGGAGATCAATTAGGAGTACTTAGTATTATAATAGTTCAAAGATAATTAATATCCATGTGAAATCATGAGGTTGTAATATAAATGTGTGTGAACAACTAAGGAAATATGGAAACAAGAGAAAGTTCAGACAAATATTCAAAATTTAGGGATATATATCATATCTTAACAGCAATAACAATCAATAGAGGTATTCCAAATCATAAGAAAAAAATTATACAGGGAGGTTTCCAACATATCTTGTTACTATAATCTCTACCATTAACTAACTTATTTTAAATCTTATCTATTTACAACATAACATAACCATCAAGTATCATGGGAAATATCAACGGTACAAATATAAAGAAGAAAAGGTGGTCAATTTTTTTTTCACCACTCTTACATATAAATTTTGAGGATTTTCCAACCCAAATAGATACCAATCCAATTGGGTAACACTTAACCAATTGAACAGGAAGATAATAATGAAGTAACAATCATATATACATCTCTTTTCCCTTCTATCAAACCACTGTATAAGCATAACCCAACATTATTGAAATACAAAAACCTTATAATTATCACAATATCATCCACCCACAAATAACTTACCCTAATTCCTTTATAGCCCACCTTAATATATCATCAAATCATGTGAACTAAATATAAAATCATAACAAACATAAATCATTACAAAATATAATCATCATAACCATGATAAAGAATCATTTTATAACCAGATAATATGATGGTTAAAGAAAATATAATGCATCACTATATCTTTAGATATTAAAATCAAGGCCATACTATCACTAATATAGTAGTTTTATTCTTATCCATTTATTTATAACTTTACAAAATCTCAATTCATATTTTTATCTTAAAGAATATCAAAAAAGAAAATAATTGAAATTTAAAAACTAGATAATTATTCATTTATCAAATTCATATATAAACACCAAGATTTGGATTACTAGTTCATTTATTTAATTAATCATATTATCTCCCATACTGAAATATATATCCAAAATTACAAACAACATTTTGGTTTCCACTTCATTTATTTATTTACGTAGGAATAACATTAATATTTAAGTTATGTAATTAATAAATCTCAATATTTATTTATATTTCAAAATTTTGTGTTTATTAAATTAATTTACGTGTTGATCCATACCTTTGGGTCAATATGACTTACACTCTGACCAAAATATTTAAGCCTAAAACAATTCTTAGTCAAACCGAACATCACCCGACTTACCCAACTCACATAAGCTATAAAATATCAAGAAGAATCCCCACTTAAATTTTAACTATAAAAAATCCATATCCTAGTACCTAATTTCATAGAATAATAGACATACAAAACCCTATTCTATGCTTATCAATCAAATATCTCTCCTTCCAACTATTACTTTCATAACATCTTATAAATATTTTGAACACATAACTTATTTTTATGATTAGAATCACTAAATGTATTTATAAACTTTTTATTCCAATTGATTTAGAATCATTTCTTGACCATACTACACCAATATACTTCAGGCCCCAAAAATCATAGGAATAGGTACTATAAAAAATTTAAAAGGACCATGATGAAATGAAACTCAGCCCAAATTACTCTCAAATGTTCATGATGAAATCCTAGAATCACCACCATAGTCAATTCTCTATTCCTATAAACTCTACTAAGGGCACATCGTATGGTAAATGACTATTCTAAAAAAAATTTCTGTTAGATTCAACAATGATGTAACTTAAGGTACATGTCACAACTCACATGGAGCCAACATGATCACCAAAAAGTTACTATAAGGCTCCACACAATATCCCAAATCCCTACGTCTCTAAGTACACCTCCATGACAGAGAAAAATATACCATGCCTCAAGTATATTTTATATTGTAATTCAACATGTGCATTAATAATGGTATTCAATGGATCCTTTGATCCTTGAACTCCTTTTTATCGATCCCTAGACCCCAAAAAGATATAAATAGAATGCTTGGGAGGCTTGGAAATCTAAATTTTTTAACATTTTTGAATTCTATCAATCCAATGGAATAAAAAAAGATCATCAACTTCATTGGTTATTCCTCTTGAGATATCTTTATAATTTATCTTCTAATTTAATTGATCTAAATTTCTCTCTCTCATTCTCTCAATTATAATATTCCATATCTTTCACGGAAACCGATAGATTTTCTATTAAGTATATTCATTGGTGAAAATGTTATATTCTCTCTCTTAGGGTTTTTTGAATAATACTAAAAACCAAGGGATCTTTTTTATTCAGGTTCTTAGAAAACTTCTAAAACCAAGGTTTTATTCCATGATTCTTAGTAATTGATAAAACCAAGGGTTTTTTATTTTTTTTTGGATATCACTAAATTTGAGGTATATATATTATACATCATCAAGACACTAATGCGGGATACATAGGGGATCATAATTGAGTTATTTTCAAACTTCCTTAACAAATTGTGGGCCCTATATTATTTAATTTTTACACTATTTATTTGTTACTTGATTTATATATTTTTAATCCATCAATTTACTATTGTTATTAAAACCAAAATATCACTTAATTTATATTTTTTATATTTATATTTTTATTTTTAATTTCAAATTTAATAACTATTACTGGATTGTTTAATACTAAAACATATTACCTATATGATAATAAATTCTATTTTATAACATCATTTGATTTTTTTTAAAATTAAATTCACCCACCACTTTCCATTTTACTCTGATGATGGTTGTTATCAAAGGGGACCTTGTTTTCAAAATTCTATTTTACCATTTTTTTCAAAATTATATTTTGACCTTATTTTCAAAATTTTGATATGGAGTTATTTTTAATTTTTTTAAAAAATAATTATCAATTTCAAGGAACATTTTTTTAAAATGGCACATACCTTTCACAACCAAGGTGCTTCTAAATGAAACCTAATGTGATGTGTCCCTTTAATTTATGGAATTTATTATATTTATTGTAATCTCTAATGATTACTTTTATTAGAAGTATTGGTTACCATTTTTGGGAAATTATTATTCCTGGTTATAATCCCAATAAAGAATTAGAAGATAAACATACTCCCAATGATATTTTTTTAACTTTATGGAAGATGCATGAATTCGAATGATTTTTTAGATATAAATTAATTTAATCATGTTTATACTCGAAAAAATGCTCCAAAATTTTCGAAATTACTTGAAGTTATTCATGAAGGCACTAATAAAGTAAAATATAGTAGAAAAGATATGTATAGACACTATTATAAACGTTTTAGTATGCATCCAAATTAATTTATTACTAAAATGTTTACATGCTTTATTGACATATACAATGGAAGAAAGTATCTTGATGATGCACTTATTATTTAAATTATTTTTAAGAATATTCTTTGGGACTTTCAAATTACTTGGTATCCCAAGGAAAAATAAATCCATGAACAATATGAAATCATTTCACCATGATAAATAGTTCGATTAATGGAATTAATCCAATGTAAATTATTATCACTTTAATATAATTGGACACATCAAACCAAAATTCCCCATGATCAAAAAGGAAAATAATGAAGGAAATAAATCCCTCAATTTTTCTAATGGGAGTTAAAGTGATGATTCTCTATCTTCATCTGACTCAATTGAAAATAGTTATAAATGCATCATGGAAAAAATGAGGTAAGTGAAGATGTTAGTTATTCCACTTATAATACATACACATCTTCTTTTAAATCAAGAAAAATATATTATGAATAACTATAAAATGTATTTCTTGAAAATTCCAAAAATTTCAATGAACATAAATAGAATTATAATCAATTTATTTTTTAAAAGAATATACTTTATAATGAAAAAAATATTAAATGTTGAAATTAAATAAACAACCCAATTTTGAGAATGTTATATCAAAAATTAAGGATCTTAAACATTTTTCATTCTAGGTTTACTTAAGGTGAAAATAACCTTAATGTGATTTATGGGTTTCAATTACATTTAAATAATGATTTGGGTTTTGGTTTTTAAAATATCATTTATGAATGTGATTCTAAAAATTTTCTTTATGGTTGGTCTTAATATATTCAAATCTCTTTTAATTCTTTTTTTAGGAATTTTTTTTAAAAATATTATTATTAGAATGTATGGATTAAAAACTCTATTTTTGTTAACATTTGTGGATGAAAATTTGGGTCATGAAATTCTTCAGTCTCTTGATTTTTTAAGGAAGGTGTGTCACGAGAAAATCATATAAAGATTATTTTTACTGTCATATTGGGAGATAGAGACACATGTGTGGTGAAAAATATATGTTTAACTCAAGGAGTAAGATTATAGGAATTAATAGTATTGGATTTTAAAATGGTTATTTTGTTAAAAATGATTTATTTATGTCTTAAATATAGTTAAACATCATGATTTATATTATGTTACAAGATTTTTTATTAGTAAAAACATGATCTTTATCCTTTAATCTATTTAAATTTTTCCTTTCAAACTAATATTTTATTTTATATTTAAAAAGATATCAATTTTTAGATATTTTGGATATTTTTTTCAATAAACTCTCAAAAATTTATATTATATTTTCTTTTTTTGTCTTTAAGTTGAATTAAATAATTTTGAGCTTTATTAGACAAATTTTTTTCTATTTATTTATTGAACTTAATGTATATTATAATTATTTATTTTATTACACACACTCTTTTATTTTTAATATTTTTTTTGATTTATTCCTTTGAGAAGAATATTTTAACAAAGAGTTTCCTTCTTTATCCTTGCTTGAATCTTTTATCCTCATTTATGTGATTAATTTATCTTTTTTTGACTTTCTATCTTGATATTTATACGTGGATATATATTTTTTATATGATCCTATCATTCTATAACTTATTCATAATATTATTTTTAGTAGGGAGATAATGTTTTGGTTTCATTAATGTGTGAAAATTTTGTTTTTAACTAAATGTTTGGTTTATATTATTATTTAAATTAATTTATTATTATAATTGAATTATATAATTACAATGATTTTTGAAAATTGTGTAACATCATATTAAAATTTGTTTTCAAAATATTTTTTTAAAATCCTCTCTTAAATATTTAATATTGTGAAAATAATATCTTAAATTATGAATATATTGAAAATCCTACATTAAATATTGAATTTATTGTAAATAATGTCTTAAATATTTAATTTATTGAATTTTTTTAAATCATAAATTTATTTCCAAATATCGTATATTTTTAATTTATCAAAAATTATATTATATCTTGAATTTATTTAAAAATATTTTTATTCTAAATATTTCATTGTTTTTGATAAATTAAAGTGAGTGCGATCTTCTTGGAAAATAAATTCTTATCTAAATAAAAAGTAGTGTATGTGGTTTTGGAACATATTTACTTAGAGGTATTAACCTCAAAATGGGCGGTCTTATTTTTTAATCTGATCTTCAACATAGGCATGAGAAGTATAACTTTACTACACATCTAGTTTTACACTCTTATAGAATATGATTTGGATAACTAAAAAATCTTTACAAACCATACCGATGGATTATAAACATTTTCTTGATTTTAAATTATTTTATATTTTTCATTTACCTATGGAATTTAATTTTTTTCAGTCCTTGTATAGAATGTATTAATCGAGTGCGATGTAACAACTTTCTAAATTCTTGTATTATCATAGAGAAGATCCCATTTTGATAAAAATATTATGATATTGAAAAACTTTTTTTATTATAGTTTTAATGTTTTTTCATGTTGCAAAAATGGTTTTTATCATTGGCCATGTAATTTTTACATTCAATTCTCCTCTCTTTTACAAAAGATATCATTATATAAACTATTTTTGATAATTATAAAGGGGGAGAAGTTTTTGGTTTTAGATAATTATATAGTATCCTTATATTTACCTTATTTTATCTCTTTTAATATGGGGAAAAATATTCTAGTAAAGTTATTTGGTTATGTGTTCTTTATTTGTAAAATTATCATAATGTTATTTTGTTATGTATTCTATATTTGTTTCAAAAAGGGAGAAATTATGGATTCAATTATATGCTTCAAATTACCCTGAATTTTAATTGATTTAAAATTTTATTGTGTTTAATAATTTTTAAATCCAACTATTCAAATATTTTGAAAGTGATTTCTTCATCATATTTGAATATTATTATGAAATTATGAAATTAATTTTGAATTATTATTTGGTATATTCAAAGAATTTATAATCATCAAATGGGAGATATTATTCAATTTTTTTTTATTATGATCAAAATCACTAATGATATTTCTATAATTTTATTTTTATTTTATTTAACATCAAAACTTCACTAATCCGTGATAATCTACTTCACACCCTAGAAAAATATGAAAAATACTGTGTGGTGAAATGATAAGGACCCCTCTATAGTACAAATAAATCAAAATTACTCTCATAAGATTAGTGAGAAAACTTGAAATCCACCCCATGCCCAAATATTAGTTCCTAAAAACTTGGTTGTGGACACTCCATCAGGTAAATTACTACACCATAGAACTTCCATGCTCAAATAATTCATAATTTATCTTAAGGACTACACCAATTCTACCCAAAAATCAACATAACCACTAAAAATATCTTTCAAGACTCCACACCATATCACAAATCCATACACTGCCATGTCTACCTCTGTTGTGCAATAAAAACTACCACACCATAAGGAGATTCGATCTCACATGTCAACATGTGAATTAATGGAGGTCTTTAATATCCCATTTGACCCTTTAACAACTTTGTCTCAACCCATAGACTCTTGCTGGATATAAATAGGATCCCTATGAGGCTTGTAAATATACATGATCCATCAATTGTGATATTATTCAATATAAATCAATTGAAAATGACCATTGACTTAATTTTTGCTTCCTCTTGACATCTCTTGGTAATTTGGAATCTAATTTCATTGATCTTCAATATCTCTCTCTTTATCTCATTATTTTAATTATAATATTCTCTATCTTTATAAATAATTTATTGATTTACTTCATAGGATTTTTTCCTTAGAAAATATCCCTTTTTTTCTCTCTTCAGGTTCTTTGAAAACCTTTAACATCGACGGATATTTCATTTTGGGAACTTGGAAAACTGCTAAAACCAACATCTTTTTCCATGTTTCTTAGTAGCCTCTAAAATTTCTGGTTTTTTCATTTTAGGTTTCTTGAATAACACTAATGAAATGGTATGTATATATTCAAAAATCCTCAAGCCATTGAGGTAAGAGATAGAGGGTATCATAATTGATCTATTTTTAAGCTTATTTAACAAATTGTATGCCTTATCTTATTTAATTTCTATATAATTTATTTGTCATTATATTTTAACATCATTTAATCCATAAATATATAAATATTATTAAAATTAATCTCTTCATTAATTTATATTGTTTCCACTACACTTATTAATTTGAATTTAAAATTCAATTGATCTTCATTTTATTATTTTATACATAAATTGACCGCTTTATGGTAATCATTTTAATTTTTTTGAATCATTTCAATTTTTTTGGGATGTTCACCCCTATTTCCATTTTAATTATAATGACAAATGGGACACTATAATTCCTTTTCCTAAGGATATCTAGATTCTCATTGAACCACTCAAGGTTCAAGGAGATATCCTAAAGAAATAGAATATATATAATGAAATAATTTCCACCAACATATTTGCAATAGTACCCCCATCTCCCATATTGGTTATGACCTACCATGGCTAACCTATCAAGAAAAATAAGAAGAAAACAACCCTACTTTAATATACCATTACCCAAATACACCATATGAAAATAAATTACAAGGATACATACACTCTCTCAATAATGAGGACACCCCAATACTATAAGCACAACATTCATATACTTCAATAAGTATTCATTTTAGTCAACATTAATTTTGGTTTACCTTTAATTCATATTACTCTTCACATGATAATTACAATTTAACTAATACAACCCAAGATTTACATTCTTATCCTCCATTCCATTTCCCATGAATATTCTATTCTATGGTTATTCATATATATGAAACAACATACTCTAATATAAATTAATTGTTTTGTAAATCAATACGGGAATAAGTATGAATTTCATAAATATTCTCAACTTTCACCATTTGGGTCATATTACCATTAATGTTTCTTATAAAAAATTTCATAAAATATATATATATATATATATATATATATATATATATACATATCATTAAAATAGTTTAATACTTGTGTAGATTTTAAAACCATTAATATGGAAATCAAGTCAATGATGGAATAGTTATTATTAAGAAACATAAAATTTGGAAGAATAAAAAATACATTTCCCCTCAACATAAACCCACAACACTTGGTCTGAGATAAGGGAGTAGTGAGAGAAGATATTACACACTTAACCCCTAACCATAGACAAAAATAACAATACCAGACTTGAGGGAGGAGTTAATAATTATAAGCATAAGTAAACGACAAGCCTGACCCATTGACCAAAAAATCTTTACCAATCTTGATGTATGTTTATAAATTTAACATTTTGAAGAAAATTTTGATTTTTGTTGATTATAAAAGGTTTAATTGATATAATAATTCATGACTCATAGGATTCAACGGTTAGGTTTTAATCAAAGATAATGATGTAAATACCAAGAATTTATATAGGTGGGGTTATAAATCATAGTGAATGATGATAATTACAATCATTAAATTGAAGGGTATAAGGTTTTAAGGTTTATAGGTTTAATAAGGTTCACTCAAAATGATCTAACATTCATTAGGAACCATGTAATTCCATAAGATTGAGTAAATCTTGAAAATCACCCACATCAAGAAATCCAAGAAACATCACATCAATGTAATAGAATCTAAGAGTCACTAAATCTAAAAGAATCATTCTTAAACCAATAACATAAAAATTTTCATCAAACTATCTAGAAAAAGAAAAAAAATAAAGAAAAAATGATGTATTCCATTATCTTATAATATCTAATAAGAATAATTAAGAAAATATATAATATACATACCTTATATCAATAAATTATTAAACATGATGAATCAATAATGTTAAAAACCAAAAGTGACAATTGAAATTATATAAGGGTGGTTCTTGAATTATAAAAGGACTGAGAGATATGAAAATAGATGAACCAATAAATATGTTTGACCCCTATTTATAGAGCGACCTTACAAACATCTACCATGGTGTAGAGACTTCAACCATGGTTGTGGTGTCTCTAGTCAAATAAATATCTAAAAAATGTAATATAATAAATAAATATCTCCCACCCTCTGTTAGTGGTGATTTTATTTTCAATTTAAAATAGTCTCAATCACCACCACAATGTGTTGGTACCCAACATGACCATGGAACCCACGACCATGAATCCTTTTGGAATCCCACTATGGCTATCACTAAAGAATTTTTAGGCCATATAGATCCAAAAAACTACCCTTTATCTCCAGACCACCTGTAAACTCACTCTTGATTCTCATAAGTCATAGTAAATTCAAATTAATGACAATAGAAAGATCCAATGCTTTACATTTTTACCCCTCAAATGTTCTAATCTTTAATAATAATAAAATTTGAGAAAAGAGAAATTGATCCCAAATAATGGAATAAAGACTTATTCCTTTATACTAAATTTTAATAAAATGATTCGAACCCTAGGAATAAAAAAAATAACATGTGAAAAACATTACCATAATATCTATGAAGTGATACCGATTAAAGAAGGATTAAATTATATGATATCTGCCTTAGAAAATGCTTCACCTCTCAATATATAAATAATTACCCATCAAATATTGAGAAACACACTAATTCTCAAGGCCATAATAATGATGATTACTCAAAAAATTATTATAGAAATAGATTAACTCACCTAAAACAAATCACATAAATATACTTAACCATAGGTATTAAAGTTGTTATCAAACTCTAGAAGACCACCTCATTATTTTCTTCAGTGAAGCTCGAGATGCAAACATTAGGTAATTCGTCACAACCTCTGAAAAAACATGAAATATAATCTTTTCCAAAAATTTATCTCATGTAAAGGATTTTCCCCATTAGTTTTTCTTGATTCATCACATCTTCAAAAGAACTCAACTAAATATTCACAATAGATCACTATATCATTGGCTTCGATGAGATCCCAAAATTCTAAACAGGATTTTATATTATTGTAGTTAAATGTGTGGACTAACTAACTAGGCCCACAATATGATTTCAAAAGATATGTACATCATCCTACCCTACTGCATCTCTTGAAAATATTTTATGAAAATATCCATCTACATTTTTAAAATAAAATCATTCTTGAGAATCTCAAGAAACTATTTTCATGAAATCCAATCTGAGTCACCATGATTTATATTACACCATCTTGTGAAACAAGATGACCACTATAATGACTGAAAATTCAACTTGTTTTTCCACCAATTAAATGGGAAATTCAATATATTATATCCATTCCTAATTCTCATATAAATATTCTCTACTGAGAAACGTAAATACACAATATCCCAAAAACTTTAGTAAATCTTTATTCCAAGATCCCTCTTTCTCCTTCCCTCACAAAACTTATTGTTGAAATTTTTATGGAATATATTTAGTTGAATATCAAACAAAAAATTTATCACACCTGAATAAATTATGACAATATCATAAGGAAAATTTGACCATACAAGGAAATACATCTGTACTATTCAGGGCTTACCAGAGTTACAAAGGATCCATGTAATCCTGCATCAGACCCAAGCTCAAATCCGTGTGGGAGAAAATTTCCACAGGTATTTTAGTAGTAATGTAGAATGAATTGTTGTCATGAACCTAACCTACTGGTCTCGAGACGCAAATCCTCCAAGCTTGCCTCCATAGGTTAGGGGCTAGCGATAAGCTCCAAAGGCATAACAATCTTGAGGAGGCCTTTACCTAAGTACCTATACACATATACACATAGACCACTCAATGCAGAAGTGCAGAGTAAAAAAGGAAACCAAGTACAAACACTAAAACCTAACCACAATCATGCATCAACTTCTAAAAATAGAATAAGTAAACTGATGAAAAGTGGACTAACAAGTAGAATAAACAGTAAAGTGCAAAACACGCACCCAACCAGAAAGGTGTCACAACCCGACCGTAAGTAAACGAAAGAAAATAGCTGGTGAGTCTCACACTTGAATGTCCTATATGACCACCGAATGCAACCCATGCTTCGTTTCCTCTATGCTCCTCCGTAGTATCGATCGACCTGTCCGTTGTCTGCAAGGGAACACCGAGTGTGGGCAAAGCCCAAATAGGGGTGAGTATAAAGATACTCAGTAGGATTCCCCAAAATCTCAAGGAAGAAACAAAGGAGGTACTAAAACGGTGAGTAGTAGACAGAACAAAGAACAATGTAAGAGTACAATAGAGAGAGTGCAGCTCAACCCAACAAAATAAAGGAAGTAGACTCGTCCCAACCAAGAAGATATAGACATGGACAACACATGGCATACCCCACGTGTCTTCGCCCCTCCTAGAAGGAGAGTTACTTAACCCAAGGAGTTGAAAAAAAAGCAGGGCGTATATATATATATATATATATATATATATTGTCAACAAGAAACCCAAACGAGCATGTAAGGGGATCTCTATCTTTAATCTCAGCCCAGTAAAAGTCACCAACAATTATAAATAGATGCATCACTAATGCCCAAAATTCCCACACACCAAAGTTGTCTCATCCCTGAATCATACAACCAAGAGTCCCACTCATATAATCATGTAGAAAAGTACCTAACTAGCTTCATAGGAAAGGTTGAGTCTGAAAGAAGTTGTCGGGTAACCCACTGCTCAGAAAAACTAGAGGGTAAACCCCAAAAGGTCGTCGGGTAATCCACTGCCCAGCCCCGCTGGAGGGTAAACCCTTAAGTCAATGGGTAACTCATTGCCCAGCACGACCGGAGGGTAAAACCTAAGGTCAAAAGGTAACCCACTACCCAGCCTCATGGGAGGGTAAACCCTGATATGATGGTGGGTAACCCACTGCCCAACCCTACTGGAGGGTAAACCCGGAACTGGTCTGATCCCTCCGCACCACCTGTACCATTTCTGGGTGTCACTATCATCCCTATAATGCGTTGGCTCGGAGTTCTCCAAAGGGACCTCTGACCAATGCCCTTTAATGATTCCACATTTAGTGATATCTCGGAAGAGTCTCTACATGCCCAAATAGATTAAACCATTGCAATCCTCGTGAAAAAACACTCGAGATAGACTATTTACCAGCTGGAAACACACCCCTGATGAAAAAGTTATTCAGCACCTCTTTACTCCCATACGACATCTCGTGGGGCCCACACATCAACCCCGAAGAAGGTCGGGTGAACTGCGCCATTGGGATGCTCTCGGAAAACACGCCGAAACGACAACTCATTCGCCCCGAACGGACGTCTGGAAAAAACGTCACAAAACACAGCTCCCAGCTTAAAAGAAGCCCTGTGGGGCCCACAACTCAACTCTGGATTCAATGCCTGAAACCACCCGGAACTACATCGTCTCGACACCAGGGTTACAATGATGCTGACGATGCCTAAAACAGACTTCGGATGTGTTCATGCCATCCGAAGAAGGATCCCGGAGAGGCGCTAAACAATGCTTAACAGGCGCAACACGCCACTGAGCCCCCCTTATCGGGAATTAATAATCCAGAAAAACATTTAAAAAACTCCTTCTTGAGCTGAGGATCGCATCGCCACAGATGTCACATGAATCCGACACCTGTAGTGAATGTTACGGGTGTTCGAAGACAAGGGGGCTAACCCCTTAGGGCTAGACCGGCCCACATCACCAGCCCACGACCCTTCCTCACGGCCCAGCCGCTGACCCGCGGTCCACCCGCGCTAACCGACCCTCGTGGCCGGTCGCTGTCCCGCGTGGAGACCCACCTTTGGTGGGTCTCGGTCTCCCTCTCGGGGTCACGTGCTGCGACCCCCGTCGCGCCCCGCACCGGCGACCTGGGATCCCACCACCACCGCCTGGGAGCCCGCCGCTGCCGGCTGGGACCGCCGCCGCCTGGGACCACCACTGCCTGGGACCACCGACGTTACATGGGAGCCCTTTGCACCAGCCGCCGTCCCGGACCTCATGAAGCTCGCCGGAAACCCCTGGAAGCACCGGAAAACAGGGAAATTGGCCGGAAAACTTCCCGGGGCCACCTCGGGCGCCCCGGGACACTGATTTTCGATCCGAGAAGAGCGTTAGAAATCTCGGATCGAATACTAAGAAACTATGGTCTTTTCTTGGTGATTGGACAGAATTCAGATGCAATGAATTTAAATCAAGGAATATGTGTAAATTAGAAACGAAAATGAAAACTCATACCTCACTGGGTGTAGCCCGTAGCTTCACGAATGGTCCGCCAGAGCCACCACCACCTTACCGGAGAGGAGGGGAATCTTGAAGGAGGTTGATACATAGTTGAGATAGCTTCTTACGGGGAGAAATTATGGGGAAGAAGGAGGAGGGGGTAGAGGTGTTTAAGTAGAGAAACACTTAAACACCCACCAGTAGGCCCCGTACCTGAACTTTCGGCGGGGTTGGGGTTAAGCCACCTCTAGGGTAAAATCCACATTCTGAGTAAAACAGAGGTCTTTGAGTTTTTATTCGATACCCCTTTCAGATGTTTTAATGTTCACGCCTGAGGCCGCTAAATTATGAAAACACCCATGGTGGCGTTTTCCACAGAAGGGCCATGCCCGAAATAGTTACACGCCCCTAGGGTAAACGACACACTCCAGACTCAACGGTGCCCTCATTTTTTCCCATAGAGCCACCGTTTAGGAGTTATTCTATTTATTTGGCGCATCCAGTGTGAACACGCTTAAAATTTAATTCTGGCCACACCGGGGCTCGGAATCACACGCCGTATGAACGCCCTACTCTGGAATAACGTCAAGAAAAATTTCAATGTCTTACAAGCTCAAAACCCAGGTTCTTACATCATTAACTCATTCATGTTTTTCATCCCTGAAAAACAAAACTACAAAAACAACTCGGGATGCTGAGCTCGCATCTAGATCTCCTGTTCCCAGGTGCTCTCTTTCACCCTCCTGTGCTACCACAACACACGAACCAAAGTAATTCTCCATCCACACAGTTTCTGCTCTTGCCGGTCCTCAATCACCACCTGGTGCTTCACAAAGGTGTCTCCATCCTCAATGTCCTGCTCTCCCTAGTAGATAACATGCATGGGGTCGTGCACATCTTTACTGAACTTCGACACATAGAAGACTTCATGCACTCTCTCCAGCTGTGTGGGTAGAGAAAGATAGTAGGCAACCTCACCGACCTTGCACATTATCTAAAAGGGCCTAATGAACCTTGAGGACAGTTTTCCTCCCTGGCCGAACCTCCGTGTTCCACACCGCAGAAAGACTCTCAAAAAGACATGGCCCCCTGCTCGAACTCCAAAGGCCTGCGACGACGGTCTACGTAGGACTTCTCTCTGCTCTGGGCCATCCTCATACATTCATGAATGACCTGCACCTTCTCCTTCATCGCCCACACTAACTCTGGGGATACGAGGGAGGTCTCCCCAACCTCCGTCCAGCACAACGGTGAACTATAGGGTCTCCCTAATAGGGCCTCAAAAGGTGACATGCCGATAGTATAGTGGTAACTATTGTTATATGGGAACTCTACCAAGGGAAGGTGATCCTCCCAGCTTAGGAAAAATTCTAACACGCATTCCCTTTGCATATCCTCTAACATGTGGATAGTGTGATCTGTCAGCCCGTCGTCCTGGGGGTGAAAAGATGTAATCATCCGCAGTCAATTTCCGATTTCCTCCTGTAGGCCTCGCCACAAAAGAGACGTAAACCGCGTGTCTCGGTCGGAGATGATTGTTGAGGGTACTCCATGAAGGTGAACAATCTCCCAAACGTACAACTCCTCTAGACTCTGCACCGAGCTCTGCTCTATGATGGAAACTAAGTGCACTGACTTCATGAGATGGTCCACTATCACCCAAATGGAATTATGGCCCTTAGCTGTGTGCGGAAGCCCTATGAAGAATTCCATAGATATTCCTTCCCACTTCCAATCCGGGATATCATGGGGCTGCAACAACCATGAAGGAACCTGATGCTCTCCCTTCACCTGCTGACAAGTAAGACACCGAGAAACGAACTCAGCTACACTCTACTTCATGCCGGACCACCGAAACTGCAGATAAAGGTCTCTGTACAGTTTCCCCACATCGGGATGTAGAACTAAGGGAGATGTGTGGAACTCCTGCATCACCTCCTCCCGTATCTCCACTGGTACTACAGCTCTCCCCTGGAACAAGATCTCATGATTACCTCCTTCAGAATACCCATCAGGTGCGTCTTCCATGGACATCTGATCACGCAGTACCTCGCTGTCGACATCCCCCAACTGCGACTCTCTCACACACTCAAGGAGAAAAGGAGTCAACACTATCGACTACAGAAAAGTTGTACCCTCCTACTCCACCATGGTCTGCCCATGGGAATCCAACTGCTCTGAAGCTTCTTGAACTAGACAAGCCTGCGAATTCCTACTAAGGGCATCTGCTACTACATTACCCTTCCCTAGAGTGTATACTATCTCTAAATCATAATCTTACTTAATCTCCATCCAACTCCTCTGCCTTAGATTGAAATCCCTCTGAGTGAAGATGTATTTGAGGCTCTGGTGGTATGAGTAGACCACAAAACACTCACCCAGAAGGTAGTGTTCCCATAACCTCAAGGAAAAGACCACCACTACCAGCTCCAAATTGTGAGTCACATAATTCTGCTCATGGGGCCTCAACTACCTCGACCCATATGCAATCACTTCCCACTACTGCATTAGCACGCACCTGAGACCATCTCTTGAAGCGTCGCAGTATACGATGGAATCAACGCCCTCCTCTGATAGCCTCAGCACTGTAGCACTAGTCGGCCTCTACCTCAACTCCTTGAAGGCCTTCTTGCACTGATCAGTCCAGGTGAACAGTTTTCCCTTCCATGTCAATGCGGTCAAAGGGGAAGCAATGCTCAAGAAATATTCCACAATCCTGTTGTACTACCCTACCAAACCAAGGAATATCCACACCTCTAATGCATTAGTGGGTGGTTCCCAAGCAAGCACTGCCTCTATCTTTGTGGGATCTATGGCCAATCCCTTCTCCATAATGAAATTCCCAAGAAAGTGAACCTCATGAATCTAGAACTGACAATTTGAGAGATTCCCAGGTAGCTGGTTCCCTTGGAGTATGTCTAGGACCATCCTCAAATGCTCCGTGTGCACCTCCTCTGTCACAGAGTAGATGAGTATGTCGTTAATTAAGATGACCAAAAACTGGTCCAAATACAACCGGAAGATATGGTTAATCAAATCCATGAAAATGGCGGGCACATTCATCATGCCAAATGGCATCACCAAAAACATGTAATTCCCATAATGACAACGGAAATCTAACTTTAGGATGTCAGCCTCACGAAACGCAACTGGTGGTAGCCAG
The DNA here is from genome assembly GCA_963277665.1 of Viscum album. NCBI lineage: Eukaryota > Viridiplantae > Streptophyta > Magnoliopsida > Santalales > Viscaceae > Viscum > Viscum album. The sequence continues at coordinate 129,092,694 of OY728131.1, read as the reverse complement.
ATGGAAGATCAATCTTGGAGAATAATGTCACACCTCTCAACTGGTCGAAGAGGTCGTCAATCCTTGGAAAAGGGTAATTGTTCTTTATCATTTCCTGATTCAGCTGACGATAATCCACAAAAAGTCACAGACTCCCATCTTCCTTTTCACAAACAAAACCAGAGCTTCCCAGGGGGACACACTACGCTTGATGAATCCCTTCTCACAATGGTCCTCCAACTGAATTCATAGCTCCCGAAGCTCTGTGGGTGCCATCCGATATGATGCACATGATATCAGAGCAGTCCCCAGCTGCATGTCAATGCATAACTCCATCTCTCTCCTCGGAGGTAGTATCGTGACATCCTCGGGAAAGACATCCATGTAGTCCTCTACAACGGCAGGGATCCAGGTGCCTGTAGCATCTGCTGCTCCGAGATCCATGCTCACTAACTTGTGATAAAAATGTTGTGGTCTCCTGCTCAGAGTACCCATATTCTCTGCCATGAGGTCTCATTCACAAAGTATGGTGAACCTCGTCCCATCAGAATGGACGCATCTGACTAGTCGGCGCCGAAAATCAATCTGGGCGTGAACCATGGAAAGCCAATCCATTCCAAAGATGACGTCATAAGGTTCCATCGTGATGATGATTAGGTCCCATGTGAAACTCTCTCCTTCTAATGACAGTTAGAACTGTCTGAAGATAAAGGTCACCAATGAGGCACTTTCCGTAGGGACCTCGAGGCTAAGCGCAGGTGTCAACGTCTCTACTAGAAGCTCCAAATCCTGTACCAAAAGCAGCGATATGAAAGAGTGGCTAGAGCATGTGTCTACTAGTACCAAAGAAAGCGTAGAGTAAACAAAAATCATTCCTCGGACCATCTCATGTGCTGGGGGGGGGGTCACGAAAACCCATAGCCTGAAGCAGCCCATGACCTCTACTGCTAGCTCCCTGAGCTTGGCGTGGGTTGCCCAGTGGTGGTGGTGGAAGGACCTTGAAATTCCATCCTAGACCTCTAGGTCCCACCTCTCTACTTGCGCCACCTCCCTAAGTACCACCCTATCCCTGCCTGGGGGATCCCTGGTCACAACGCTACCTCTGCCACTACGGTGTGCCCACTTCCTGGCACTGTTGCACGGCGCTCTTGGTCGGGAAGTCCCGTTCTAGGTGACCTCGTATGTCATAGGTATAGCACCGACTATCTCTTGACTACCCTGGTGCTCTACGACGCCACTGCGGTGTACGAACCTGCCCCAGAGTCTACTCACGGAATGGTCCTCTCAACTATGGCTCTGCTCTCTACCGCCTGTCTTCTATCGAAGACTCTACCCTGAAGTGGCCACCACTAGGCCCTATCAGCTGGGGTCCCATATCCAAGAAGCTCTCTATCACGAGCACCCACTCTTGAACCCCGACATAAGTAGGGATGCACATGGGCCCTACACTAGCATGGATCTCCCTATGAAGACCCTACTCAAACTTATGCACTAGAAAGTGACTATTTCGGACCATATCCTGCGAGTAGCGTGTCAGATCGGTAAATCGGGACGAGTACTGCACAATGTTCACCCCACTTCTTCAGTTCCAGAAGCTCTTAAATATGAACAGAGAATAAACAAGAGGGGGAGTAATCCTCCCGAAAGAGCTACTGGAATCTATCTCACGTGAGAGACAACTCATCATGGGTCTGCGTAACCAACCCCCACCAACGCCTGGTCATCCTGAGGAAAAGGCTAGCATCTGAGGATACCATCTAGTCCGCTGGTGTCTATACCAGACTGAAACGTCGGTCCACAGAATCTAGCCAGTCCTCTGTGGCCTCGGGATCCAGGTCCCCACAGAACTTTTGCGGCTGCTGACGCTGGAAGTCTCGAAGTGCACTCAGCTTGCGCTCAGCCTCAGCATGTGCTGCCAGTACTAAGTGCTTCTATATAGGTGGAGGGGCTACTGATGAAGCACTGGGTCAAAGGGGATCACACAAGGGTCCCTGAACTGATGCCTCATCACTTTACAGGTCGTCGTCACTAATTGGAGAGGGTAACCTGGCTAGCTGATATAATGGGGGCATCCTAAAAGTTATCCAGGATTACCATGATCAAATGAGCATATATATATATAGAATTAATCACAAAGGGGAGCTGACTCAATAAGGATAGTCCAAGGCTCAATCCTACCAGATGCATGTTCCAAAGATCCCTGCAACAAATGTCTCAGTGTGCCGAGTCGACAAGCGGGTTATCAGGGTCCAAGTGAATGGATACGTCGGCCGACCATACCATCACTGGACTCCCTGTCCTGAGAGACACTCTCGATACATGTCGACATTATTTCCCTAAAGCCCAACCAATTCCTTTTTAGGGATGTCCAAACAATGCCCCAAGGAACGAACCACCTTTGATACCACTTTGTCATGACCCGAACCTACCCGTATCGAGCCGAAACAACCCTAAGCCTGCCTTCATAGGCTAGGGGCTAGCGACAAGCGCTGAAGGTGTAACAATCTCGGGGAGGCCTTTGCCTAAGTATATTTACACACCAATAAACACAACCCACTCAATGAAAAAGTGTAGAGTAAAAAAGGAAACCAAGTACAAACACTATAACCCAACCACAGTCATGAATCAACTTATAAAAACAGAAAAAGTAAAGTGTTGAAAAGTGGACTAATAAGTAGACTGAACAGTAAAGGGAAAAACACGTGACAAACTAGAAAGGTTCCACAACCCAACAACATGTAAACAAAAGTAAACAACTGGTGAGTCTCACACCTGAATGTCTTGCTACGACCACCAAACAAAACCCGAGCTTCTGTTTCCTCTACACTCCTCTGTACTCTCAATTGACCTGTCCATCATCTGCAAGGGCACACCAAGTGCGGGAAAATCCCAAGAATGAGTGAGTATAAAGATAATCAGTAGGATGCCCCAAAAGATCGAGGGAGAAACAAAGGAGGTACAAAAATGGTGATCAGTAGACAGAAAAAAGAACAGTGTAAGAGTACAATAGAGAGAGTGAAGCTCAACCCAACAAAAGAAAGGAATTAGACTCGTCCCAACCAAGAGGAGCTAGACACGGAAAGCACATGGAATACTCCATGTGTCTTCACCCCTCCTAGAATGAGAGTAACTGAACCCAAGTAGTGGGAACAAAAGTATGGTATATATATATATATGCTCAACAAGAAACCCGAATGAGTGTGTAAGGGGATCACCATCTCCAAGTTCAGCCCATGAAAATTCCCCAACAGCTCTAAGGAGATCCATCAATGATGACCAAAAGACCCACACGCCAAAGATATCTCATCATTGAATCATACAACCAAGAGTCTAGATTTGATAATCATGGAGAAAATTCCCTGACTAGCCTCATAGAAGGGGATGAGTTTGAAAGAAGCCATCGGGTAATCCACTGTCCCGCCCAACTGAAGCGTGAACCCCAAAAGGTCGTCAGGTAACCCACTACCAAGCCCCGCTGGAGGGTAAACTCTAAAGTAAATGGGTAACCCACTACCCAGCCGCACTATAGGGTAAAAACTAAGGTCAACGGGTAACCCACTGCCTAGCCTCGTTGGAGAGTAAACCCTGATACGCCGGTGGGTAACCCACTGCCCAGCCCGACTGGTGGGTAAACCCGGAACTGGCCTGATCACTCTGCACCACCCATACAATCTATGGGTGTCACTATCATAGAAACTATGCGTTGGATCAAAGTGCACCAAAGGAACCTCTGACCAGTTCCCTTTCAGGTTTCGACATTGAATGAGATCTCAAAAGAGGCTCTGTAAGCCCAAATATATTACACCATTGCAATCCTTGCAAAAAAAATCCGAGATAGACTATTTACTTGCTGGAAACAGACCCCCGATGAAAAAGTTATTCGACACTGTTTTATGCCCATACGAAATCTCATGGGGGCCACACCTCGACCCCAAAAGAGGTTGGGCGAACTGCACCATCATGATGCTCTCAGAAAAACACGCCAAAACGACTAATCATTCTCCCTGAACGGACGTCTGGCTAAAAAGTTGCAAAACGTAGCTCACAGCTTAAAAGACGGCTCGTGGGGCCCATGACTCAACTCTGGATTCAATGATTGAAACCACCTTCGAATACATTGTCTCGACTCCAGGGTTACAATGCCTCTGACAGTGCCTAAAATAGACTTCAGTTGTGTTTGTGCCATCTGAAGAAGGATCCCAGCAAGGCGCTAAACAACGCTTAATGGGCGTAACACACCACTGAACCCCCATTATAAGGAATTAAAAATCCCAAAAACCATATCAGAAACTCTGTCTTGAGCTGAGGATCGCGTTTTTGTAGATAGAGTGCGAATCCAACACCCTTAGTAAAAGTTACGGGTGTCCGAAGACAAGGGGGCTAACCCCTTAGGGATGGACCGGCCCGACGCCTTTCCGCACGACCCAGCCACTTACCCGCGGTCCACTCATGATGACCGGTCCTCGTGGATGGTAGCTGTCATGTGTGGAGACCCTCCTTCGGCGGGTCTCGGTCTCCCTCTGGGGGTCGCACGCTGCGACCCCCTTCACGCCCCGCACTGTCGACATGGGAGCCCGCCGCCGCCGCCTGGGAGCCCGCTGCCACTGCCTGGGACTACCGCTGCCTAGAACCACTGCCACCTGGGACCGCCGTCGTTGTCTGGGAGCCCGCCCTGCCGGCCGCCATCCCGGACCCCCCTGAAGCCCGACGGATGCTCCTGGAACCACCGGAAAACATGGAAATTGGCCGAAAAACTTCCCGGGGCCACCTCGGGCACCCCAAGACTCGGATTTTCGATCAGAGAAGAGCGTTAGAAAGCTCAGATCAAATCCTACACAACTATGAGCTTCTCTCAAAAATTGGACATCATTTATACACAAATAATTTAATTCAAGGAAGATGCAGAAATTAAAAACAAAAAGGAAAACTCCTACCTCGCTGGGCATAGCCTGTAGCTTCACGAACGGTCTGCCGGAGCCGCCACCATCTTGACAGAGATGAGGGGAAGCATTAAGGGGGTTTCTCCTTATATGATAGAGCTTCCTACAGGGAGAAATGAAGGTAAATAAGGGGAGGTGGTGGAGGTGTTTAAGTATCGAAACGCTTAAACACCCACCAGTAGGCCCCGTACCCGAACTTTCAGTGGGGTCGAGGTTAAGCCACCTCTAGGGTAAAATCCATGTTCTGAGCACAATGGTGGTCTCAGAATTTTAATTCGATCCTCCTTTAAAATGTTGTAATGTTCACGCCCGAGGCCGCTAAATTATGAAAATTCCCCTGTAGGCATTTTCCACAGAAGGGCAGCGCCCGTGAAAGTTACGCCCCTCCTAGGGAAAATGGCATGCTCCGGACTCAACGATGCCCTCCATTTTTCCTTATGAGCAACCATTTAGGAGTTATTCTATTTATTTGGCGTGTCTAGTGCGAACATGCTTAAAAATTAATTCTGGCCACACCGGTGCTCGGAATCACACGCCGTCTGAACAACCTGCTCTGGAATAACATCAAGAAACATTTCAAAGTCTTATAGGCTCAAAACCCAGGTTCTTACAACTGTAGTATCATGGGTACCATAGTGGGGTATTATAGTAGTGGTGGTATTCATCCTAAATGTGGATTCGGGCTATTGGGCCTCCATTCCATACAAATTGGTGTGATGACACCGACATGATGTGATGTGGGTAATGCAGACACGATTAAAGTGGGGCTATTAGGCCATCCAATAGTGGGCCTATGGGTCTTGTAATGAGGTTCATGCCCAACGGTTCTTCTGAAAAAAAAGGTTTAAATTAATATAATGGTAGTTTGGGTGGGTTCTCCCTTGAGGGGATACAACATACATTTCTATCTTGTGTGTGTGAATTATGTATGTGTTTGAATGTAATTTTACCCCTAATAACCTAATATAATACAAGGAAATACATCTTTTAGCCAATCATGCCCATAACTCACAAATATCCATTCCACATCATAATCACACCGTCAAATCCATATTAATAATAAGAAAAAACAGTCATTCTCGAATCCCAACATGTTCCAACTATCCCAACACCAGTCCCATCATGATCAAAATATATACACCATGTCTCCAAATTATTCTTTTTTATAATATCAATTACTCCCAATCAGAAACATTCACCATATATCATCTTATTAAAATAAACAAGGGCTATTAATATAAATATCATCACAATTCATTCTAGGAAATGTTACCAAACCATAATCAATCAATTACTAAATTATTCATACCAAATTTTTTAAGAAAATCTAATTATTAATACATAACCAAGACAATTATCATTAATATAGTATATAATATTTAATAAAAAACCTATAACAATTCATGGAGAACTAATGTAATAGTCATATTCATACTCTCTTATCAAGATCGATTTGAAATACTTAGTTAATATTAATTATAAAAATAATATATTAACATGATTATTTAAACTACATGGATTAAAATGCTTTTATTTAATTCCTCTCACTTATATCAACATGTAATTTTTATTAAATTTCATTAAAAATATAAATAATAACTTGAACACCCCATTCTTATATTGGAATAATCAATTATCATTATGTCATATATAGAGCCACGATTTCATAAATACTTGTAAATCTATAAATGACCCACACTTTAATAGATAAAAAATGTTAAAAAATAAAGATTTATAATCCTATAATTCTTTGTAATCAATTGAATATACACATATATATTTTTTATAATTATAATAAAATTTATAAATCATAATTCCGACTTAACATATGAAATGGAATTTCATTTTATGAAACAATATATTTTAAAATATGCCACCAAAAAAATCAATTCAAAACAAATTAACCTAAATAATTAAGAAATAAAGTAATACTAAATTTAAAATGCTTCTTAAAAAGTTACTCATGGAAATTCAATTTTTAGATATGCTTAACTAATAATTATAAATAATAATTTTAATTATCAACAAGAATAAACAATTATTCTATAATATAAACATGGATTACAAATTGAAAAATCATTAAATATGTCATAATATTATAAGTTATCATGTTCAAACAAGCATGAATAAATTTATTTAATAAATAAAACAAAAATATAAACACTTCATCATATCAACATTGGTTTACATAAATAAAAAAATTATTTATAATTATAGATCAACATCATAAATTAGAATGAAACCTATTAGAATCATTTATGTGCCCTTTCAAAATTTTTATACTTCCAAAATAGTGTATTTCCACATAAACATGTATAGTAGGACTCCAAGGTCCTTGGATTGGATTATAGTGGGCCCCATATACTTGTGTCTTAGTTGATCTCCCCTACCTACACCTCATAGATGACATTGTTTCCCCACCAAAACCATGCAATACTCACATATTCCCAACATTAAACTCCATAATATCTCTTTCCTAAACTTTTGGATTCAAATTTTTCATAAACCCCAATAAAACCACTCTTGGTTTGACTATAGAGATATTTTTGACCACTAAAGTCCACCAATAATGTTCTACTATTTGGTAAATAGCACCAAGGGTATCAATAGAAAGTATGAGCATCTTAATTCCTAGGAAAGTATAACCAATCCACCAAGAAACTACATATATATAAATGGAAAAGTTAACACTACACAATCTGAACTATATGGTACATGAAACATAAAGAATAGAACTAGATTGTATATAAGACTAAGCTCTTAAAGCTCCACTTTATCTACATAAACAATAACTCCTCATTCTCTCTAATGTCATCTTGAAAAAAAATCAAGAAACAATATAGAAGGGTGTGTATTTAGGAGAATTTAGTAGGATAATATTTCAACTAAAACCAATATCCATGTGAAATCAATGTGAGAAGAAATAAATGTGTAAGAAAAAATAAATATATAATTATACAAATAAGGGAAATTTTTGACCCCCCAAAAAATCAAGGAAGATATATCATATCCCAAAAAAAATTATAATCAAGGGACATGTCCCATATCTCATGAAAGTCATAACGAAGGGATTTGTTTTTCAAATCTCATGTTACTGTATTATATACCATTAACCACATTCTCTATAACCATCAATATTACAAACATAACATAACCAATAAGAATAGTGTAAAATATAAATTCTATACATATAATAATGATAAATAACCTGAAATGTTTTCAATAATCTTTCATGTCAATTTAGGGTCCCTTTATACTAAAACAAGTAGTGATCCATTAAGAGAAACCTATAATCAGAAACATGAGAATGAAATAAAAATAATAAACACACCACACACCCTTCTATTATACCACCATGTTAACATAAACCAACCTCATCCGCATAGACACAACTATAACTTATTTATTGCATCATCCTCCCTCACATGACATAATTTGAGACCATTACTACCAACTTCCTAATTACATAAAATCCTAAAAACTAACAAACATAGAATATCAAACATATAATAATACATAATAAAATCATCATAACCATAAGTAAGAAACATTTAATAACGTACCAATATGATAGTCTAAGAAAATATTAGACATGCCTCTATCCATAGATATTGCAATCAAGGATATACCATCACCATTATAAAATTTATCTTATTATCCATTTATTTTTTTAGCTTAATTAATCAATTTTCATCCTATTATCATTGGGAATATCTAAATAGTTCATAATTAAAATAACCCAACCAATTAATTTATAATTTATCATATTCATATGTTAAACCCCAAACAAGGATTACCAATTAATCTATATAATTCAAAATCCTACATCCAATCCTAAAATATATAAAACAACATTACATACCATGTTTATATTACCACTTCAGTTATTTTTTTAATTTTTCATAACATTAAGAATTTAATTCATGTAATAAATACTTATATATATATATATGTATTTTATTATCTATTATAGTGTATTGATTATTAGATTATTTTAAGCATCGATCCAATCCTTTGGATGACTATGACTTATACCAATAAAAAATGTTCCAACCCCAAGAAAATTCTCAACTAATTCTGTAAATACAAATCTTTTATATCTCACACAACCAACAAAATATTAATAATCATCCAAAATAAAATTTCTACTTCTAAACCATCCAACTCCCAATACCTAATAAAAAAACATAGCTACACATCCCTATTTTATTCTTGTAGAACACACAACTTTCCATACTACTACAACTAACAAAGTTTCTTAAAAAGTAACATGATACCACCATATCTAAAGGACATATAGATTCTCCTTTAAGTAAAATGGGTTTAAGTTCACACCTAAAGGAAAAAAATATATAAAGGGCATAAAATTTCTTCAAAGATATTATCAGGATAAAAAGGAAGGAAGTAACACTCTATTAAAACAAAACCACAACTCCCTTGAACCCAATGTATTTCAAGGATACATGTACCCCAAAATAATATAGGTGCCACATTTTCATATTGGAATAAGTATTCACATCAGTAAAAATTCAGTACTAATTTTATTTATTTCATATTCCCATTCTAAATATACATTATTTTTTATTACTTCAATTCCATATTTATATACTTATCCATATTTCAATTTCCAAGGAATATTCTAGTCAAATTATATCCATATATTTGTAGTATAATACTCGAATAAAAATTAGACATTCAACATATCAATAAGGTAATAAGTATACAACTCATTAATATGACCACTTTACCAATTTATGGTCTTAATCTCATTCGTGACTCTTTTTTTAGAAATGTGGGCACTGAGGATCTTGGGTTAATCAAAGAAATATTATAGAAGGTGAAAAGAAGGTATTTTACATTTATCCCTAAGGAAAATTAGAACCCTGTTGTAACACCCCGAGCTTCCACGATATGCGTCTCATTCAATAATGCAATGGCTTGCATTGTACGCAACTTCGAGTTCTAAAACACCGTGACTAATCAAAGTAGCCGTTATGAATAGTAATAACCACTTTTTAAAATTATATAAATTTTATATTTCAAAATGGACTTTATTTTTGGATTCGGAATATCGAAATTAGCCTATGTTGAATTTTTGGTATTTTTCTAAGAACTTCTAATTTTTTATGAATAGTGAAAATACTTTAAAACAACTTTTTAATCAAAATAATTTATTGCGATAAATTATAATATTTAGTGGTTTTAAGGTATAATTAGAATATATTTTTACCATTTTATCCAATGGTGGTCATTAGAATTAATTTAACATTGAAATTGGACATAAACAATTGCCAATCTTTTGATATAAATAGTTTCTTAAAAACACGCTATTTGTCGTAACAGTGGGAATTAATTATAAAATTAATTAATGCAACTTATATGTTTGGAATTTTTTAAAATAGACATCATTTTTGAATTCGGAATATCAATTATAGCTTAGGGTGAAATTTTGGCCTTGTTCTGAAAAACTTCAATTTTTGATGAATAGTGAAACCACTAAGTGGTAGTTAAATAACTGATTTTTCGTTTAAATGAAATATTAACACTTCTGTGATTTGATTTTCAAAAATCCGACATACATGGTTGTCATTAAGAAGCAAAATGTGGTTCAATGAGATTAAAATAATTTTTTTGGTGAATAGTAACTTTTAAGTTCTTAATCGCGATTAGAGGTAATTAGTGTAGTTTAAGGTACAAATAATGTTTTAATAATATGAGATGAGCATGACACTTGTCCTACTCCTATTGGATGAGTCATGGCCGACCAATACAACCCATGGGTCAACTTGGGGACCCTATGGAGCCACTTTAGTTGGAAAATGACATTAATATATATTTTTTTAATGTTAAAATTAAATTGACACAAACATGAGTTATTTTACTAAAACAGTTTTTAAGTGGGGTTACACAAGTCCCAATTTTGTCTATAAATGTTCATTAGAAAGCTAAAAAGATTTCCTAAATCATAGTATTTCTTTTATAATTTTTAGACATTAAATAAATTAAATTATTTATGACATCATTATGATGCAGCGATGACCTCATTATTTAACGATTTAAATACAATGAGAAGATAATGCAAAATACAAGGCTTACACTTGTCCAAAGCCTATTGGATGAGGAGATTTCGAAACCTTATCACCTTATCCTCGAATTATATAAGTGTGGGTCCTTTAGAATCCGAAAAGCATTGTGAAATAATTTAAGATTTCAATCTTTCCAAAAGTGCCCCTCCTCTCCACTTATAAAAGGCCCCCACCTCTCCCACCTCATTTACACTTTCAAGCCATTTGGCTCAGCCAACCTCTTCCCAAATACTCTCCCAACTTCCCTCCCTTACTCTTAGTAGCCTCACTTTGGGCAGAATACTTCCCAAGGAAGCCTTTGGCTCAAATCAAAACAGTTACACGATTTTTGAGGTAATGTCTTCTCTAATGTTGTTTTGTTTTATTTTTCTTCTCCAACCCCCTAAACTCTTTTTATTCATTTCTTTTGTAACAACAACAGTATCCTAAATATACTAGGATGTCATTATAAGAAGGATTCGAGCTACACTTACACAAACCTACATCTAATGGTTAAAGAACATACGGTTTCTGTGGATGGCGAATTTCTGCCTCACGAAACGATGATTGTTCAACACTCATATAACACCTTCAAAGGTGGCCATTAAGATGTCACTATATTTATATATGATATATAATATGTTTATGTTTTACTTATGCTTATGTATTTTTCATTTATGGAATAATTTATGATTTCCATTATGGGTAAAACGCGATAATTTCATTTTAGGAAGTGCGGACTACCGCCCCCTCAAAGTGATTTGAATCGTTAATGCCATATGTTGGATGTATAAAGGATGGAGTAAATTTTATTATACACTATATTATACTGGAATTATATTATACCTTTATATAATTATTATTTCATTCCATTAAATACAAAATTGAAATGAAAGTAGCGTTCATGCGTACGTACGGCGTACCGTCTCCATGAACGGTGCATTTCATTTCTTACCTCTAAATGTTACATAATATTATAAATGCATGTATATACTGTATATATATGATATATATGATATCTACATCATGAATATAATTCTGGATATAATGGACATTTCACCACATGAAAAACTTGTAATTATAAGAAGGTTATTGTTGACACAAGTACCAAAGATCGACAAAACGACCGTTATTAACTTAAATAATTACATAGTGTTCATATAATTGTAATAAGTTATATAATAAGGATAATGAAATTGAAAATGGTTCTTAATAAGGTATATATAAACTCTAGTTTATTATTTAGGAGGTTAAAGAACGGTTGAGTCAAGTCAGACACAAGGTAAGGGAATTTCTTAACCCAACTTCCATTCTTTGGGTTTATCTCCTACTTTCAAATTATGTCATGATATTACTATGTCATATCTTGTATTTTTACATTATTTATGTGTACTTATATTGAATACTGATAATAGATCTATTTTATTTAAAAATGATCGTTGTAAGGGAACTTCATAACCCAATTTCTATTCTTTGGGTTAATCTCCTACTTTCAAATTATGTCATGATATTATTATGTCCAATCTTGTATTTTTACATTATTTATGTGTACTTATAGTGAATACACATAATATACCTACTTTATAAAAAAAATGATCTTTTTAAGGACTTCGTCTCAATCCCCTTTCATTGAGGCATATTTGGTTTTATACACAGCTTTCTATTATACGGTGTATAAACCCCTTTGACTTTTACGTTTATTCAAAAGGAATCTTTTTTATATGAAGCATTTTTCTAAATGACAAAAGGGAATGTTTTTCTTTCCGTACTTATGCGGCGACAACGACTTCTCCGCCGCCGTGACCATTATTTGAGTTTCGGCTTCCTCTACAAGCCATCATTTTTTTGAAAAATAAATACAAAGTTTTAACATTCTTTTATTTTGGTATTGAAAATGGTTTTGAAAGCGTTTTTATTATATCAATGTGTTGTATTGATATCTTGTGATTGGAATATGGAAATGTTATGTTTCCTTTATGCATGTTTTATGTGATACGATTATGTTATGGTTTATGATATGTTTAAACCTATTCATATGAGGAATGCATTGGACTTAATAAGTAACGGGTGGAGCCCGATATAGCTCCTCGATGCATCGACAGGTCTCATGAGACAAACTAGTGTCTTGGCACAAGGCCTTGACAAAATCTTATTTGTGGACTTGGCACGAGGCCTTGACTACGTGGTTATGATAGTCTGGCATTATGTATTCCATCATTATGAAAGTGGTTATTGATATTGCATGTGATTATTCGACCATTAGAATATCCATGTGAAGAAGTGAATGGCATTATCTCATTTTACTTTTGCCATATTATGTTGATGTTAAAGTTTAAAAGGCTTTTGTTTTAGTTATACATTGCCTTAAATTTTTATGTTTATTTATGAATGCTTCCGCAATATTGTAATCCTTACTGAGCATCTGAGCTCACCCCTTTCAATGTTTTAATATTTTCCAGTATGTGAAGAAGTATTTTAGGAATGACCTGCAGGGATAGTCAGAAGAGGATATGAGTGTGAACTATGAAGACTTTGTTATTAGTTGTTCACTTTATGATGTAATGTAACATTTTTGAATGTATCTAGTGTTTCTAAGGCTACTAAACTAATCGGTCTTTCGAGACTTGATATTTTGTGATCATGCCAATGTTACGAAGTAATGCACCGACTCTAGGTAGCTGGGGTCAGGGCGTTACAGTTGGTATCAGAGGCAGTTTAGTACTAACCTTGGAAGCTAGATTTAGATAAACTCTGATTAGAGCACATAGCCCGAAGATAGACTTTGAGGATTAGTATAGAAGAACTTCCTAGAATTTTGGTATTGTAGAGATGTTGTGAGTTTTCCGAGCAATACATCCCTGTCTGGATACGAGCAGGTAGAGGCGGCTCTGGCACAGATGTACCTAGGAGTAAAACCCGAAAACACCACTTTGAGCTAGAATCGAACGGGAAATGGTGCACGACAACGGGCCTTGCTGCACTCTTGGTTACGACACTCCCGGGGGATATGCATAGGATAACTCTCATTTTCTTTACAAATCATTATGAAGGGTTTATGAGTATATACTTCCTCAAAAAAATTTTTTTTTTATGATTATGGATTTTATCCATAAATAATTCAATTTATGTTAAGTGTTTTATAGGTATGAGATTATGTATTTTGATTCATAAACTGATCTAGTTTATTCCATTGTTTAGAAATGGCGCCTAGTGGAAGGAATGGAAACCGTATCAATGCACGCACTCCATGTAGGGATTTCCCTCCTGATCAAGATAATTATTGTGGATCTGGAGATACAACTGGTGCTGATCAACTTATTACCATACTGGGACAACTCACTCTAGTTATGAATAATAACCTTACTCGTATGGATCACCCTGATCCACAACGTGGAGGATCAATGTTAGACTGCTTCATGAGGCAACAACCACCAACCTTCAATGGGAGTACAAATCCTAGAGTAGCTGAGCAATGGATAAATTCCTTAGAGAAAATATTCCATGCCTTGGGGAGTAGTGAAAGGGAGAAGGTTGTCATGGCAGTTTACCGCCTCACTGGAGATGCCGATCAATGGTGGTCATTGATTCAAAACACAAAGGAAGATGATGAAGTATCGAATATGGAATGGAGGGAGTTCAAAGAGCTTTTCTTAGAAAAATACTTTCCTCGTGACCATCGAGCAGATATGGAAAGGCAATTTCTGAGTCTGACGCAGAAGGAGGATGAGAATGTCGCAAAGTATGAGGCTAACTTTACAAGGTTAGCGAGGCATGCTACCGATTATATACGTAACCCAAGGAGTAAGATTTATCGTTTCTTTGATGGGTTAAAACCATTTCTCCGTCGAGCTTTAGTATCACAATCCTTCTCATCATACGAAGATATTGTCTCGTGTGCTATCAAGATAGAAAAGGAATTCTCTAAGTCTTATGACAACAAAGTAAGGCAAGAGAAGAAGAGAATGGTGGAACAAGAGACAGATAAAGGGAAAAATGGAAAGAAGGATTTTCCATTATGTGATAATTGTGGGAAGACTCACCCTGGTACGTGCCTAAAAGGAATGGGAGTTTTTTATAAATGTGGAGAAAAGGGTCACCAGGCTCGTGATTGCAAGGGAAAGAAAGAGGCTATCAAAGATGAATGTTATAATTGTAGAGAAATGGGTCATTATGAAAATGAATGTCCTAAGCGTCCCGGAAACTTACCTCAGAAAAGGCCAAGGGATCAAGGACAATCTTATGCTGTTACTACAGTTGAAGTAGAATAATTAATGTATTGGTGCTTTTGGACTCATGGATTATATTCTGGTTATTATAATAATGTGATATATATATAAGGATTTTACTGCAGTACTTGTTGTTTCAGTAAGGTTTTAATATGATTAAGGTAATCATATTTTTAGTATGTGACAATAAGAGAAACATTACTTTGTTTGGGGAATCAGATAAATTGATTTTGGAATTAAGAGACCTTTTAAAGAAAGTTTGGACAGAGGTATTTTGGATAACTATAAAGGTTGGAGTGGATTAAGTTGATCTTTGGATAGTATTGTTTAAGGTTAAAAAAATTATGAAGATTATTTTTGGAATATTATAATACTATAGTTTTAGGAAAAGGACAACCTGCAGGGTGGGGCATAACCCGTCGCGTCGGACAAAGATGCAGGAATCGAACCCACAACCATAGTGCGACAAGCCTTTATTTCCTACCACTAGCCTAAAAGAAGTCCCTGGTTATTACAAAATCGTTTTACTAATCTAAACGGTATGTGTTAACATTTGGAACCTTATACAATTAGGATAAATAGAATATTTTTGAGTTCTGTTACCATTTGGAGTAAAAGTTGGGTTTGTGGTAAAAATTTATTAACGAATGAAAGTATACATAACAAGTATGTATATTCCCTTACTTTCTTAGTAAATCTCCTAAATAAATTCCTCAACATTATAAAAGGTAACTTAAAACAAAAATGTTGTCGGTTAACTTTTCCAACTGGGGATTCAATGACCGTTTAACTAATCACAAGTTTGTGATTTTCTTGTGGTTAAACTTTCTCCTAATCCTGTTTTCTATAACTCTCCATTAGACCTTGATGGTTTGTTTCTCCTCCATATCCATATTTTCATAGAATCCTAGAATGGGCTATATCGGGTGACCTTTGTACTTATCTTGCTTTCTTTTAATGTTATATATTTATTAACCTTATTCCCGATGTGGGTTTTCCTCAAAGGTATTTTCCCTTTTCAACATTTTATTTTCAAAGAAAAATTTCAAATTGCGAGGACACAATTTATTGAAGGAGGGGAGAATGTAACACCCCGAGCTTCCACGATACGCGTCTCATTCAATAATGCAATGGCTTGCCTTGTACGCAACTTCGAGTTCTAAAACACCGAGACTAATCAAAGTAGCCGTTATGAATAGTAATAACCACTTTTTAAAATTATATAAATTTTATATTTCAAAATGGACTTTATTTTTGGATTCGGAATATCGAAATTAGCCTATGTTGAATTTTTGGTATTTTTCTAAGAACTTCTAATTTTTTATGAATAGTGAAAAATACTTTAAAACAACTTTTTAATCAAAATAATTTATTGTGATAAATTATACTATTTAGTGGTTTTAAGGTATAATTAGAATATATTTTTACCATTTTATCCAATGGTGGTCATTAGAATTAATTTAACATTGAAATTGGACAAACAATTGCCAATCTTTTGATATAAATAGTTTCTTAAAAACACGCTATTTGTCGTAACAGTGGGAATTAATTATAAAATTAATTAATTCAACTTATATGTTTGGAATTTTTTAAAATAGACATCATTTTTGAATTCGGAATATCAATTATAGCTTAGGGTGAAATTTTGGCCTTGTTCTGAAAAACTTCAATTTTTGATGAATAGTGAAACCACTAAGTGGTAGTTAAATAACTGATTTTTCGTTTAAATGAAATATTACCACTTCTGTGATTTTATTTTCAAAAATCCGACATACATGGTTGTCATTAAGAAGCAAAATGTGGTTCAATGAGATTAAAATAAATTTTTGGTGAATAGTAACTTTTATGTTAATCGCGATTAGAGGTAATTAGTGTAGTTTAAGGTACAAATAATGTTGTAATAATATGAGATGAGAATGAAACTTGTCCTACTCCTATTGGATGAGTCATGTCCGACCAAGACAACCCATGGGTCAACTTGGGGACCCGATGGAGCCACTTTAGTTGGAAAATGACATTAATATATATTTATTTAATGTTAAAATTAAATTGACACAAACATGAGTTATTTTACTAAAACAGTTTTTAAGTGGGGTTAAACAAGTCCAAATTTTGTCTATAAACATTCATTAGAAATATAAAAAGATTTACTACATCATAGTATTTCTTTTATAATTTTTAGACATTAAATAAATTAAATTATTTATGACATCATTATGATGCAGCGATGACCTCATTATTTACCAATTTAAATACAATGAGAAGATAATGCAAAATCCAAGGCTTACACTTGTCCAAATCCTATTGGATGAGGAGATTTCGAAACCTTATCACATTATCCTCGAATTATATAAGTGTGGGTCCTTTATAATCCTAAAATCATTGTGAAATAATGTAACATTTCAATCTTTCCAAAAGTGACCCTCCTCTCCACTTATAAAAGGCCCCCACATCTCCCACCTCATTTACACATTAAAGCCATTTGGCTCAGCCAACCTCTGCCCAAATACTCTCCCAACTTCCCTCCCTTACTCCTAGAATCCTCACTTTGGGCAGAATACTTCCCAAGGAAGCCTTTGGCTCAAATCAAAACAGTTACCCGATTTTTGAGGTAATGTCTTCTCTAATGTTTTTTGTTTTATTTTTCTTCTCCAACCCCCTAAACTCTTTTTATTCATTTATTTTGTAACAAAACCAGTATCCTCAATATACTAGGATGTTTTTATAAGAAGGATTCGAGCTACACTTACACACACCTACATATAATGGTTAAAGAACATACGGTTTCTGTGGATGGCGAATTTCTGCCTCACGAAACGATGATTGTTCAACACTCATATAAAACCTTCAAAGGTGGCCATTAAGATGTCACTATATTTATATATGATATATGATATGTTTATGTTTTAGTTATGCTTCTGTATTTTTCATTTATGGCATACATTATGATTTCCATTATGGGTAAAACGCGATAATTTCATTTTAGGAAGTGCGGACTATCGCCTCCTCAAAGTGATTTGAATCGTTAATGCCATATGTGGGATGTATAAAGGATGGAGTAAATGGTATTATACACTATATTATACTGGAATTATATTATACCTTTATATAATTATGATTTCATTCCATTAAATACAAAATTGAAATGAAAGTAGCGTTCATGCGTATGTACGGCTTACCGTCTCCATGAACGGTGCATTTCATTTCTTACCTCTAAATGTTACATAATATTATAAATGAATGTATATACTGTATATATATGATATATATGATATCTAAATCATGAATATAATTCTGGATATAATGGACATTTCACCACATGAACAACTTGTAATTATAAGAAGGTTATTGTTGACACAAGTACCAAAGATCGACAAAACGATCGTTATTAACTTAAATAATTACATAATGTTAATATAATTGTAATAAGTTATATAATAAGGATAATGAAATTGAAAATGGTTCTTAATAAGGTATATATTAACTCTAGTTTATTATTCAGGAGGTTAAAGAACGGTTGAGTCAAGTCTGACACAAGGTAAGGGAATTTCTTAACCCAACTTCCATTCTTTGGGTTAATCTCCTACTTTCAAATTATGTCATGATATTACTATGTCATATCTTGTATTTTTACATTATTTATGTGTACTTATATTGAATACTGATAATAGATCTATTTTATTTAAAAATGATCGTTGTAAGGTAACTTCTTAACCCAATTTCTATTCTTTGGGTTAATCTCCTACTTTCAAATTATGTCATGATATTATTATGTCCAATCTTGTATTTTTACAATATTTATGTGTATTATAGTGAATACACATAATATACCTACTTTATAAAAAAAATGATCTTTTTAAGGACTTCGTCTCAATCCCCTTTCATTGAGGCATATTTGGTTTTATACACATCTTTCTATTATACGGTGTATAAACCCCTTTGACTTTTACGTTTATTCAAAAGGAATCTTTTTTATATAAAGCATTTTGCTAAATGACAAAAGGGAATGTTTTTCTTTCCGTACTTATGCGGCGACAACGACTTCTCCGCCGCCGTGACCATTGTTTGAGTTTCGGTTTCCTCTACAATCCATTATTTTTTTGAAAAATAAATACAAAGTTTTAACTTTCTTTTATTTTGGTATTGAAAATGGTTTTGAAAGCGTTTTTATTATATCAATGTGTTGTATTGATATCTTGTGATTGAAATATGGAAATGTTATGTTTCCTTTATGCACGTTTTATGTGATACAATTATGTTATGGTTTATGATATGTTTAAACCTATTCATATGAGGAATGCATTGGACTTAATAAGTGACGGGTGGAGCCCGCTATAGCTCCTCGATGCATCGGCAGGTCTAATGAGACAAATTAGTGTCTTGGCACAAGGCCTTGACAAAATCTTATTTGTGGTCTTGGCACGAGGCCTTGACTACGTGGTTATGATAGTCTGGCATTATGTATTCCATCATTATGAAAGTGGTTATTGATATTGCATGTGATTATTCGACCAGTAGAATATCCATGTGAAGAAGTGAATGGCATTATCTCATTTTACTTTTTCCATATTATGTTGATGTTCAAGTTTAAAAGGCTTTTGTTTTAGTTATACATTGCCTTAAATTTTTATGTTTATTTATGAAAGCTTCCGCAATATTGTAATCCTTACTGAGCATCTGAGCTCACCCCTTTCAATGTTTTAATATTTTCCAGGATGTGAAGAAGTATTTTAGGAATGACCTGCAGGGATAGTCAGAAGAGGATATGAGTGTGAACTATGAAGACTTTGTTATTAGTTTTTCACTTTATGATGTAATGTAACATTTATGAATGTATCTAGTGTTTCCAAGGCTACTAAACTAATCGGTCTTTCGAGACTTGATCTTTTGTGATCATGCCAATGTTACGAAGTAATGAACCGACTCTAGGTAGCTGGGGTCAGGGCGTTACACCTGTCATCGGGAAAGGTGAAAAAATAGAGACATCCATATACATAGAACCCTTTATTTTCAAGACCATTAGTATTATAATTTTCTTCTCGAAATGTGTGAGAGATGAAGTAGTTCATAGATGAGAGTCTTTCTAGACATGTTTCCCATTTAGCTTTCGTCCTCCATACCAAGTGAATCTGAACTACTCTTAGGGATTTCATAAGACTAGTGGAATCTAATCAAACAAAATACAACTCCACTATTTTTTATGATAATGATAATCATCTATAATGATACCCATCATCTCAGATTCTAGTGTAGTGGTATGACCATAAGAACCATACAAGCACTCCACCATATCCCGATTTTTGTACCTGATTATAGAGTCATAACATGAGGGACCTAGATTTACCCTAGAGGTTTCATCTTTGTTTCACTTGATACATATTGAAATGGGGTCTGTCAAAAATAATTTAATGTTTCCACAAGTAGTAGGGAAATTTATTGCAATGTTTAGCCATTTGAGAACCATAAAGTCATAAACCGAGTTACTGTATTTACCTATATGTAGGCTGATAGGGGACTGAACTATAGTAAGGATATCCTCCATCGCTAGTCCAACATTAAAATGTAGAAGGTTGTGGAATTATTTATTCCCTTCTCTCTATATGGAGTAAAATATCTCGTCACATGCCACTCTAAAGAGGAATGTAAGTTGCAGTGAGATATGTACAGAAAATATGGCAGGAAGGATCATGAATAAAATCTGTTTGGGGATATTGAATTTAATTTTTGTTAGTATAGCCTTCCATTGTAAAGAGGCAGTATTACTACTCATAAATAAGTGTTCTACACCCGCTTTGTCTTGATGGAATAAGACGCAGTTGGAACACAATCAGATCCCAAATTGTTAAATATTTTCATCCACTGATAGGTTTTTGAGAGACAACCTCCAAATCACGGTAAACTGGGAGGGTGTCATCTATTTCATATTTAAATTACCAATCCATTGATGATGACCATGTATTATATTATATTAGAAACTTTTAGAATCCATGAGACCATTTAAAGACCCATCCCAGATAAGTTGATCCTCCTGATTCACAAAATCACAGCTACCCACAATGAAAACAATGTCATCCAGGACCATTTCTATATTTCCCAATAGGTCCCAAATTATGACATTGTGGTCAATATCACGAGTCTCAGTATGGATTTGGTCATTGAGTGGAATAAATGTCTAATTATCATACCAAAATCCTAGGGAATAATTCATATTAAAAATCCAGTGAGAATGTGTGATAATTTTCTAAAAGATGAACTTCATTCGAAACCAAATAGAGGATTCTAGATATCTTGTTTTTCTAGTTATGTGCCTCTACATGAACTTAGTTATGGAAAATTATAGGTTATTATATTTTATAGTTATTAATTTCCACATAAATTTGGCCTGTAAGGATCGATTAAAGAATTTCATGTTCTTGATTCCATGTCCTCCAAACTTGTATGTCAAGCAACAACTTGTCCATGGTGTAGTAATGATTATTATTTCCCTAATTATTCCAATTTAGATGAAATTTTTCATCAAAGTGTTGAGATTTATAATGATATATATAAGAAAAATATATACCATTAAAAATTAAGAATGTTTTTAAATCACCACATGCTTGACAAGGAAAATGATTCTAGCCATTGATAGTGACTTACCATTCCAATAGGTAAGTGTTCCTAGGATATGTTCCATTGTAGTTGAGAAGTGTGATGAACGAGGGTTTCTAAAAAACATTGGGAAAATGAAATAGACAAACGTTAATGATACCCCAGTTATTCTTTAATCATTGGTGTGGAGAATATACCATGAGGCTGAAATGTTCTTCCCAAAATATATAAATGATTTGATCCAGTTAATTTCTTGGCCAGAGACTTTTTCATAATGATTAAGATAATTTTTGAGATTTTTTATATTCCTCTTATCCTATTTATAAAAATGATAAAATCACTAGAAAAAAATAAATGGGAGGGAGTAGAGATACCTCAAGATGCTCTGATTGTCTTTAAGTCACCCTCGGTGACTATGTCAATAAAAATTCTGCTTAGATAATCCTATGAAAAAGGAAATATGATTGGTGATAGGGGTCCCCTTGTCTCACCCCCTGGATCATTTGAAGTATCCTTCTAGGGACCCATTGAAAAGATTGTAGATATGGGATGAATCATGAAGAACCTTGATCTAGTGAATAAATCACATACTGAACCCAAAGCTATGTAACACCGACCTATAAATTCCAAGTCCATTGTGTCAAAGGATTTTTTAATGTCATGTTTTAGAGCTATGTATCCCCCTATGGTTGTCTTTCTTATGTGTTTAACACACTACAAGGAAGTGAGAATGTAATATTGAATATTCCTTCCTTTCACAAAGTCAAAATGGTTATATGATATTATTATCTATGAGAACAAGGAAAATTTGTTGGAAATAATTTTTATAATCACTTTGTGAATAGTGTTAATAATGGAAACCGACTTGAATTGACTTATATTAATGGAATTATCATCCCTATGGATGAGGGAAATAAATTTAACATTGAATCGTTGAGGAGGAGTCTCACCCTTGAAATAAATTCTTGAACAGCTAGAAAACTTCATTCTGTATGATATACGAATAATTTTTAAAGAATTAAATGGGGAAACCATCTAGTCATTGGGATCTGTCCTTCTTAAGGCCAAAGAAAACCTCTTTGATTTCAATTTTCTTTGGCATAGAGGTGAGGTAATTATTTCCTTCATCTATAATCATATTTGGGATGATGTGTTCCCATATTTTTTCACTCTTTGGGGGGCCACTGAAGAGATTCATGTAAAAATAGAAAATGTGAGTAGAAAGCTCATGTTTGTACTCTAAAATTTGATCTCCATTTTTGAGAATATAAAGAGGACTATTTTACCTAAAAATACATTGCAGATAATTAAAGAATTTGATAAATCTATCATCATCATGAACCACCTGATTCAGAATATGTATTTGTTGATGTGGTATTTGAGTTTGATAAGACTCTTTAGCTTACAATAAATGTCATCTTCTTGTTTCATGTCTCCAAAAAAGTTTCATGTAGTGATAAAATCCTAGATATCATGTAGAAGACATTCCATACCATCAATTTCAGCATCTATTGAGCTAAACATAGCCATAATCCATTATTTCAACTTTTATTTGATCATTTTGAACATAAACAAACAGACCAATGGATTGGAATTTCAAGATTTTAAACCCCATGTTTCATGAACTTTTCTTGAACACTCATGATGAGTGGAACATGCATTATTGAATCTAAGAGGAATTGGTTTATTTCTCCCAATGTTTAGTAGGATGACATGACTGGGATGATGATCAGAGTTATTCTTGGACAAAGTAACACATGAAATAAATTATTAAACACCATGTGAGTCTCCATTAGAAAAATACCTATCAATTCTAATGGACCTCATTCCATTGAGATGGCTTCTTTACCATGTGAAGTTTTCACTGATAAGATTTATTTATATCTGGATTGTCTGCTTTATGAAATATCTGAATTCTTTAATGAAGGAGGAATTAACCACACGGTCCACCTTCTCATATGCATGAAAAATGGATTTAATGTCCCCTAAAATAATCCATTGTTCCATAATTTTATTTGAAATATGTTTTATTTTATCCCATAAGATCCCCCAATCAATATAATTATTGTGGCCATAGACAATTGAACTAAAAATTTTACTACAGATTCCAAGAAGCTGTATGTGAGAATATGGCTATCTTCCTAGAAAATCATTGGACCATCGACACAATTGTGTGCTTATGGACATACCCTATCTAGATTGGATTAACCCCAATTAGTACCCAGGATGGAATACCTAGTACTGCTGAACATCACTCTCAGATTTTGAGAGTTAATATTTTGTTTAGATATGCCTATGATATCATGTTTATAATTAACTGTAACTGGCCTAATCGAACCCTCTGTGTTAGGATTGGATAGATCCTGACATTTAAAAAATATAATCATAAATATTATTTTGGATTGGGAGTGATTCCACCCTTTCCTTTTTTATCTAATCATTAGGATTTACTTGAAGTTATCGGTGAGGATATAGAGACCCTGTATTTTGTTTCTTTATATACACCCTCAAATTGCATCTGGGTGCAGTTCATATCATCCCTCTATTGATCATTCTGGGTACTGGGGACCATGAACGTAGTCTCTACTGAAGTTGTGGCATGCTATCTTGTTTGTTTTCCAAAATATGAAATCTCAGTTACTATCCCTTTTGCAGCATGCTGAGAAACCTTATCTCTTACTAGAGTTTCCATTGTCCTTTGAATCTTTCTAACACAATTCTCATTTCAAATTGACAGTTTCTGCATCTCTATAGCCACCCGAGGGTCTTCCATGTTGATGAATATGTCAATATTAGTAGGAATGAGGTTAAGGAGAAACTATTCATCTTTCATGGAATAAGAAGTATAGAATACATCGAATTAGAGGTCCAAGAAATTATCCTCAAGTTAAAATATACTGTTTCATTGATCATTATGCTCATATATGTTTGCTAGAATTTATGCATCACCATTTGTTTTCTCCTCCTCTTCAACAAAAGTACCCCACGAAGTGATGGTTTAAACTGACTTATTAATATTCAGACCCTTCAATGAATCAGAGGTGTTCCTTTTATTTTTGAATGTAATATTTCTCCTACATCTTGAGAACAATTTCCATTCTATAGTTCTAGGAACCAGCTTAAGCATATTTTTTACTACATGACAATTTTGGAATTAGTATCCTACCAAATTTTAGTGCTTGTAGAATTGGGGAAGGTTCTCAAATTCAAAATTTATCTCTAGATGATGATCATTATACGATAAGGAAATATTATTAAGAGGAGGTGATTCAATAAAAATTTCAATAATAACTATTTAAAATAGTCTAAAATCTCTATATAGAGTGAATCAATCTTCAGTGGCATGCCAATTATGGATGCTAAGTCAGTGATAATTTTTGGGTGCCAATAAACCCATGGAAGCCAACTGGTTCTGTCCCAAACATGTACAAGAGATTGCATTTGATTGAATAGGGTAAAATTAGGGTCCCAATCAGAAATTATAAAGTATCCTAGCTTTAGATTCATATTTCCAGCATACCAAACAATATCAATATCCTCTTTCCTCTCCCGGATGACATAAAAGTATCACTTGTCGATCTGAATTTGTATCCATTTTGAGGAACTCCAACAATGAAAGATCTTATTTTTAAGTTCTGTATAAGACCACGGTTTTGATCCTCTTTCATTAGAAATTTAACCTAGCAATAAAAACCTTCAATGTTCCATCCATTATTTTAGAGCTTCCAGATCCACATTATCTATAATTACGCCATACCCTGATCATGTAAGCAAAGACTCTTTGGCTAAATCAGATGCAACATTGTTAGAACCCACGAGCTCCTCCGCAAATGAAATTAATTTTCGGGGAAGGGTATAGGAGTCAGTGCCTACTCTACTACCCTTATGATCCTTTAATGAACATTCTAAATATAGATTGAAGGAATCCATGATCAATCTAGTACTCAGACAATGGATTATCCATCGTCTAGTTGAGTGTAGGGTTTCTAAGATCTTAGCATACTCTATATATCTCCCACAAAAAGTTAATGTCATTATATGGAATCCATTTTGACTAACTTATCATTCATTACTCTGGTAAAACAAATTTTATAACAACAACAAATATAACATTATAAAATTATAATAATAGTGTAAAATTTAAAATAATTAGTATCGAAATAATTCTAAAGAATCCATATTTAATATAAAGAAATGGATAAACAGGAAGAATACAAAATCCACTTCCCCCATAACTAAACCCACAAAATCATGCATGTGGTAAGGGAGTTGTGAAAGAAGAGATGATATATAGTAATCCCTTCAATTAGACCAAAATAGTGATATCCGTCACAAGAAAAAAGTTTATAATAAAAAGAAAATATAAATGAAAATCCCCATAGACCCAACCATATTCAACAAGACTAAGGGGAGGGTAATATCAAACCATGTTATAAGGTAACACTAATATATTTTGATTATAAATTGTATAAGTTGTAAAAAAATCATTACTCATATGATTCAATGGATAGGTTTCAATTAATGAAAATAATGGATGTTTCATGCATTTGTATTAAAGGGGTGTATAAAAAACGAATGGAATGATGATATTCTCCCTAATTTAAGTCAAAGTGATGACAATAAAATGGTTCCATATTCAATAAGGGTAACTCAAAAGTTCCACAACTTATCAGGAAACATTTATTTTTACAAGATAGTGTAAGGATAAAAAATAACATACCTTATGGAATAAAAGAAACTCTATATTAATGGATCTAAATATAAGAACCAATGAATCCATGAGAAGCTTACTTGAACATGTAAGATCATATTGGACATCAATTCATCAGTAATAGCCCACAAAAACTAAGAAGTAATTATGATTCCACCATCCTTGAAGAATGATTTAGAAGAATCAAGAAAATATATAAGAAGGACTCCTCATATCAAAAAATTATTTAACACTATAAATTGAAATGGTTATGACCTTCATGGGATAACTGAAATCTTATAATGGAATACGTATAATTATCTAGGTTTCAAAATAAATGCGTGAGATTAAACCAATGAAGATAGGTCAACCCCTATTTATTTAGAAATATAACAATCCTTTACTATGACATTGAGACCTCAACCATGACTATGGTTTTTTTATTTGAATGATGATTCTAAATCATAGATATTTTACATGGATATAATCTTATATTTCTCAATGATTGTTTTGAATATTTAAAATTTGATTGACCACCACTACAAAATTTTTGTACCCAACACGCCTCGGGAACCCTTGATCTAGACCCCCTTTAGTATCCAACCATGACATTAAATAATTGAAATCCATATTTCTAGATAACCATGTCTCATACCACAGTATAAAGAATACCTGATCTTATTTTCAATATTTCCTACACAACTCTATTGATCCCTTACACAACACCACCTCATATTACAAAATGAGAGTTTTATACTTCCATGTTTCCCCTTTGGGAAATAATCCATGTTCCATGACCAAAAATAAGAGTTTTTCTTCTCCCTTTGGTTTATATAGATCTACAAATACTCCTTCTAGACACAAAAACTTATAAAAAACCTTTCACACAATAAGGTTCACCATTCATCACAATATCCAACTCTAATTGTGGAAGTTTCAATATGGCCTGAACCATGGCCTCTACTATAGATACCACCACAACTATCAACAAAATAATTTTAGATAAAAAAGATCCAAAATAACATTCAACTTTGGTATGTCTACACACTCTTTCTAAATATTCCTTAATCATATGAAAACAAATGTAAAGATCATACGAAAATATAGGCCTTTATAATATAGCTATAAGAAAACTGCTAGATGTTCCCAAGAATACAAGGGAAAATGAGGGGGGGGGGTTATTGAATTAGTGGATATGTTTTACAATTTCATTTTTTATAAAATTTAACCATAAACATTTTAATAGTTTTAATCCTCTAAAATTTTTATACCAACCTCTCTTGTATGTAAAGAAATTAAATTAAATAAAGACTTTATATTTCTACAAGGTTCTTCCCTAATATGGGTGGATATATCCTCACTATGTAGACTCCCTCTGGTCTATAGATTTTTTACTAAATATAGAAGTAAGTACAAGTTATCAAACTATTGTTAAGCTACTTATGTATTCTGATATGTAATTATATTATATCCCACTAGTTATATAGTTTTATTGTCTTTTCAGACCTCAATAAACAAGAAACATTGTAAAACAAATCAAAAAAAACTTTTTTAAAAATTATCTATCTGGTACACTCAAAAACTATATCCGGTAAGTTTATATCTAGTGTGAATCAATCAATGCACCTCAGTCCAATGCACTCTTTATGTTATACATTTTTCTAATGCCTCTATCCATTATCATTATTCAAAATACCACTATTTTCTACACTCATGTCAAGTGTGCTTCTTATTATTTAACCAAGATACTCCTTGGTTGGAATCTCATGCAATAAAGACATTTTATTTTCTACTATTTGTCAATTATCTATGTTCGATTCCCTTCCATTAGTAAATTTTCTCCTTTTTTGTACAAAAATTTTGTACTTACACTATACCATCACCAATTTATATAGGAAAACTTCCTCAAAAAATCTACAAGAAAGCACAGGCTTCCAAAAAATCCAAATGAAACATTCCTCCCTAAAAAAATTTCATTTGATCTCCTTAAAAACTGATAGAGCATTCTTGATGATTCCAAAAAAATAGACCTCAATTAATTATTTATGCTTCTTCAGATCATAGTTAGATTAAAAAACATTAAATTAAAATATTATCATTATCATTTATAAGGAATTTACAAATTTTATGTTTTACTACTCAAAACTCTATCGGGTTAATTTATTTCTAGTGGATTTACAATAACTCCTTCATCTTGTACAGTTATGTCTACATCCCCTTTTTCCAATATACATCATCAGATTGATTCAGTCTGATAAAATAAATAAATATACACCTATTGATCTTGAAATTATTCCTCTATATGATGGAATTCAAACATGTTTATTCATATTGATCTTTCTGATGAAATTTCGAGTCTCTATATGAACATCCATTGTATGCTTAATCTTCATATAGGGATTGTTTTGAAAAATTCATTCTAGTATAACTTAACATCTTCATTTTTAGAATCACAGTTTTATCATATTTATTCATTATAATAATATTGATTAATTACTTGAATATTCAAATTGTTTGGTGGAATTCATGAATCTCTATCATGTGAATTTTATGCCTATCCATCTGATCACCCTCAGATATTTCTTCTTCTTCTTATGTAAAAATTCTTCTATATAATCATCCTTTATCTGATTACAACTTCTGGGGTCAATATTTATTCAAAAAAAACTTTATGGATTCATATATTTGAACATTATACCACTTATAACTTTATCACCTTACTATTTGAACATCTTACAAACTATTTGTATTTCAAAACTTCATAAACCATTTTAGTATCACTTTATACATCCAAAAATTCAACTTTGTAACTTCGAAATTTATAAAAAAATGACATGGTTTCATGTCAATTATACAAATTCACCCCAATCATAAAAATAGAAATATTGATGGATGTATTTATAATATTTGTTACATTGAAGATCATAATAAAATCATCTGACATTATAATAAAAATTTCTTATGCACCTTCAATAACTCATTTTGAAAGTTTCTTAACCTACTCCAACAATAAATTCTTACCTGAAAAATTGACAAAAAAAATGTTAAATGGAATGATCATTATGAAATCAAACTAAAGGTTCTTCAATCCCCCCTTTGTATTTTTTGTTAATTTTTATAATAATTCAACAATATCTTTTCAAAAAATTTAACAAACCAATTCCTTTCGAATATAGAGTTTCCTGATATCGAAATACTAGTTTAAAAAAATTTTAATGTTGTAATTCTTTCCCTTGGTGACAATTGTTTTTCATGATAAGGTAAAAAACCTATCAATCATTTAACCCCCTTTTTATGATAAAAAATTATTAGGATTCAAAAAATATAGAGTATTGAGGTATACATATTCTACCCCTTTTACAATAGAATCCAAATAAACTTAGGGGTCATTTATTATGTAAATTCTTATGTAATTGGTGGAGGCTGAACATGTAGTTTCATCCAAAATTCATAAAATATTTCCCTTGCAGTAACTTTAGTGAAAACATCAAAAATATGATATATTTTTTGAAATATAATCAAGTATAAAATATACACTAGAAGCTTTATACTTAATGAAATGATATGTAATATAAATTTACTTTGATTTGGAATAATATAATGGACTTTTGGGAATATCAATGAAAATTTGATTATCACAATGAAACTTAAATGGTTTATCAACATTCACCCACAAATATTAAAACTAAACAGTCACCCACTTCATTTTCATACAATACTGGGTAGATAAAAAATATTATCCTTATATTGTATCCAATTTAATAGAACTTGTTTCTTACTATACAAGCTCACACAAAATTCTACCTAAAATAATGTTCATCCTAATGTTAATTTTTGATTATTGAAATTTCTATCCCAAGCATCATATTTAACCCTGAGAATTATCAAAATATAAATTCTTCTATAGATGATTCCATAATTTGATTTTCCTTGAACACACATGAGTATTCTTTTAGCTTTCAGCATCTGTGATTCCTTTGGATCACCCAAATATATTTCAAAAAATGTTACAATATAAGGAATATATATTCTTGAAGTAGTAAAAGAGAGTAAAATTACAATCAAATTATGGAAAACAATATAATTCACACATTTCCCAACACCATCTTTACTAATATTTATGCAAAATGAGATAAGATTTAAAGATATATTGAATATTTAAATATATTCTTTTTTAATAATTCCTTGGAATAATTTTTTATAAGAGGAATTTGTATCTTTTTTTATACTGACCTTGTAATCTGAAAAATAATTTTTTCTCTTTGAGAATTGACATATATATGTTTTAATTCATTTTTTCTGAAAACTCGTAAAAAAAATTTCCCCTATCAACTACAAATATTATATCATAGACATAAATAATGAAAATAAAGGTACCTGTTCCAATTTATTTTACATACTGTCCGCTTTCAAATTTTAATTTATAAAATTTCAACAAATTTAGGCAAGTATATGGTTTTTAACACCATGAACATGGGGCCTATTTCAATCCATATAAAAAATTTCCCTTGTTTAAACACCATGGTTCCATATTTATCAAGTTAGAATACACTAGGATTCTTAATTTTGAATTCATCTTCAATTTATCTATTTAAGACTTCTAACATAATGTCTATATGATAACATTTTTAATTAAAATTAGAAGAAACATCCAAAAAAATTCTTATAGTTTTGAATATCACCACAAGGGTAAAAGTTTCTTCAAAATCAACACCTTCCACATACGAATAACCTTTACAAACAAGTCATAATTTCTTTGTTGAAAATTTTCCATGTTTATTGTGCTTATTCTTGAACACCCATTTTTATCATATAAAATTATTTCCTTCCAAACATGGAAGAAGATTCCATTTGTAATTTTCTTCAATCAAATCTAAATATTCATTCATCACATTTAACCATTTTTTTATGTTCAATAGTTGATAAAATTGAATTTGGTTTCACCAGTGATATAAGTAATGTTAGATTTTCATGTATCAATTTCCATATTTTCTACACTAGTGCTTTTGGGTTTTTGATTATATTTTTAGATTCTATAATTTTTTGTAAATTTTAAAATATTCCATATTTCTTTGGTCTTACTTTCATCATCACTAGACTAATTTGAATAAACTTGTACATGCATAGGCTTGCAGTCATCTTTCATCTCATTATATTCTTTTGAAACGATCATTATATATTTTTGAATATCTTTCTTATCATATTGAATATATTTTTCAAGGATTTATAATTTTAAATAGATTTTACTTCATCAGAATCAACCAAATTTTATATCTATTTATTCCATCATTTTTAATATTTCCCATGGATTGAGTATCCCACGAATGTTCCATCTTTTTCTTTCTATCAAACTATCCTAAATTAGTAATTTTGATATTTATTAATAAATTAATCTCAAAAAACTAAAATTATTTCACTATAGGATTTATCTTATAACACATCACATTGGAATTAATTATTCATTCTGATCAAATAAAACATATTTTTTTGAATATAAACAATTGTAATTACAGATTCTCTCTAGATTAATTTTGAAATATTATATTCAATGATAATTTCCCTACCCATTTGTATTAAATATATATTTTTTCATTACAAATATTTATTTATTAAGGTGTGTAGTTAGAGTTTTATTGGTGGTTAATTTCATTATATTATAGATAGGACTCAAAAGAGTTACCTGGTACTCTTTTCAAATGTATATCCTTAACTTAAAAATATTTACACCCAAATCTTTCCCAATAACCCTTTTGACAATTTTATCAACTCTACAACCATTGATTTTTGTTTCATTAAAATTATATTTTTCAACAAAGTGAAATAATTAATGAAAGTAATAAAGTAAAAATTAATTTTTGTAGATTAATGTCTCATCATCTCATATAGATCAGAGTGAATGATATCAAGAGGCCTAGTTGAATGAATTTCATAATTAATATGTCTTGTACTAATTGTATTTCATTTTAATAATGTTTCCAAAAAAATTATATTTATTTTTTAGATATGATAAAATTATTATTGTATCTTTTTTATAAATTGTGCTTAAACTTTTCTGGCCAAGATTATGAAGTATTCAGTGACACAAATTCTTTTCATCCTTAGTTGTTAAATAAAAATAATTATAAGGATCTCCAATCTTTAATATATTGTTGGTGGTTTATCCTCCCATAGTAAACAATATTCCATATTTCAAACATTGGATTATGAAATAATATTTTATAATGATAACTTCCTTGTCATTAATAAGATTTTGTCTAATACTCAGTATGTTCCACTTAATGAAATCAATAAATACATTCCTTTTACTTAAAATTCAATACATCAATCCCTAATATGAGGATTTATCTAATTTTTAAGAAACTATCATTTCCAAAAGTAACTGATATTCTATGTTATTTATTATTATTTTTAGGTTTTTATATCTATTATCATGTGTTAGGAACAACCACCATCAAGAATCCATAATTTATTCCTATTACTATATTTTAGATATGTATAAATAAAAAAATAATTGTTTTAAATGTTCTTCTATTCATCATTCTTTTATTTTACATCATACTAAATTTTTCATGGAAGTGTTTTCAAGCATTCTGCAATATAGTAACCAAGTCGGTCAAACCATTGAAAAAGTTCTCAAAGCAGTCAAATCTATTTTTTTTCCTCATACCTTTTTATCTTTGGATATATTTGTTTTCTCTATTCATATAAATTTGGATAGTTACTCTATTTTATTTCACTATTTATCCACATCAATTCATGAATACTCCCTTGTAAAGACATGTTGTTCCAAAAATTATATTCCATGTGTTTATATATCCCACAACACAAAAAATATGCATTGGACCATAATATTCTTTATAAATATGTTTTTCATCATGATGATTTTGTTGAGGGTAAACATATAATTCAACATATGATTTAAACTATTAAAGGGAAACAATATTCTAGAGGTTATTTTTAACTCTTATTGATGTGATGTGTTTTTAACATAATTTAACAACAACGGATCTCCTACTATTGATTCTTACACATTAATAATGAGTATAATCATAAAAAAGTGAGTTTAGTGGGAGTATATTTCACCTAATTTTAAAGGTTAGTTCTTATAGTTTCTTGAGATGATTTGATTTCATCTTATGAATCTTTTTTAAAATTCTATTTCATTTTCTTCAAGGAATTGTTTCCTTGATAAAAATTAAACGAGTTTTATAAATCACTTCAGTCTTATAATTAATTTTTCCATCAACATATTTCACCATCATTTTTTGTTTCATGACTCTTATATTGAGGTTTTTAATCTCCTAAATATACCCATATTCCTTCTTAAGGATATCTTACTTTACTTCAATATTATTCTCACTTCCCTTCTTCAAAATTTGGTATTATTTGATGAGTTTTTTTGTTTTTATCAATAAATTCCCCAAGGGTTGATATCAACTGATATTCCCTACAAGTTTCTTCAACTTCTTCTTTTTCAATGTTTGAAGTATATTTATTTCATTAAACATTTAAATAAATGTGTTAAAATTCTCCTAATTTTCATCTTTTGATGAACTATTGTTAGTGATTTCATACAATACATTCTTACCCATTATAATAATTTTATTTCTTCTATTGGATTTCTTATATTCCTTGGAAGATTTTTCCCTCTTCTTAAATTGAGGCTTTTCTATAGAATCATATTCATATTCTATATCTTTTATTATTAAATAAGTTATAGAAACATTTCTAATGCCTCCATAATTTAAAAAATAAGTATTATTTTTCCTTTGTACATTACTCTATGTTTTCAGTAATTTGTAGAGATGAGATACATAATAAATTAAAATTATATCTCTTCCTTATAATTTATTTTTAATTTTGGATCTATCATCATTTCATATGGAACACGAAAGTTAAATAATTAAGGAATGGATAAATCATATTTATCTTCTAAAGTAGAAATTGTAGGATTAAACCTATCTATAAATATCTTCATCAATTTTTTAACAGTGGTTGAATATTTGAATACATACCTGAATATTATGATGTTTCTAAAAATTACATTTACATTGGTGAAGTACTAATCAGTTGTTTCATCTTCCTCTATATTTATATATTTGATATCTTCTTTTCATATTTTAAGCTTTTCTTCCGTCACATTAATATTTCTGTTGAATATTCTTTTAAGTTTGTCTTCGGTTTCCATTCCAGTCTTGAGACCCATCAACTTAATATAAAAATTGTATAATAAAGAAATAAAAATAGAATTTAAAGATTTTCCATATGCCTCAAGATTATTAGTTTTCTATAAATTTCATAGTATTATATATCTAAATGGGTTTAAACCAAAATATAGATACATAAGTCACCAACAGGGTAAAAGGTAGAAGACATGGCATCATTATATTTTTCTATGCATGATTTTTTCCATTAAATGTGGGAATACCTCAATTGTTCACTATGTTGTAATTATCCATGATAAGAAGAGTAAGTATGTTAGTGAGGGAACCAAGATTCTCTAATACCACTTTAAGGTCCCAGGAATGAAAGGTCTATTAGGGGGGGTTAAATTAGTAGTGATATATTACAATATCATTTTTTGTACGAAATGTACCCCTAAAACATGTTGTAGTTTTAATCCTATAAAATTTATATATCAGCTTCACTTGTATATAATGAATATAAGGTAAAGTAAGGAACCCCATATTCTTATAATGTTCTTCTAAAATGTGGGTTACTATATCCTTTCTGTGTCGACTCCCTTCAGACCCCAAATTTTTCAATAAATGAAAAAGGGAGTACAAGTGAGCATACTCCCATTAAGATCATTCTATATCTCAATAGGTATTTATACGAGATCCTAATATTTATAATGTTTTATTATCTTTTGGAGAAAAATAATAATAACCATTGAAAAATAACTCACAATTTTTTTTCTCTAAATATTCACTTTCTGGTACACTCAAAAATCCATCCTATAAGTCTTTATTCAGTGTTCCTCCATCCAATGAACCACAGTCTGATGAATTTTTCATATTTTACCTTTATCTGGTACCTTTTTATTATATATCTTCCCAATATACCTCTTTCTAATAAACAAATATTTTGTGGGGTTAATCTTCTTTTTCAATCAATAGATTCCTTTGATTGAAAATCACACAACACAGAGTTCGTATTTGCTACTATTTCTATAGTATCTCTTTTTTCAACCTTTACTTCATCACATAAATGAATTTTTTCAGAATAATTGTGTAATCACTCTATACCATCACCCTATATAATGGAACACTTCATTTGAAAATCTAAGAGAAATAAAATGATTGAAAAAAAAATTCAAATGTAATTTTTCCTACCTAACTCAACTTCATTTGATCACCTTCAAAACTTATAGTACTTTCTTAAAGATTCTAGAAAACTTAGTACTAAAAATTTTTTTAAACCTCCTCATGTATCTGATAGATTAATGAATATTGAATGAATATCTCAACATCATCATGGGTAAGTAATTTAAAATGTTTATGAAAATATCCAGAGAAATATTTCTGGTGAATGTTTGTATGGTGAATTCATAAGAACACATAATTTTGGTATTTTCATGTCAAAATCACAAATATTAGATCTAAATCACTTTATTTAATCATATTAGTAAACTCATGATTTATTGTCCTAGTTATCTTTGGATTCTTCCAATATCTTATGGAATTCATATAGTGACCCATACATTTCACACATAAATGTCACATATTTTTAGATTAATATTAAATACATAAAATTATGATCCCCACTAGATATATTCATGTATATTGTATTTGGAAACATGGATAAATAAAAAACTTCTTCTTAAAAGATATAAATAATCTTCGAGAAGTTTCTTTGTAACTAAAACCCTTGTTAGACATATCATATTTAAACTCTTTGTTTCTAGCCCAAGGAAACCAAATATAAGAAATACTAAAATCAAATGATCAGTAAGGGTAAAAATTTGAGATATAAAAGATCACTTAAACATAACATGAGAATAAGGGTATAAGAAAATGAGATTAAAATTTGAAAAAAATACCTTGTATATCATAGATCATAATCTTGAGTAATGGCATAATTCTTGGAAGTTCATAAGACAAAAATCACAAAGGGATCAAATAGAATGATCCGTGAGAACATAATATTCAGATAAGATAATTTTATAATAGTGTGGAATAAAGTGTGGCATAAACGTAATCATATAAATCTTATGTCCAGGCTACCCAACAATACATTTATAACATGTTAGGCTCGTGATAACCACCCATGTACCTACTTAAGGCTTTGGATGAACTCTCATGTAACCTCTTGCAGGCATGGGATAACCTACCATATACTCTTTGAGTTAATAAAACATTACAAATTAATAAATTAATTGGAGGGATATATAATATCAGTCCCACCAATCACATTATCAGGAATCCATTCATATGTATGCCACAATATCATAAACACATTTATCATAACATAAATCGTATAAAAATGGGTTTCATAGAATTACGTTATCATTGGATGATATCCCCAATAAATCCTATGTAACATCAAAATATTTTATAATAGTTGAAAAATTCCTTTAAAATATCCCTCGAATGTTTATTGAAGAAAATAATCTTTTCCCTTTTAAATCACTTATTTGAAATCTAAAAATTTCCCAAAAATTAAATATAAAAATTTCTTGGAAAATAAAAATGGAAAGTTTTAAATGAATATTAATAGCATTTAGTGGTTATGATGGTGGGAAATTTGGTTCATCTTGTCTATGTTAAAAAAATATTCCTTTCATATTTTTTGTAAAAATAAAAAAGTACACCATGTATAAAATGAAAAGAAGATTAATTTTAAATATATTTTTTAAAAAGGATAGTAATTAGTAATAATGACTTTAAAAAATTGTATTTGAATATTAAAAACATTCTTGAAAACATTTTTATAAAATATAGACATGCAAGAAAAAGGATTTTTGACCGAAGAGAGAAATAAATTCAGTTTTCCTTAAAAATATTATATTAGTCTATTGAGTACATAAAGAGAAGAAAATGAATGGAAAACATATAATATAAATAAATAACTTGAGGAGAATCAAATTATTTGTATTCTTGAGGGATAGGTTTTAAAATTGCTTCATCAGAATCTCAATCATAAACAATCTCATTAAACTATGTGATTGTTACATAAACCCCTAACCTCATGTTGAACATACATTGAAGGAAATGTTACCTCTTATATACTAAATTTGATTATTTTTATAATTATATTATAGAATCATTTAAATTATTATAATATAATATCTGATCCAATTATAACATTTCAACACTAATAGATTAATAATTACTTATTAAAATCATCATTTGTAGGTGTCAACAGTTTCATTTTTTCATCAGAATTTCTATTTGGTAGTTCTATGCCTTATACTTTGATCAAGTTAATATCATATACAAAATATTATTTATGATATAAATATCATAAAATCATCAAAATAACCATCCATTAAATATGGTGATTGAAAATTAATTGTATCACTCTAGATAGGTAATAGTCCACACATATGCACTAGCGATACTTGCACTTCCCATGTGATGGAAAAGAGGGTGTATAAAGGTATCTACATAACAATAATAAAATATTAGAATATTTAGAATACTAATGTTATTATTTTATTATAAATACCCTAGATTTAGAGGATTTATAAGAAGAAATAAATTGAAATAGTTCTGGTAGGATGATTACCTCTTCTTCGGTATACCTCCTTTAGATCCCTTATGATGGAACCTTGGAATGATATTTCAAGAAGAACAAAAACTATTATTTAGCGATAGGGAATTTTAATGAATAATTAGATTTTATTTTTTGATATATGGATCAATTTTTTGTAAATAAAATAGATAAGCGGTGTCCTTTTATAATAGAGGGAAAGAACACACTCCAATTACATAAAATATCAAAATATAATGCTTCCAAACAGTTATGAATTTGAATAAAAAAAGGATATAGTAAAAATATTATAATCTAATGACATTTATAATGGTTATGGTTTCATTTAATACCATATATTTTACTTTAAACACTTTATTGACCAATTTTAGTGATAATTATGTTAACAACTTTTTTAACATTAATGGATTAAAATTTTACTTATATGTTATAAATTGTATCAGAAATGAAAATGGGGTAAAATATTTGAAAAACTGTCATCATAATTTTCATATTACATGTTTTTTTATTCTTTTCAAATAATTTAATAAAATATTATTATTCATAAATAGTCATTAATGTCAGTTTTTATACAATTTATTTTCTTTTACTTTAAATTCATCAAGAT
Organism: Viscum album; assembly: GCA_963277665.1. NCBI lineage: Eukaryota > Viridiplantae > Streptophyta > Magnoliopsida > Santalales > Viscaceae > Viscum > Viscum album. The sequence continues at coordinate 129,053,881 of OY728131.1, read as the reverse complement.
AGTCATGAAATTGAAATATAAACCATTCAAAATTCCATAAAAGGATATATTTATCATCAAAATTTATAGAACAACATAATTCACCCAAGGAATATTATTTTTATATATTTTAAAAACATTTACAAATTTTTTTCTATTTTCATACACAATAACTTTATCTGCATTGTGTAAGAATTAAGGGTAAATATTTCATAAAAAAATTAAAAACAATTTAACATTATAAAAAACCTAATTCATATTCCAAATAAATATTTATAATAGAAATTCTATTCTTTTTATCTGTATGTAATAATTTTAGATTCATTGAATTCCAGAGTGTGATAGTTGGTATTTTTTTCTACTTAAAAAATTAAAACATTCATTATTAATGGAAAATGGAACCAAAATGACATATATTATAATTGTGGATTTATATTATTGAATTTATTCCAACTAATGAAATAAAGATAAGTGTTGGGTTTATTTTTGGACCTTATATCATGGTTTTAACCCTGTTTTACCCATTTTACCATTTTTGAGGTGACATATATATACTACAATTAATATTCATAATGAAAAAAATAAAAGGGTCCTATTTAAAAAAATTTAAAATGTAAAATTACAAATATATTATTCAATTTTAATGAATTAGTATCTAGATGTGGTAAAAATCAATAAAAATAATTTTTAGGGAAATTGTAATTTTCTATGTGTATAAAAACTTTTCTAAAAATTGATTACATGAAGATAATGTCATTGGAGAACACTCCCCTAAGAAAACAATGAAGATAAACTAACACTGAGCTTCGATCATTGGCCAACATCATGGCTGGGCATGATCAAATATTTCAAGTGCATGCGTGTCACGACCCCCTCCCACCAAAGATTCCCCTCCTGAGCTGGAAATGGTGAAATAGAGATAATGACCCCCTGAGTCCCACCTCAAGTAGGCCCTGGGGTGGCGACTAGCACCAAGGGAATGATTTTTCACAAATATGGGAGGCATTAACATTCTTAGTATTTAAGATTGGGAAATAGGACAAGTCAACCACCCAAAAAGGAAAAGAACAAGTGTATAGAAATAAACCAAAACCAATCCCACATGCATGTTTAAACAATTTTTTAACTAGGTGCAAGTACAAGAAAGATCAAAGTACAATACCAAAGAAAACAAGAGTGCAACAACTGCAACAACTCCTACTGTCCGACTAGTAGGGCCCCGTATGAACCTAGTAGTTCTTTTGGAAACTTGAAAGTAAACGTATGGTGAGAATACAAGTATACTATGTAGGGAAACCTAAAGCTCTCATGCACATGTGGGGAGACATCTTAATGTCCCGTGAGAACAACAGAAGAAACCTAGCATGGAATTCTATCCACCCAACCTCGCCAGCCACACTCACCAAAAACACAATTGCAACAGGTAGTAGTATATAAGAACAAGATTATTGGGTACCCCGCACCATTTACCACTAGTTAGCTGCTCTTCTTAACGGCGAACATCCTAACACTACCACACTCTTCCCGCCGGAACACACCTGGGCCTCAAGAACCACACATCCCGCCCGCACACACCAGGTCCTCACAACCATGCATGCCACCCGTACACACCTGGGCCTCACAACCACGTATCCCACCTGCACACACCTAGGCCCCACAATCACGATCACATCCCCGCCTGAACACACCTGGGCCTCATCGCGAATATTATTGGGAACAGTAACAGAACTCTCGCCCGAAGACACCTAGGCCTCATCCCGAAGATTCTTCGGAAAAAAAACCATCCCGAAGAGTTTTGGGCCAATCCACCCCAATAGAAACCTACCTGAAGGGTCTTAGGTGTAAGGTCGCCTCAAGCCATCAAAGCCTAGGAAGAAAGATTAGGAAGGAGCTAGTAACTATGGGAAAACGCCCTCTCCCATCAAATGGGAGTGTTCGGCACTAAGTGCTCAACATGGGTAGGGTGCAATAAAACACAAAGATACAGATATATATATATATATATATATATATATATATATATATATATAAACCAAACACTCAACCCAACCTATGGCTTCTAAATAGAGAAACTGAGCATGTGCCTCGACACTGCTACTACGAAGCATGCACACAACCAACATCCCCAACCCCATTTTGGTTTTCACGTTTCAACGGAATCAGCTTATTAGTTCCTTAACTACTGGGTAACTATCCACAACCAACCACATCGATCGTTCATAAAACATATCCCTGCCATCCAAAAATCAAGTTAGGAAAACACTAGAATCACAACGAAGTCCTTCTTATTAGCAAACCAACCCCATTGATTATTAACCCCATTCCATTACCATGCCTGACCATTCATTAACTCTTCCACATTTTAATTATTATTCACAACCCATAGCCCGTTCACATTCCAACACATCCCTGCAACCCCGCTGCCAACCGCCATAACCACAACCACACCGTACATCATCATCCCTTGATACAACTTATCACATCCCCGCTGCTCATTCGATCCACAACAACCCACAAAACAAGGTTTGTGCCACATCATTGCCCCTTTAACATCATTTACCACAGCCCTGCTGCCTGCTCTATTCGTAACAACCCAGGATTCACCCCCCTTTCACACACCACGTAACCAAGCCAAAACCCACATGTTAATTATTCCATATTGTTTAGCCGGGGTGATCACAAAAGGGTTCCAGATTTTAATTATCCAGATTTACGTGATTAACCAGATTCCACATTCCACATGGTTCCATTAAAAAAAATGTCTAGAAGATAGGGAAACATTTAATTACGCAAGCAAAGGCCCCCAACGACCATGATTTTCAGTAGGCATAAGCCTATTCAATTCATAACATATCAATAGGATAAAAAAAGATAAACATAACAACTTTATCATCCCTATTCTTCAACCAGTAATTATAATTATTTAATGGTTCAACTGTTTCTCATGAAAAGAATAGGATACCCACCCCGCATGATGAAAAAATAAGAGAGGCGAGGGTAAGATCCCTACCTCAACAGGTTCTGATCACAACGCTCCCCCGGATCAACTTTAAAAGACGTCTGTCAGTGTTCGTCACTTCTGTCGAGTCCCGGAAAAACCTCATTGGGCAGAAGTTGGAATGGAACGGCAGAAGGAAAGACAACAAATCTAAGAGCAGATGTTCTGCCTTGTCGTTACGATCCCGTGGCCCCTGACGGATCATAAATCAGAGGTCGGACGAAGAAGTTATGGAGGAAAAGGAGCCTTCGAGTCTCTTGGGAGAGCTCTAATTAGAGGAATGGGGAGGAGAGGGGTGAGTTGAAAAGGGGGAGGGGACCCCTCCTTTTATAGGAGAGAAAAGAAAAAGTACACGGTGTGTAATTTATGGTACATGACGTGTATTCGGTCGTTTCACACGGTCACCACGCGGCTTCTAACACGACCTTCAACGGGGAACGCGACCGTTGACTGGTCAACACACGGCTTGAAGGTAACACATACGAGGGGAGGGACTACATGGAATGTAGTATTAGATACATGGAATGTACCCATTTATTTCACATGGCAAGTACACGACCTTCAACACGGCACATGGCTGTTGACTGGTCAACACTCGGTTACGCATACGCGAGGAGAGACTACACGGTTTGTAGTTTGGGGTACACAGCATGCACCCATTTATTCACACGGCAAGGTCATGGCCTTCAACACGTGTTATACCTGGCAAGGGGGTACACAGCATGTACTCAACCTACATGACATGTAGTTTCAAAATTCTGGAAAGTGTGGGAAAAGTACATTTTACCCTTCAGAACACTTCGTGGCCTTCTTTTTGACAATGGAATGGGCCGGAGAGGTCCGTTCCATTACATCAGATTCCTCTTTAAACATTCTCGTCCTCAAGAATTCAAAAACCAACCCAGATGAACCCAATAAGATACCTCTTAGGGTTCTTGTTATAGTAGGAAGCCAACCAACAACCCTAATCAGATGTGTTAGGAATTCCTTCTCCCATGACGAGATATTATCCAATTTAGGCGGCACTGACTCACCTGCACGGGTTTAATAGCATCCTCATTAATGCATCTCGATTAAGAATTGGGTCTTCCCACATTCATACATTAGGAATTTTCCAACTAACACTCCCCCCCAACACCGCACAACCAACACACTGCCCGAACATGTGGTTTGGGGAAATTCCTTCTCCCATGTCCATATATTATCCGCTTTAGGTGGCACTGACTCACCCACAAAGGTTCAATCGCATCCGCATTAATGCATCTCGATTAAGGATCAGATTTTTCCCTTTTTCCCACACATCCGTACATGTTACACACTTCTAGAGAATAAGGAAATAGAAGGTCTCACAACTGACAAGCCAAGCATTCCAAATATGAAAGGTACATAGTATAACATCAATACAAAGCTTAGAAGAACAAAGGAAAACACAAGTCAAAACAACTCCGGTTACTGAGCTTGCATCTGGGCCTCCCCCTCCCAAGTGCTCTCCTCGAGGCTGCCACGCCTCTACAACACACGAACCAAGGTGATGGTTCATCCACGGAGCACCTTCTCTTTACGATCCTCGATTTTGACTGGTCGTTCCTCGAAGGTCGTGTCGTCTCCCATATCTAACTCTCCCTAGTCAATAATGTGAGAGTCGTCATGTAAGTATCGACGTAGTTGGGAGACGTGGAAGACATTATGAACCTTCTCCAACTGAGGTGGCTGGGCTAGTTGATATGCTACCTCGCCGATTCGCTTCAGCACCTCAAAAGGTCTGATGAACCTAGGTGAGAGCTTGCTCCCCTTCCCAAACCTCCACTGCCCCCGTCGAGGGGAAACCTTCAAAAACACATGATCTCCCACATCGAACTCCAAGGGCCTCCTCCGACGATCATCATAAGACTTTTATCGGTCCTGAGCTGCTTTCATCCTCTCACGTACAAGCAGGACTTTCTCTGTGGTGCTCTGCACTACCTCTAGCCCAAGAGCACCTATCTCTATAACCTCTTCCCATCAAATGGGTGAATGGAATGGTCTCCCATACAAAGCCTCAAACGGTGCCATGCCAATAGTAGAGTGGAAGATGTTGTTGTAGGTAAACTCTACTAAAGGCATGTGTCATACCCATGATCCTCCAAAATCCAGAATGCTCGCTCGCAGTATGTCCTCCAACATCTAGATATTCTTCTCTGTCTTCCCATTATTTTGGGGGTTTAAAGGAGTGCTAAGGCATAGATGGGTGCAAAAAGCATGCTATAACCCCTCCAGAATCGTGAGTTAAACCGAGTATCCCGATCTGAGACCATAGTCTTTGGAACTCCATGCAAACACACCACCGTGTCTATGTACCCTTGTGTTAAGGTTCTCAACGGGCCTGATTCCTTATTTGCTAAGAAGTGAGATGATTTCGTCAGTCGATCCACCACTACCCAGATATCATCATAACCACCCTGAGCTCTGGGAATTCCAGTGAATAAGTTTATTGAGATGTCATCCCACTTCCACTTGGGTACATCTAAAGGATGCAACAAACCACTGGGAACACAGTGTTCAACCTTCACTAGCTGACACAATAGGCATTTAACCACAAACTCCGCCACTTCCTGTTTCACCCCGGGCCACCAAAACTATTCCCTTAGGCCTCGGTACATTTTTGAAACTCCTAGATGTACCTCCAAGGCTGATCTATGGGAATCATAGATAAATCCCTCATGCATCCCCTCCGGAAAAAACAACCTTCCATGGAAAAGCATCCGATGTCAGCTGTCCTCTGACCATCCTTCTGGAGCGTTTCCCTGATCAACACGATCCCGCATTACTTCCGCTTTGGAGTCCCTCCACCAAGACTCTTCCACCTGCTGCAACAAGGAGGACTGCACCGTCATCTGAAACAAACAACCTCTAACACCTTCTACCCTTGCATCCAAGTGCAAGGTAGCCAACTCTCCCATCGCCTTCCAAGCATCACCGGATTCCCAAACCACTTCCTGATGCAACATCCCGATTAGGGCGTCAGTTACAATGTTTCCCATACCTTCAGTGTAAGAGATATCAAAGTCATAGTCTTGAAGGAACTCGACCCATCTCCGCTGCCGTAGGTTCAGGTCAGGCTGGGAGAAGATATAATGCTTGATTTTGTGATCTGAGAAGACCACAAAGCACTCCCCAAGGAGGTAATGATGCCACAACTTCATTATGAACACTACTGCTGCAAGATCTATGTCATGGGTGGCATAGTTATGCTCGTGAGAGCTTAAATGCCTAGACCCATAACAGATCACTCCCTTATTCTGCATCAGCACGCACCCCGGACCAAGGCCAGAAGCATCACAAAACACCTCATACAACAACCCTTCCTCTGGAAACCTAAGTACGGGAGCACTAACCAACTTCTAATTCAGGTCTTCGAAAGCCTTCTGGCACTACTCACTCCATAGGAAGACCTGGTTCTCCCTAGTCAATGCTGTCAATAGAGTAGAAACTCGAGAGAATTGCGAAACAAACCTCTGATAGTAACCTGCTTATCCCAGGAAACTACGAACTTTTGCCACGTTCTTGGGTGATTCCCCAGAAACAACTGCCTCCATCTTCGACGGGTCCATTGACACTCCGTGCTGAGACACTACGTTCCCAAGGAAGTGTACTTCTTGTGATAAGTACTTACACTTCGACAATTTCCCGTAAAGCTGGTGGTGTCGAAGGACTTCTAAGACTGCCCTTAGATGCTCAACATGCTCCTCCTCTGATCTTGAGTAGATCAGGATGTCATCGATAAACACAACGACGAACCGGTCCAGAAAATCTCAGGTGAAAAAGTTCATAAGTCCCATGAACACGGCCGGTGCATTCTTAACTCCAAACGGAATCACTACACACTCGAAGTGCCCGTACCTGCACCTGAAAGACGTCTTCGAGATGTCACTATCCTTTACCCTCACCTAATGATATCTAGATCGTAGATCAATCTTAGAAAACCAACCCGCTCCCCTCAGTTGGTCGAAGAGATCATCTTTCCTTGGAAGGGGGTAATGGTTCTTGACCATTACCTGGTTCAACCTTCGGTATTTTATACATAGCCTGAGACTACCATCAGCCTTCTTCACGAACAAAACCGGAGCACCCCATGGAGATACACTGGGTCAACCAAAATCCTTCTCCATCAGATCATCAATCTGAATCCGAAACTCCTGCAACTCGAAAGGTTCCATCCGATAAGGGGCCATTGAAATCGGACGGTCAACAGGCTGTAAGTCTATCCCGAACTCAACGTCATGTCGGGGGGGGGGGGGGGGTAGAGTCACAACCTCCTCAGGAAAAACATATAGGAACTACCCAAAAACTTCTGGGACATCCATCATCTCTGTATCAGCTGGAACCACTGATAACTCGTCTAATAATGAAAGGATAGCTTTCACATGCCAGCTTCCAACCTGATAGCTCCTATTGCCAACATAAGATACACGTTTCCCATCCACGTCAGAGAACTCAAATCCTTTCCAGAAGAAGTCGATAACGACACTAACAGAAAACAATGAGTCAATGCCTAGGATGACATCGTATGGTTGCGTCTGTAACAGAAGAAGGTCCCCACTAGATCGATGTGGTCCCAACATCATCCCACATCCCCGGCAAACACAAGATACGCTGGTCTTTTCGCCAACTGGTGTACTTATCACCAGTGGTACGAAAATTCTCTCTACGTCTAGTCCCAAAGCATGGGCTAGACCAGGTGCAACAAAGGAGTGAGAAGCTCCTGAATCGAACAAAGTTGAAACAAGAGTGCGGAACAAACAAACCGTACCTCGCACCACCTCTGGTCCTGCAGAGCTGTCAACTCTGCTACGTGCAACTGTCCATGCCCTGCTCCTCTGCCTCTCTGATGTCGACCTGGTGCCATAGCGGTATGGTAAACAAAGAACGCTTAAGCCCGAGTAGTAAGGAAATCTCTCAAGGTTTTATTTGATCATTTTTATTTCAATTTCTTTCTCAGAACACCCAAATCAAGTAAAACACAATCATGATGATGCTTGTACCTTTCCTAGGGTCTCTAACCTGCAATAAATGTAGTCTCACTTGGTCGTTTGGTAGATTCAGAGTCCTTGCATCGGCTTACGGGGGGCCCTAAAATCCTGTGTCCTAGCCGGTCTTCCCTGGCCTATGTCACACACCAAGATTAACTAACATTGTTTCCCTAGCATCCCATGTAATACTCACTGTGCCTAACTCCAGACTCCATCCTATCTCTCAACCATCACCTCTGATACCATTCTGTCATGACCCACTCCCAACAATGATGCCCCTCCTCAGCTGGTAATGGTGATAGGGAGATAATGACCTTCGAGTCCCGCCTCCAGTAGGCCCCGAGGTGGAGACTAGCACCAAGGGTATGAGTTTTCACAAATATGGGAGGCATTAACATTTTTATTTTTTATGATCGGGAAATAAGACAAGTCAACCACCCAAAAATGAAAAGAACAAGTGTATAAGAATACACCCAAACCAATCCCACATGCTTGTTTAAACAATTTTATAACAAGTTGCAAGTAAATGATAGCTCAAAGTAAAATACCAAAGCAAAAAAGAGTACAACAACTGCAACAACACCAAATGTCTGACTAGTAGGGTCCCTCATAGCCCTGGTAGTCCTCCTGGAAACCTGAAAGTAAACGTAGGGTCAGCATACAAGTATACTCATTAGGGAAACCTAAAGATCTCGTGCACAAGTTGGGAGACGTCCTAATGTCCCATGAGAATAACATAAGAAACCTAGCAAGGAATTCTATCCACCCACCCTCACTAGCCACACTCACCAAAAACACAATCGCAATAGGTAGTAGTATATAAGAACAAGAATATTGGGTACCCAGCACCATTTCCCACTAGTTAGTTGCTCTTCCTAAAAGATAATGTCCTAACACTACCACACTCTTCCCACCCGTACACATTGTGCCTCAAGAACCACACATCCCACCCGCACACACCCGGGCCTCACAACCACGCATCCCGCCTGCACACACATGGACCTCACAACCACGTATCCCACCCGCACACACCTGGGCCTCACAACCACGATCACGTCCCCGCCTGAACACACATGGGCCTCATCCAAAAGATTCCTGTGAACAGTAACATAAATCTCGCCCGAAGACACCTGGGCCTCATCCCGAAGATTCTTGGGAAAACAAACCTGCCCGAAGAGTCTTGGGCCAATCCACCCCAATCAAAACCTACCTGAAGGGTCTTAGGTGTATGGTTGCTTGAAGCCATCACATCCTAGGGAAGAAGGAGCAGGAAAGAGCTTGTAACTATGGGAAAACACCCTCTCCCATAAAATGGGAGTGTTCAGCACTAAGTGATCAACATGGGTGGGGTGAGATAAAACACAAAGATACATATATATATATATATATATACTCACCAAACACTCATCCCAACCTATGGCTTCTAAACAGAGAAATTGAGCACATGCCTTGGCACTGCTACTACGAAGCATGCATACAACAAACAACTCCAACCCCATTTAGGTTTTCACTTTTCAACAGAATCAACTTATTATTTCCTTAACTACTGGGTAACTATCCACAACCAACAACATAGATCGTTCATAAAACATATCCATGCCATCCAAAAATCATGTTAGGAAAAAACAAGTAGCCTAACAAAGTACTTCTTATTAGAAAACCAACCCCATTGATTATTAACCCCGTTCCATTACCATGCCCCATCATTCATTAACTCTTCCACATTTTATTTATTATTCACAACCCATAGCCCGATCACATTCCAACCCATCCCTACAACCCTGCTGCCAACCGCCATAACCACAACCACACCATACATTATCGTCCCTTGATACAACTTATCGCAGCCCCGCTGCTCATCCGATCCACAACAACCCACAAAACAAGGTTTGTGCCACATCATCACCCCTTTAACATCATTTACCACAACCCAGCTTCCCGTTCTATTCGTAACAACCCATTATTCACCCCCCCTTTCACACACCACGTAACAAAGCCAAAACCCACATGTTTATTATTGCATTTTGTTTAACCGGGGTGATCACACAAGGGTTCCAAATTTTAATCAGCCAACTTTACATGATTAACCAGATTCCACATTCTACAGGGTTCTATTCAAAAAAACGGTCTAGAAGATAGGAAAAAATTTAATTGTGCAAGAAAAGGCCCCCATCGACCATGATTTTTAGTAGGAACTAGCCTATTCAATTCATAACATATCAATAGGATAAACAATGATAAACATAACAACTTTCCCATCCCAGTTATTTAACCAGTTTTTATCTTTATTTAATGGTTCAACTATTTCTCATGAAAACAAGAGGATACCCACCCCACATGATGCACAAATCTGAGAGACAAAGGTAAGATCCCTACCTAAACAGTTTCTGATCACAACACTCCCCCTGGATCAACTTTAGAAGACGTCCGTCGGTGTCCGTCACTTCTGTTGAGTCCCGAAAAAACCTCCTCAGGTGGATGTTGGAAAGGAAATCCTGAAGGAATGAAAAAGGATCGAATCTCAGAAGTTCTGCCTTGTCGTTATGATCCCGTGGCTACTGACGGATCGTAAATCGGAGCTCAGACGAAGAAGTTATGGAAGAAAAGGAGCCTTCCTGTGTCTTGGGAGAGCTCTGCTCAGAGGAATGGGGAGGAGAGGGGTGAGTTGAAAAGGAGGATGGGACCCCTCCTTTTATAGGAGAGAAAATAAGAAGTACACAATGTGTAATTTATGGTACATGGTGTTTACTCAGTCGTTTCACACAGTCACCACATGGCTTCCAACACGGCCTTCAATGCGGAACGCGACCGTTGACTGGTCAACACATGGCTTGAAGGTAATGCAAACGCAGGGAGGGACTACACGACATGCAGTATTGGATAAACAGAGTGTACCCATTTATTTCACACGACAAGTACACAACCTTCAACATGGCACACGACCGTTGACTGGTCAACACTCGGTTATGCGTACGCGGGGAGAGACTACACGACATGTAGTTTGGGGTACACGACGTGCACCCATTTATTTCACACAACAAAGTCACGACCTTCAACACGGAGTACACCCGGATAGGAGGTACACGACATGCACTCAAAATACATGGCATGTAGTTTCAAAATTCTGGAAGGTGTGGGAAAAGTCTATTTTACCCTCCAGAACACTTCGTGGCCTTCTTTTTGACAAAGGAATGGGCTGGAGAGGTCCAGGCCATTACAATGGGGATTAAACAACTTCTGTGCTCATCATCTAGAGGAGATACCTCCACAGGAGTCTTTCTATGATCTCATTTTACAATGAAGAGGTAGAAATGTTTTCTTCCAATCTATGTGTTGTTATTGTTGGAAGGTTTTTCAAGAATATACCCTTACTTATTTTTCAAATAAATAAATTAGAAAATATTGGATTTATGGCATTTCATATTGGTCAAATGAAATCTTTGAATGAATTTTTTATATTTTATTATAAATATGATTACTATAGGCTCTCGATGAGAGGATCTTGGTCCAGAATTGGATCTTTAATGAACATATTAAAATGGTTCTTAGATTTCCGCAATGATTTTGAGCCTCCCATTACTCCTATCTGGATTGGGTTCCCTATATTTCATGTTCATTTATTTAAGGATTACCTCTTTTTGATTGGCAGTTTAATTGGGAAACCCATAAAATTACAAACTTCTACTAATAATTTATCTCAAAATTCATTTTCTAGAATCAATATAGAAGTTGACATATCAAAATCTCTTCCACCTCGCATTTGAATTAAAATGTTTAATATGGATTTTTGTTGGAAGTTTTCCTCAAAATAATTCCACCTTATTGCTATAAATGTTTTAAAATTTTAAAATAAACAATGTAATTTGGAAATAGATCTTATGATACATGCCTCTTACACATTATAATTCAATTTGGATTGAAAGTGGAGAAAAATGGGACTTCTATTAAGTCCATTAGTCAGTATGGGGATCATGTGGATAATGATATCAGTTATAATATTATTAGTCCTTCAAATAACCATCCATATTATGATTATTTCGTAGGATGCAATGATTATGCACACAATAACTAGTGTAAAAATGAGGATAAGTATATTTATAAAAACCCTGATCCATATTCTTTTGAGAAAAAAAGGTGTTCAACCCTTATAATAAGAGGATAAGTGTGACTACACGGAGTTTAGTTAATCTTTACACGATTATTTTGGGAAACCTTGTTTGACTGCCGAGTATTATTTGAAATATAGTTCAATAAAAGGTAAAGAAAAAATAGTTTATTTAGATTTCTAAATTACCATGAATTATAATAAGTTAATAAAACATTGTTATTACACTAACTTTGAGAGAGAAATTGTTACTAGGTCCTTAGAGGCCTTTAAAAATAGATAAATAGTTACTCCCCCAAATCCCGTGGTTCTGGAAAATTTGAATATATCCAATGGTAAAGTTTCTTAAAGGATGAAAATAATGAAAATAGTGATGAACCTAATATGAGGGATGCATATTAGATTTAAGATAAATAGGATTATTCAGAGTAATTGGACTCTTGGATGGACGATCAAGATGCAATTGCATTTCATAAATATATGGATGGTTAAATTACCCTGGAGACTAATATTCAAATCATAAAGTTAATGTTTATTAAAATTGTGAAAGAATTTAAACATAATATAGATTTTAATTTCAGGTAAATTCTATGTAAATGACTCATGTTAGTTATATTGAATGTATCTTTTTTATCTTGTTCTGAGTTTGGTTCTCTTGAAGGTGATGTTGGCTATTTATTTTATTTTTGTTTGTTAACCTGTTCTGCATGGTTCTCTTTCTCAATGTTGAATCTTAGATTTCTGTCTTTTAGGTGTCTTATAGGTTCCATTCAACGGATTCAAGGGCCCATGATGTTGTCGAGTTTGGTTTTTGTTTTCAGTAGGTTTGAAATTCTTTATATGTTGTGATAGAACATTGTAGAATTTTTTCTGACCATTTATTTACACATGAGGTGATGTTCTACTGCCTTGATGTTATCTATGGATCCTATGATGTTTTTCCTTGAACTAAATTTTTATAATTTTATTAGTTTTATAATAGATATTTTTCTATAGAATTTCTTTTGGTCTACGGTTTTTAGAAGGAATGGTTGTATTTTATCTTAAATAATTGTGGATTAATGATACAATCAGATGATATTTGGTATCCGTGACCCATCTCAAGTTAGGGAGAAGAATATTTTAAATTTTAAAATTGAATAAAACCTATTTATATATTTATTTCTTGATTTTAAAGGTATAATTTATTAGAGTTAAAATAATCCCTTTCAGTGTCATCTTTTTTGGATTTTTGTTAAATATTTACTTTTTCACTATCAATTTATAGATGGGGTATGTTCATTACACCTCATTTATTCCTTATAAATAATTCTTTCATTAATAATGTTTTTAGAGGTATGAGTTGGGTTACTAACTATTCTCTCACTCACCCATAAAAATACTAAAAATTGAGTACATATTTAAAAACATATATACATTATCAAAAACCATTAAACACATTTTTTTCAAATAAGGGTTATTCTTATTCACTTTCCCAACTCAACGACTAGGTTATAATTTTATACTGTATTATGATTCATTTAGACATAAGTTTTTTTGTTTCATAATATATCAGATAAATTAAATTTATTCAAATATAAATATATCTTAAAATACCATGGGGTTACATCATACCCCCATAAAATGAATTTATATCTTTAAATTCCATCACTATAATACAAAAAATAAGGATATATCAATTTAATCATAACCCTCGATTCCCATGTAGCATCCTTAAATTTTTGATTCCCCAAGATAACTTTAACTCGGTGAGGAATCTTATTCCAGAGTACTTATCTCTACGAGCCAACGTTTATGTTTGTTTTTCATCATATAAAATATCATCCTCTAGATTTATATCCTTTGAGTTCATTACTTTTGATGGATTTGGTATATAATTATTCAGGATAGATATATAGAACCCATGGTAACTTGACTGAGTTTCAGTGGAAGCACGTAGTGATAAGATACCATCCCTAATCGATCAATAATCTTGAAGGGTTAAATATACCTATGCCAAATCTTTTTCCTTCTTTTAAAATCTCATAAAATTCATCCATTGAGAAATTTCATATAAGAATTTCTCAACAACTTCAATTTCTAGAAACAAAAAATTATTGCTAACATAAAATTTCTATTAATTTTGAGCATCCTTGATATGATTAGTAATGGATATGAATTTATATTATATTTCCAGAACCAGCTCAAGTCCCAATATATTTCATTCCTAAACTTCATCCCAAAATGTATGAGTTTTACACTTATTTAAATAAAAGTATTCATTAGGATCCATATAAATGCTCAAATGAAATATATTGTTAAAAGGAAAATTTATTAGTGGAAGGTGTTGATCCCAACCACCTTTGAAATCTATAGGACAAGATCTCAACGTATCCCCTAGGGTTAGAATGGTTCTCTAAGATTGAAAATCTATCAGAGGACGATATGTTGTGCTAAAAAATATCTATATTTCCAGATCTTATAGTAGTATTTTTAAAAACCATTAGGTAAGTCTAAGATCCCAATCAGATACAATAGAATATGGTACTCTAGAAAACCATATGACATACTCAATTTAAATCATGGAAAGTTGATCCGAAGAGAAATATTTTTAGATTGTGATGAAGTGTGATAACTTTTTAAGAAGATTGACCATACAAATATTGCATAATGACCTTTAGAAATTTTGGGGGGTCTAAAGACAAAATTCATGGTGATATTTTCCATTTATATTCTTGTATGGGTAATGGTTGTAATATCCCCCACGAATTTTTTCTCTTATCCTTAACTTACTAACATACAAAGAAAAAATATATAAACATTACAATATTAAGGAAAATATTTCAATAAAAATAAACTAGGAAACATATAATGTAAATAATTAATCATTGAGTGCGAATGATGACTGTAAATTCTATATATGATTTGTGTATTAAAATTAATATTTATTTCACATTTTCGGTAAAATTAAAAATTACCTCATTTAGAAAATGAATAGAAGATTAATTTTAAATAGTTTTTTTGAACGTTTTATAATGGATAAAAATTATTTTAAAAATTCAGTTTTTAATTCTAAAATTATACTTGATTACATTTTTAGAAAACATTGACATGAAAGAAAAATAATTTTTGATTGAAGGGAGAAATAAAGTTAGTTTTCCTTAAAAAATATTATTTCATTCTATTTAGTACATAAGGAGATGGAAATGAATGAAAACATGTAATATATTGATATAAATACGGTATAATAAAATAATGTGATTATTGACAGATAGTTCATAAAATTATATCATCACAAACTTAATCATAAAAAATATTCATAAACAATGATATTGTAACATAAATCCCTTTACTTAAGTTTAACTTATTTTGAGGGTTCTATAAACTTTTCTAAAATAAATTTAATCATTTTTTAATTCACTTAAATAGTTATTTATGTACTTATAATATCATATATGATCCAATTATATCATTTCAACACCCATTTATTCATAATTACTTATTATTGTGGTTTATGTGTGTCAACTATTTTGTTTTTTCGTGAGAATTTTAATTTGGTAGTTTTGGTAATCATAATTCTATCATGGTTCCAAAATATCTAGAATATTATTTATAAATTATATGTCATATATATTCCTTATATAAATATTTATAATCTTCTATAAATGGTAGAGATGAAAAAATTAATGACACCATTCATGGAGATGATAGGCCATACGTACGCATGAACATTGTTTTCACTTCTTGATTGATAGAAAAAAAGAGAGGAAAATAATTAAAAAATAGTAAAAAATAATTATTATATCATATAAATCATATGTATGTATTAAATAAATTCTAAGTAGTCTCCATGTAAGGAAAAAATTAAAAACACATCAGATCGTTTCATGGAGTTGGTAGTCCACACACACACACACACAACATTATAGTTTTCCAACAGATAAGGAGGTAAAAATCTAGATATGATATTATAATTATAGAATCATAAAAATATAATAAATATCATATATAAACATTAAAATTACTATAAAAATAATCTATTAAATATAGCGATGAAAAATAAATTTTTTCGCTACATGGATGTGATAGTCCGCACACACACATAATTGATACTTTCACTTCACATTTGTTGGAAAGGAATGTGGATAATATTAGTTATAAAATTGTAATAAAATTTAAATATATTTAGTAAAATTAACTTAGTATTTTAGTATTAATACCATATATTTATAGGAGGTATAATATGAAAATAATTTTAAAGAGGTCGGGAAGGAAGATTACCTCTTCTTTGAAAGGGCTCCATTAAATCCCATATTTTGGATGCTCAGAATGGTATTTAACGAATTTAAGAACCTATATTTAATGGATAGGGATGTTTATAATATAATTTTTATAGTTTTTGTGCTATATTTATCAAATTTGGGTAAAGAAAAAAGATAAATGGTGTCATTTTCTAAGGGATAGAAAGGTCACATTTGTAATTACTTAAAAAGCAAACATATAACTAAAGTATTTATCATGTATATTTCTTCCAAATTGAAATTAATTATCCTAAAAAGAAGATATGGTTGATATATTATCATTAAATGAGATTTATATAGGTTTTAGTGACGATTTATACCGTATATTGTGGTTTAACCCCTTCATTAACTAATGCTAACCTTAACAGTGGTAACAAATTGTTTAATCTCAATGGTTTATAATTTTACATATAAGGTAAAAATTGGAGCCTTAATTTCTAAGGGATAAAATACTAGAATAATTATTATCATATTTTCCCTATTTTAATACCTTTATGATTTTTCATTAATTTAATGAAATATTTTTTTCATAAAATATCTTTAATTCTATTTTGACATTTTTCATTTACTTTGACATTAGAGTCAACAAGATAGTTATGGATTTAGAATATAAGAACTTAACATATCCAAAAAAATATAATATTTATCTAAAAAATCATTGAACAAAATAATACACCAAAACATTATTACTTTTTAAATTTTTAAAAGCATTTACAGGATTTCTCAATTTGCTTGAACATGCACTATATCAGTGTTGTGTAAGCATTTATGTTTATTATTTCATCACTAAAAACTAAAAATAAATTGACATGATAAAATAATTATTTCATATTCCAAAAAACATTTGAAACTAAAATTATCCTTTTTTAATATTTATGTAAAAATTATAGATAAATTAAATTTAATAGATTGACATTTTGGAATTTTACTTACATAAAATAACATAAATTTCATTATCAAGGGAAAATAGAACTGAAATTAAATATATTAAAATTTGTTATGTATATTTCCTAATTTAACAAATAATATTAAAAAGCTAATTTTTTGGGTAAATTTGAGACTTTATCTTATGGTTTCATCAATGTTTACTCATTTTACCCTTATCGAGGTGACACATATTTAACATGGCCACTATTCACAATAACAAAAACTAAACAGAAAATATTTAAAAAAATAGATCAATATAATTAAAAATATATTATCCATGTTAATATATTAAATATATAGATTTATAAGAAATGAATTTTTATATGAATGAAATGAAATCAATGAAATACAGTTTTTATTAAAATGCATTTTAAGTATAAAAATTAACTAATATCAAAATCCAGAATATTTTATATCAAAATGGATTTAATTAGACTATTAAAATAAAAAATATTAATAAGTGTCATTAATACTAAATCCATAATATAGTGTGACTTCTATATTACAATATTTATTGAAAATAAATGATAATATTTGAAACATATGTATTTTCACTATTCACTTAAAAGTCAATTATTTACGAAAAAACATAAATTTTAATATAATTTAATTTTTATAATATATTTTAAAAAATGATGTTGGTTTTGTGAAATAAATTTTCTAAAAATGGAAAAAAATTAATTATATAATCTTATCACAAATCGAAATAAGAATAATTTTTGAGGAAAAATGTATTTTTGAAGCATATAAAAGTTTTACTAAAAATAGAGTACTTACATATCCATATATTTTATTTATATAAAACTTCAAAGATATATTTAATTATTCAAAAAGTGATTATTCATATTCAATCATCTAACTAAATGGGAAGGTTATAATGGTATATTACATTATGGTTCTTTTAGGCTCAGGGTTTCATGTATCAAAATCTATCGATGAAATTTAATTTATTGGAAGATAAATATATAATAAAATAAAAAAATGTTACATTTCACATATTCTTATTTGAATTGATTTATTTTTTGAATTTTAATGTCTCTATATAGCCATTATATATCCTCTCAAACATCATACATGGCTTGGTTCACAAAAGTCAGTTTGATACAACTTCACAACTTTCATCATTTGGCTGCCTCTGTTCAATCAGATCAATTAGTTGGAATTATTCTGATGACATACCTAAATATTTACTTTGTATGGTGGACTTTATGCATCTCTCTTCATGTAAACATTCTTCTTAAACATCCGATCACACTCAATAATTTCTTCTTCCACTTGAGTAACAATGCCTATGTCTAACCAACCATTGTATAATTAAACTCAAGAGATCAATATTCATTCGGAAAAAAATTACAACTTTATATATTCAAAATTTTTAAATATTAAAACTCCATCCTTTATAATTAAAACTTTGTACAAGATTTTTGTGTTTATAAACATCATTCACCTTTTTCAATTCATTTTATACTATTAAAACTTCAACTTTGTAACTTCTACCTTTGTAATAACATCACCATTTACAATAATTCTTCCCCTTTATACAAAAATAAATGGAATCCGAAATAACATCATAATATTTGGTATTTTGAAGATCAACTTATCATTTTATGAATTATTTAAGAAACATTCTTAATTTCTTTTAGAAACAAACAAGGAATTTTTCTTAACCTACTATAAAAACACATCCTTACATGAAGAAAAAAAAATTCACAAATAAGATGTCGACAACAAATTGAACAATAATTAAAAAATTAAACCAAAGGATCTTAACTGATGAAGAGAAAAAATATAACTAGAGTTGACTAATCATTCAATATCAACTAGAATCATAGGATCACCACACCATTAAAGACCTATTAAATTGTGAACATACCTTTGAATATGTCATCCCACTTATATTTCTTGAGGATAGAAACTATTAGGTTTCTTATCCCATATAGTTGAGGAAAAAATAAGTTTTATGGGAGATTGTCCAGTCCATGAAGTAGCTGAGATAAAAGGTATTTTTTCAGAAATTATAAAATTGAAGAAGATTTCTTTATAATTTTTTATTTTTTTAGAGAATAATAATTTAGGAAGTAGTAGTGGATAAGTTTATTATGTTGTATTTTCATATCAATACATAAATCATATTCCGACTCACATAAAATAATGTTTTTATTTTAGGTGAATTATATTACAAGATTCTTGGGTGTTTTATGATGTTTGGATTTTTTGTAGTTGCTTTAGTGTAATCTATAAGTTTCAATTAAGTTGATAAGTTTCATAATTTTTTTGTCTTAGTGTAAAAATTTTATTTTTCATCATGTTAAATCATATAAACAATTATACTAATTAATATTTATATTTGTATTAATCCCCATTTTGTAAGATCTTCAGATATATCAGAAGTTTATTCAAATATTTAATATTAGTCCCTATGTTTTAGTAAGATTTATCTCTATGTAAAAATTATTTCATTAAATTCAAAACGATGTCATTATATTCAATGAGTTTTTATAAGGATTATTTTTAAAGAAAAGGAATTTCACATGTTTTTTTGAGCATTCTTTTAGAGTAAAAAATATTTCATACGAGTCATTAAGATATTTGGTGAAGTTTATTTTAGTCTCCTAATATTTATTCCATGTTTTGAAATAGATTCTAGTTTCCATATTTTATGATAAACTGACTTTATAAGGTCTATTCCAATTTATTTAGAGTTCTACACTTATAAAAAAATATGAGTTCTTCATGATAAAACCAATAATAATTCTCATAATTTATTATATTATGTTTTCAAATAATTTTAAAAATATAAAGGATAATTTAGGATTTTCTTTATATATTAGATGATATTAAGATGATATTTTATATATTAAATAACTTAAGCCAAACTCATGATGCAAGAAGTGGGAGAAAAAAAGATTATTTCGATTAAAATTATATTGTTCTATGACCGTGCAGTTATGTAAAATAGAAAAAGATCCATACAAAATGATAAGAAACGGTGAGAGCTGAGTTTTTTTGTGCTGAAAAAGACGTTTTAACTAAATAAAAACTTATTTTCCTTGTTTGGTTGTATGTTACAATACTGTGATGACCAAGAAAATTCTATTAAATAAAGAAGAATATGGAAAATTTGATGAAGATGTTAAGAGTTGTTGATTTTTTATGAATATTAAAATATTAAATTGAAATTTTAATTTGAATATCACTTATACTAGATGACGAAAATATATTAACCTCTACTATGAGAATATAAATTATACATTGAGAACTAAAAATATAGGTGGATAGTGAATTATAGATAGTGAGAATGCTTATTGTTGTGAAATCAGAATAGGAAGATAAAAAGGATATATGAGTTAATTAACAACACTAAGACAACTCGATGGAAGATTTTTTCAGTCAAAGTCACTCTTTTTATTGTTACCATTTTTATTTAATTGTATCAATGAAGGGGAACTATATATATATATATGCGACTATTTTATAACATTATTAAACTATAAACCCTAGTCATTAGTATTACTCAGGATGAAACTAATAAACTATGTGATATCAATTGAATCCAGATCCTCATAAGGTCTTATTACTCATTTTGAGTAGTAGACCTTGTAAATATAATGTTCCTGAAGTGTTTGTGTTCATGGTAGTGTGTGAAAATGATTTAATATTAAATTTAATAGGTGATGAAGTTTTTCTAAAAAAGGAACTAAAAAATAATTGAATTCATTAATTTAACATCTCTTAGTTAATTCCCATGGATTTGGAGGGCCATTTTCAAGTGTTATATGAGAATTCAGGTTTCCTTTATAAATGATCTACTATATGAAGTGTGAAGAAAAAAATTGTCACTATGATCCAAGTTTTTATCTTTGAATGTTTTAGGTGAATATAAAAAACCTTAATTTAGTGAATGACAATGGTATTCACACTTCTCATGGGATGCGTTAATACATGTGGAATAATTAGATTCTACATTTTGTAATTGTCAATCAATTTGTATGTTTTAGAGTCCTCAATTTATGGGTTTAATCCCTATTATGAAGGTTTATATGTAAAGGAAATTGAAAAAATTAACTTGGATAATGATGGTCATGATGAGAATTCTAATCTATCATCTATTCAAGAGATGAATTTTTTGATGTTCAAAGAGATTAAGATAACAAAGAGAATATGAGATAAATTATAAAACATATATAAAAGTGATACAATGGTTAATCAAGCTAAACTAATAGTTCAATGGTTAAAGGTTGAAGATTAAAAAATAAATAAACAGGAAAAAACATAAATTATTTATTCATTTTAATGAAATAGTAAGAAGAATTATAGGTTTTGGGGAAAATTAATGGATACTCTATTGTTCCAGAAGATAGTATGAAATTTTCTATAATGGCTTGATGAAAAATTATAATCACTTAAATTCCATTAAATATGTATACTTTCTTTAGTTTATTTACAAAGTATTATTATTACATATGAGATGAAAAGGTATATATCATAAAAACAAGAGTAAGGATGATAAGGAATTTATTTTAAAGCCTCTAGAAAAGATAGTTATAAGAAGGAAATAGTTTTATAAGAATAATATTCTTATAAAAAAAATTTCAAATAGAAGTTTAAAAAACTCATGTATATCAACTCCAAAAGTGTGATAAGAAGAATAAATTATTTTATGGTGAATATTTTATTGAATTGTTTCAAATATAAATCCACTATAAATTTTTTAGAAATTTTTTTCAATGTTTAATGATGAAGAAGTTAGTTATGATGAGGATTAGAGTCCTCAGAGATCCTCTAAAAACAATCTGATAAATCAAAATTTTCTTCAAGATGGAAGGGAATGAATTTATCCTAATACAAAAAAAGAAATTTCTTATCAATTATTTATGATGATGAAAGTACTTGTGATGATGAAGAAGTTGAGACATCCATTATGTTTATAAAAAACTAATAATTTATATTGCGAATTAGAAATCCTTCATTAATGATAAAAGTAGTGATGGTTTGGGAAACTAAGAAAAAATGTTTTTATTATGAATAAAGAACTCAAATATTTTATTTAAAATATCACAAAGTTAAATAAGAAGATCAAAAATTTTATGAAAAAATAAACCATTATAAAATAATAATTATATTCATGTGGATAAAGAGTTAAGGATGATGAGAATGATTGATGACTTAATGAATTATCTCATAGAAGAAAATAATTTAAAAATTGAAATAGATTAAAGGAATTAAGTGGGGGAGACAGAACTTATGACTATCTATTTGAATTTTATCAACAATGAAATAGAATTATACATTTATAAAATATGGTTTTGGAATTCTATTTAATTTTCAGTCAGTTGAATTCTATTTAATAATATGGTGAGAAATAAAAGAAGATGATTTTAAAATTTGATAAATATTTATATAATTATAATGATCATGTTGAATCGAATAGATTAATGTTAAATCAAGAAAAAGGTAATTGAATTGTGGATAAAATGTTTATATAGGCGACATAAATGAATGGAGTCATGTTTTTTTAAAAAACAGGATGATATAAAAAATCTAGAAATTATAGGAATACTAATATAAATTTAATAGTTTATATAAATGGTAATCTATAAAATGATAAAAATAATCCTAGATAATATATGTATGTATTGGGAGTCTATAATTTTATTTGTTCATAAAATGGATCCAAAACCAAATACCAATGGATAGAATAAAATTAAATTAAAACATCTAGTCGATAATATATTTTTAATGGGAAATATAAATTTTATAGTTATTTTTGGAACTATGGTGGATTTGGGAACATAGAAATAAATTTATGGTTTAATTTACAATATTCTTTTATGGCTTGGAGGTTTAGGATGAAAAGTATTAGGGGGATTCTATAATGACCCACCTAGTTATGGGTCATAAATTCCTAAGGGAATTTTAATTTTGGATTAGAGAGGTTTCATTTGGGAATTCAGAATTATATTAGTATTACATAAGATTTAAAATATTAAAATGATTTTTTAGATGTGGTATTAAAAACTATTGGTGCCTCGGGTGATCAGATGGAAGTTAGAGGAGGGTCGGGTGGACGAGGTGATAAAATTTAGTAACATGTGCCCATTCCTGATGTGAATGGATTTCCTTTGGTTCGATTCAAGAAAAAAATGATTTTAATATAGTGGAGGATCCACATTCATTATTATTTCTTGGAATGAACCAAATTTCATCCCATGAGTATTGTTTGGATAACAGGGGTCCCCTATACCATGGGAATTTGAATTCGTGAATGCACCAGGAGAAATGGGTTCATAACATCAACCCATTGTTCATGGATTAGACCCTATTCATGCGATGAATGATTTTTGGGAGGATATATCTTATTCTAGGGACTAACTATCTTATTACAAGTCACACGTGTCCTGATTTAGGTGACTAGGGTAGCTTGGGGAAGACCCTTTTTCATATTTCTACCCTCCCATGACCCTTCCCCATCACCCTTCAGCTAGTGGTGTTTCTTGGTGATTTATTCAATAGATTTAAATTATATTCATATGTTTTCTTACCATTTTTTCTCCTTATTGTTCATTTATTTATTGAGAACTGGGCTATGTTTTGGTGTCAGTTCAACCAGATCTAGGTGTAATCGATTAAGGATGGTTGTAATCTTTTTGTGCGGTGGCTAGAGGAGGTCTTGTGAAGGTGGTCACACACTATCTATCATCATCTCATCATAGTTAAGAATTTTCATTGATTTATTTAGTTATTTTGAGTAAATTATGTGAAATTAATGATTAACAAGGTTTAGGGTGATATGTATTTTGGCTAGAGGAGGTCTTGTGAAGGTGACCATGAGTTATATTGTTTTTCTAGGGAACTTTGGGTTATCTATGAGTGAGATGGTTGACTAGAGTAGGATCTTCCATCCATGAGTGAGATGGTTGGGCCCATTGAACTAATATTGAATATCTTGTGTAAGATAGATTCCAGGATGTGATTTCATGAGAGACTAGATGATGGGATTGATATGAGTGAGATGGGGTCTATATGTGATGTAGTATTATATGGATTAACCCCATAATAGGTGAAATGATGAAGTCCAATCCTTGTATAGGTTAGAACCTTGAGTTAAAATGTGAATAAAAAGGGTCTACATATTATTCTATTTTTGAAGTAGTTTTATCCATGAATTGATCAAAGTCCTATCCTGAGTCCTTGAGAATAAGATGGGTTATTTGGGCAATGTGAGGGGGGTGATGAGTTAATTTCGAATTTTAATTGAAGTAGGTAAGGTCATGTGTTGTGGGGGCTTGGTTGGTACAAAAAGATCCAATGCGCAGGGAGTCGTGGTAGCCTGGTTAGCACATGGCATCCTTGGAGCCTATGTGACATTTATATATTCCACATGGATACATGAATATGATGTATTATACATGGGGATACTCAGTGAGACAAAAATGAGATGTATTTCTCACATTCTACATGTGCACTTTGGTGTGAATATAAACTTTATGTCCGATTTTATGTCGTAAAAAAGATATGCGATGAATCGAGCTGGAGAAACTTGAAAAGAGTTGGAGAAAGGTTGTATTGTGGCTCGAGGATAAATGTTTTATTGGGGTATAAATTTTCATTTATTTATTTGGATTATGGGATTGACCTAGTGGGTGATAAGTTTATGTTTGTATGGCCACATGTCTATTTTCTTCCCCATGGAAATTTTTTTCATTTTATTATTTTTATTTGATATTGAATAATTTTGATTATATGTGATTGATATTTTTGGTTTTTTATTTGGTTATTTCACTACAATTCAAGGTTGTATTATTCCCAATACATATATTCGGCCCTAAACACTAGTTAGAATCCTCCATAATATAGTGAGGCAGAATTGAGGCTAGGTGGAACACCATCATGGATGGTTGTTCTGATCATGGGCATCAAAATGTTATATCTGATCCTTTTTTATTTTTAAATTTTCAGATACGTTAGACAGGTAGTCTAGGAATGTGGATCTAAGATCTGGGAGTCATAAAGATATTTCTAGTGGAATGTTATGGTCACTAGTTTAATGTGGTTTTTCTTGGTTTTCACTACTCAGAATGAGTTTTTATTCAATATTACGCATTATTTAATATTTTAATTTTTTTTGTATTTGGACCTTTTATTATATGAATGGGGATGATGTAAATTAAGCATAATTGGTACATACAACAAACCAAGAAAATACCCACTTATGTATGATTACATTTTATTACGATGTTTCAGTAGTAAAATGCTTCAATAACAAATAATATAGAATTTTCCAATATAACTTGTTTGAAAAATTGAAATGAAATAATCCATGAAATTTTCTCTGATAGTAGTTCATTTGGATCCTCGTGGAGGAGATCTCTCATGATTATTGAAAATATGTCCCATGATCAATGGATCTATAGAGACCCTTAGGTGGTTTTTAAAGCATTTGATGCTAGAGTGATGAAATGATGTAGGAATTACATGCTTGAGTGGTGATATGAGGATGGGCACATATTTTACGATGGATGCGAATAACTTGAGTTATTATAGAGAAAGAAACGTGTCATATTACTTGAGATTTGATGTAGGGAAAGATAAGTTCTCTTGGTAATGAGGTTGAGTTTCTGAGAGATGTAACTATTGGAAGATTGGACATGTTGGATTTTTGATGATCTTTTGGGTGTTAAGGTGGGATTGTGGGTGGAAACTAATAATTTGGAATGATGTCGATATAGAGGTTGATCAGGTTTTTATACTTTTAATGAGTGAGAAACCATGGAATATGGTCCAAGACTAACATGTTGTGGAGTTTGGTCAGTGGGTTAGGTGTATAATCATTGGCTCATTGGGATGAGACTCATAAGAGAATGATTCAGTGTGTGTGATCGGGTTTTATGGGAGTATGTGGAATTTGGTTTGAGTTCAGATAGAGTAAGATATTCGGTGAGAACATGTGAGAGGATTTACAGTGGATCACTCTACTTTATGTGGAGGAGAGAGAGAATCAATGTGAATTTTAGAGGAAAATCATTGGTGTGTGAGGTATAAAACACACTGTTTACATACGATGTCTACTATGTTTTGGATCAATGATTACTATATAGATGGGTAAACGATAATATTCTTGGTTGGACGAGCATTAGTGGTGCCACAATGGTTTTTTTCTTCAGTGATATGTATGGGAGAGATGTCATACATTACATGGGTGTTGTTAGGGAGGTGTGTGATGTGTCCTATTTGGTGTTTCTTCTTTTGGAGTGGAGTAAGGGTATCCATATGAGGAAAATAAAACCATTTGAATTTGATAATTTCATTTTTAATAGGTTGGGGATAGAAATAATTGTTATTTTGTGTTGGATCTCAGGTATAAGAAGGATAAATACATATTATCATTACATTCTACAATGGATGTAGTGTAGGATGTATAGAGAGTGTTTTGGTTTAGTAGATTTATGGTATTATTACTACTAGGGTGGGGAGCATCATAACGGCCACAGGTGAATGACCCTCATGTTGGGTGATCATGGGTGTACTGAGACTGGTCTGTGGATGATCAAGGTGACACTGAGACATCAATGTGTTAGAATATCATTTGTGATCTAGTTACTCGATAAATACAAGATTTTAAATTATGATATTGTAGTGGTTAGAGTTAATGCTTTATTATAAAGCTTGGGTGGATTTGAGGAATTCTATGTGTGGGTTGGATCAAAGGTGCACCGATGTTCAGAGATTGAGCAAAAAGGATGTTGTAGGTAGTTGGTGATCCAACTATGAAATTACATTGCGAGTCAGGTTCTAAATTCAGTGTGGGTGTTGAATCACTACAAAAAACGAGTCCTTTAACAACAATAGAAGATTCCTTTATCATCACTAGAAAATCATTGACTACCCTAGCACAGTTAAAAGTTCAATGATTTCATTAGCTCAAGAAATGAACTGATATAGGGTAGCTTTATCAGCACAAATAAAAGAGCTGATAAAATTAAACATATATTATTACTTTTATATAGAAATGAAATAATAACCTTTATGAGCACTTGTAAAAGCATAAATAAACATTGCATTATTAGCTCTTTAAAAAGTGCTAATAAAGGATCCCTTTGCTGGTGCTTCTACAGGCACTTATAAAGGCTATCTTTATCAGCTCATTTAGTAGGGCTGATAATGGTATCCTTCATCAGTGCATTCAGTAGTGCAGATAAAGTGGAATATTATACTGTGATGCTACCACACACTAAAACACTATAAAAAAGGAATGCGGTTTTCTGTAACAACACACTCCATCAACATAAACTTGAAAAAATTACCAAAATATGATACAAATAATGAATTTAAATCAAATAAATTTTCTAACACAAATCCATGAAAAAAAATTATAGAGTATGTCACTTGTTTTTTTAATAAAAAAATGTTAATTTTGGATAAAAGGTGCACTTGGAGTCATACCAGTCACACCATGAGTCAAATTGAGGTGTAACTAATTCTTATACATCAAAAATGACTTATGGACCATTTTCCTAAGTTGCTAAAAAAATATGAATGTGTTTTATCAGTTTTGAGTATGTCAGTTATTCTTAAAATTAATGCCAGTTTTGAAATTAAAAGATATACTTAGAGTGATACTAGTCAGACTATGCATGATATTGATGTTTAGTAGATTCCAGCATATCATAAATGGCTTATGAACCATTTTCCTAAAGTACCATAACAATCTGAGTGCGTTTTCTCAGTTCTGAGTATATCAGTTGTATTTTTAGTAAAATTAATGTCAATTTTGAATAAAAAGAAGCACTTGGAGTCATACCAGTCACACCGTGTGTCAGATTGAGGTGAGACTGATTCCTAAAATTCCAGTTTGACTGATTAATCGTTTTACTATAGTATCAAAAAAATCAGAATCCATTTCCTCAATTTTGAGTATTCCACATTTTTTTTACTGAAATGTCATTTTAAACTGGAAACAAACACTTTGATCCATACATGTGGTATCATGTGTGGCTTTGACATGATATTGATTTATACACGTCAAAAATGAATTATTAATAATTGTAAAAAATTATCAATACAATATAAGTTCATTTTCTTAGATTTCAATGAGTGATGTTTTTGGTATCTCTGTTCTAGAAATTAACAATTTTCATACATAATTCTCGAAATTGTAAAATTTTATGCATGGAATATATTGTACTTTATATCTACCTTAAAAAAATGAATCATTATTTAAAAGACATTATTTGTGAAACCCATATTCCCATTTTATGATAAGTAATTTATGTTTCTTATGACTGTTATATGTTGTATTCTTCTTTCAAAACAGAGGATGAAGATGCAGTTCACAATGGTCTCTTATAAAGCCCGAATGAGTTTACAGAGTAAGGGAGGCATTGATTGTGTATTGGTAAGTGGTAGGGATAGAGAGATATTGTGGTTCCCACGATGTTTGAAGATTCTTTCCCATGTGGATCCCTAGATGGATTATGCAGTAGGATCCAATAGTTCAAAAATAGAATAATGAAATCTATTTAACCATATAACTAAAATGTGTTATTACATGTTGAGGTAATTCTATATCTTCTTATAAATTAATTTTTAACCCCATTTGATGATATCCCTCTTCTAGTTCTAGTATTTTTCTTTAGTAAAGTAATATACGGTTTTTATTGTACATGATTTTTTTAATAAT
Organism: Viscum album; assembly: GCA_963277665.1. NCBI lineage: Eukaryota > Viridiplantae > Streptophyta > Magnoliopsida > Santalales > Viscaceae > Viscum > Viscum album. Next base: position 129,024,903 of record OY728131.1, on the reverse strand, counting down.
ATGAAAAACTCATTATTCATAAATTATGACAAAACAGTTGAGTTAATCATGAAATTCACAAGATTCTATTATGACCAAAACCTATATGAAGCAAACAGATGGTTTTAAGGATAATAAAAACCTGTACTTATTGTAAATGATGAAGAAAAGTCTCTATAGAATGAATTAGGTATCCAGATAATGGAATGATAAATTCAATGATTTCCTGACTAAGGGAGGTTTCACATAGAGAAATGTTGATATTAATGTGGGGGGATGGATTTCTAGTTGAGGGTCAGGTTAGTAATGGATTGGGGTTGAATTTTAATTTCCTATATACTGTCATTGGGGCTGTTGGAAGTAGCTGAGAATAATAAAGATGGGAAGAGGTTATAGGTGGAGAGGGACTTTGATTCCCTTTGGATTACAGCTTGACTGCATGGAAGGTTTTTTCATTGTCCCTAAGGTGTTCCATACATAGGGAGTCATATTCATTTGAGTTCTACTAAACATTCTATAATTCTTCTTCAATGTACTTATCCACTATGGCCAAAAGTATTGTTCCATTTAATTCTTATATTTTTTTACACTTTTACTGATGATTTCTATTGATTTATGATTTCATTAACAGAGTTACATTACTAGAATAAGTATTTATAATTATTGGACCATGATGGATATTTGAGTGCCATTAATGTAATTATTAAGAGTATATATTGAATAGTTATAGTAGGATCATGTGAATAAAAGGAAGAATAATTGTATTTTTTTGAATATATTGTAGGAACAGAGAGGCTAACGAAATGAAGAAAAGATAAAAATGTATCCAGATGTAGTTTGGTTAGATGAGAGTGAAAGGTATTCACATGAGATGCTACAGACAGAGTACTGAAAAATAAGAGAATTTTCTAATTCTTATATTCGAAAGTTTGCACCTAGATTTCAAAAACTCATGTATTAGGTTTATTAAACAAATCAGTAGCCTATGGTACAAAATATATTTTATTTACCCACATAGGACCATACACATATGTTAACCAAACTCACCATATGAAAACATCTTTATCTTTCTTCAAAACCATTTTCTATAGAGGAAAAATATGAAATAGAAAAACTTATTATATTTTAGTGGTGTGGAGATAAGAGGTAGGGTTCATCCTGGTTAAGAACAAAAAAAATGAAAAACACAGAACCGAAACAACCAAAAAATTATAATGGAAAAGTAAAAAATAACATACATTGGATTCAATCATTGATTCGTTTGAGGGAACATAGAAGATTCCCATCGGTACTATGAGAGTACTGTGAGAGCTTGAGAATCATGAGTGAATGAGCCGCTATTAGGGTTCTTTTAAATAGATCAGGGAAACTTTTGAATGTGCTCGCAGAAAAGGTTCGATAAAGATCCATTTTATCAGTGCTAAATTGATAAACGCTAATAAAAGACATCTTTATCAGCACTAATGTTGTAACACTGATAATGATTTCATTTAATTGTTATTTTTTAGCACTGATAACGATAGATCTTTATCACTTCTAAAAAATTGATGATAATTATTTGTTTTATCAAAGATAAAACTTTAGCACTGATAAAGCATTTATAATTATAATTATTTAAATAAATTTATAATATTTTTTAATTGTTTATCTAGATATAATTATTTATTTATAATTAAATAAATAATTATTTAAAAAATAATATTTAATTATTTATAATAATTATATATATATATATATTTATAAATAAAGTAAATATTATTTTATAAATATATTTATTTTTAAATATTTATTTTCAAATATATTTTTAAAATTATTCGGGGATATATAATCATAAATACATGCATTTTAAAAATAAATTAAATTGATTATTCAAAATGAATAAACATTAAAAATATTGAAAATATTGAAAATATTTATTAATTAAATATAAATTATTAAAAAAATATTAATATATATATATTGAAGTAAATATGGATACATATTAAAAATACTAAAACATAGAAAAGAAATGTATAAATAAACAATATAAAATGATCAAATTGAAAAATAAAAATAAAATAAAAAATATTAAAAATGAATAAATAATACCCTAACTGTAATAGTTTTATAAATAAATAAATAAAATAGATTATTTAATGAAATAATATATTTATTGTATCATGTCATAATGAAATTATAAAATATACTGAAATTTGAATAAATTACATAAATATTAGGTGTATATGTTTCTTTAAAAGATTTCATTAATTGTATAAATGTATTTGTGTATACGTTGTATAGAAAAATGAATTAATCACATATAAATATGTATGGGAAATCAAAGTAACACATGAAGTTTGATATATTTTAAATTGAAAAATCAAACAATATTAATAATGTTTAAGACATTAATATATTTTTAATTATTACATTTTATTCATTATATACATATTTAATATATATTATTTATTACTATTTATAATTAATATATATATATATATATATTAATATTAATATTATGATTATTCATTTTTTTAATAATTCTTCCATTAATAAAATTTTAAATAATTTTGTAATTCAATCATTTTTAATTTTTTTGTTTAATTTTTAAAATTTAATCATTATATATATATATTTAATAAACACTGTTTATTAATATTTATAATATATATATATATATTTATTAATTTTTTATGAATAATAATTTAATTAACAAAATGTTTAATATTTTTCTTAATTGACTCATTTTAAATTTTAATTTATTTGATTATATCATTTTATTAATTTTACATATCTATATATTTAATATATAACATTTATTACTATATATATATACAATTTATTAATTTTTAACAATAATTATTTAATTAATGAAACTGTTATTTTATTTTTATTTGTTTAATAATTTTATTTTATTCTATAACTTTATTAGAGTTATAAAATGATGATAAATTGTACCCTTTATCAACTATAAAAAAAGAAATCATAAAGGGTACCCTTTATCAATGATAAAAATAAAGCACTGATAAACAATAATCTTTATCAGTGCTAAAATAATGTGATGTAAAATATCGACTTTATTAGTGTATTTTTCAAATGTTGATAATTGAAAACACTGTTAAAGGACTATTTTTTAGTAGTGAATATTAATTGGATTCTACTAAGATTTAAGGCATTGTGATCTTGTAAGGTTGTGTGGTGACATGTCCATTGGTGTGACCAAGCATTCTTAAGAAAAGTCAACCAGAGGGGGGGGGGATATGACTCGTGTTTTGAAAGGACCAATCAAGGTTTGTGTGACCACTTTGAGGGGAAGGGGGTAAATCAATGATAAAAACTTTTTATATATTCATATTAAACAACCTCCACCTCTTATTGAAGTGATATGATTTTTTTTAAAATAATAACACACGAATAGCAACATAAACACAAGTATATACAATGTTCACTACTCAATAAGAGTAGCCCGTGCTTGGAACGATATAGAAGTGATCCAACACCACAAAATCATCTTGACTAAATACTATTATGTGGTTAAAACAATAAGTGAATATCTTTAAACTTACATTTTACTTTGATCAGCAATAAGTGAATATCCTAGAAGCATGAAATAACTTCCTTATATCCACTAGCAACCCAATAGATTTGTTTTTATTGTTTTCTCTATCTGATGTTTTCCTGGTATAGTATATTTGGTGCCTTTATGAAAACTAACACTTTCTAACCCACTTTTCATCCACGCACCCATGCATTCATTCAATTTAACACAATATTTTATCATAACCTTATCTGATATCCTTCATTTGGTCAAAAAACCAAAAAATATTGTTTCCTCTACAACCTCGTCATTTGATTTCTTCTACACATCTTCTCTCTAATTAAAACTGATAGAAAATCTCTATCAAGTATACATCGGTCTTAAGTATCTTTAAAAAATTATATCTAATAAAATTTCCAATTTCTACAGCACTTCAAGTAATATATTTGTGCATGAACAATGTTCATAATGGTATGTATAAATACCCCCTTTATATAGAATAATTTAAATTTTAGAAAGTGAGAACACTAATTTATTTACCATTTATAGAAAAATAAAATTTTTAATCACCTTGTCAAAAAAATTATCCATATGCTTCTCATAACATATATAGTATTCTTGAAAATTGTTGAAAAACTTCAGCCTCCAAAACATTCAACAAACTTCCTTCAAACTCAGTGATAATATCAAATATTCCTTTAATGGAATTTGGAACATTAAAATATCATATTTACATTGCGACATTAATTATATTGATGAATGTTTTGTAAATACCTTAAAACTGGTAAAACAGTAAACAAAATATTAATCCAGTGAAACATCCTAGAGACACATCCATTTAGTGAGTCTCTATCTAATGTTACAATATAACATCATCGGAATGTTCCAGAAAACTTCCTCAAACACTTCCACCATTAAATAACTTAAATTTAAATTCTCCTTCATTTTCATTCATACACCAAATATTGATCAATGAACTTCATAATTAAATAGCCATCTGATGAATTGAACCAAAAAAATATATATAATGAATCAATGTCTTTTTTCTGATATTTCATTCATCAAATTGACTCCATATTAACAAATCATGAGAGATATTCTAAATATATTTATCTTATTAGACTGTGTATGATTACATTCCTCAATATATTCCCTTTATAGTTCAAAAAAATTTATATGTTTGAAAAAAACTACTCAAAAAGTTAACACAACATTCCTATAATTCACATGAATGATTATAAAATAAGAATGAATTACATTTTACCATTACACATCGTTCTATGATATTCTTACACAACACAAAAATCAGATCGAATTATCTTGTCTGGTGAACTTCCTCAGAAATTCATTGTATAAACTTTGTATAAATTGGACAAAATTCACACTTTTAGTTTATTTTTGGAACCTGAGATCTTTGAATACTAAAAATAGTAGAATAATTAGTAGAAAAAACTAATTTATAGATTTATTAATCAAACTCCTTGTCCAATGGAACTTATATGAAAAAAAGAAAAAATATTTAAAAAAATCATTTGATGAACTGAGTTTGAATGAGATAATCCTATAAAAGTTCAAGTCATATTTGTCTAATATTCTCTATATAATATTCTCAATGTTGGAAATATTTACAATGTAATGAGATTTTATGTTTGGACAATAAAAGAAAAAACTTTTAATAAAAACATCATTTTTATTACAAGATTAAAAAATTCTTCTTAACAACTTCCTCCATATTTTAAAACACCTTCGACCATCTTAGTCCTAACAATCTCCCCTATGTATTTTATTTTCAACAAAGGAAAATAAATCACTAAAAAATTTTAATATATTAAAAATATTACTTATGAAACAATTATAAACCAAAGTGAGTGAACTAGTGCAAGAAACAATAATCATTTTAAAAAATATCATTCTGTCCATATGCAATCATTAACGATTCTTTTTTAAATAACGATCAAGAAATTTTTATTTTTATACTTGTAACATTCATCATAAATACAACTACAAACTGAAAGAAAAAATTTCCCTTTATCCACTTCAATATAATATTAAAATAGTTCACACATTCTTAAATCACTACTTACCCCTTTTAAGATATCCCACTAAATACATGATGCCCCTCAAAAGTTAAAACACAAACCAATGGATAGATTTATTTTTTAAAATTTTATCCCTATTGAAAAGAACTATCTAATGAAAAGATAGATGCAGGAAAATATTTAAATACTTATCCACGGATAAGATCAGGTTTTATTCCCATGATAAACCTCAACTTATGAAATGTTTACTTCAGCAATGGTTATGTAAAAATATCATTAAAATTTTATATAATAGGAAAAAAATCCAAAATCAATTAATTATTCTCCACATGATCTTTTAGGAGGTTATATTTGATAGTAATGTTCTTGGAATGTGAATTTTATATAGGATTTTTAGTGAGTTATATATCACATTGAGTACCACATAGAAAGAAAAGGGGAAACATCATATCATCAAAAAAATCATCCAACAATTTCTTCATCCATATAAATTCTATTGTAGCCTGAGGGGAAGGAACATATTTGACTTCTTAATAATGTGAGAGTCAATAAATTTTGTTTCTTTGTATTCTAATTAACACATATTTCTCACAAAGAAAACACAAAACTATATTTGTATTTTCTATCATCAATACTTCTTACCTAACATGTACAACAAACAATCAATCATTCATATACTTTAATACTTGGCCATAATTAGTTATTCCTATAATATATCGAAGAATTATTTTTCCTGAAATGTGATGATATTTGTTTGGTTCACTTTGATACATGGCACAGAGATTAACAACATACACTATATATGGACGAGATGTCACTAGATATAATAAAAAACCTACCAAATTTATAAACCCTTTTGGATCTACCTCATATATATTTATATATTTTTCCAATTCAGTCCCACGAAAATAATTATGAATACTTTATTTGAAACTTCCATGAAATTTTTTTTTTAAAATTTTGTTAGTATACTTCTTTTGAGATAATAAAATATATTTCTCCTTTTTTGAGATTTTTAGGAAAATAAAGTATTTAATTTATATTAAAAAATACATTCCAAATAACTTCTTTATATCCAATGAAAAATTATCACATGATTATTCCTCATTTCCAGTAAATATGATATCTTTAAAATAAAAAATCAAAATATGAGAAACATCTTGATTTTCTTTTATACATAGGGTAGTGTCAATAATTTATTTCTTGATGTTTTACTTCCTTAATATAGTAACAAATTTTGAATAACAAACCCTCAGAGGTTCATTTTACCGATAAAAAATCTTATTAAATTTTAACACATGACTTTATTCTTTCCCAATAATTAATCCAAAACATTATTTAATATAAATTACTTCACTGATATCTTTTTTGAGAACGTATGTCTTGAAATACATCAATACAATTTTATATCTCTACTATTTAGTGATAGAAAGAATGATTCTGATAGTTTATAATCTTTCAACTGGAGAAAAATTCTCACCGTTGTCAATACCTTCAATTTGTGAGTATCCTTTATAAAGTAGTCAAACCATGTTTCTTATCAATTCACCTTTTTAATTTAATATTTTTGGGAACACCCACTATCTACCATTCAAATTGTAATTATTTGGTTTGGGAATAATTTTTCACTTCTCATTATTCTTAATTTGATCTATCTCTTCATTCATAGAATTAATCAAGTACTGATTCTCCAAAGATTCATTAACATCTTTTGGATGAACTTATTATTATAAGGAATTATGTGTTACTAACCTTGATGTTCTTATGGTTTTAACCTATTGATATAGTTCTCTAACGATGTTATAAACTTCCATCTTCTTCCTCAGCGTAGGATGGTATGCACATAACTTTTAATCATCACTTGATATAGATAATTCAAAATAATAATCTCAAGTAGTTTTAACATTTTTACCATCATTATGAGTTTTTTCATGTTGTTCAATTGAAACATCCTCATATTCTCTTTATTCCAAATATACAATTTTTTGGGAAACAATATAATTTTATTATCAATGAACATTAAAATCTAGCAAGTTAACAACATTTATTTTTTCATTATTATGAATACTATATACCATACCATTAGGAGGGTATACAAGAAAAATTTCATCAACAAATATTTGGTCAAATTCCCAAGATTCTCACCAGTGACTTTTATAATGAAAGGACATTCAAATAGCCTTAGGTTATTATATCATGGGGTTACTTTTAATACATATCAAATCAATTTATACGACATTTTGACCTATAAAAACATTTATTCTATAAATCTACTAATTATATAATATATTACTTTTAACAATACCATGAAGTATAACATTTTATCAGCATTGTTCATGAAATTTCTACAAAAATTCTATTTTTCATTTCAACAAAACTATTTTTTATGGTGTTTATGGTGCCCTACACTCATAAAGAATCTATTATTTTCAAGATAATATATGAACTTACAATTACTATATTAACCACCATTACAAGTACTTATTTTCATAAAATAATATCTGTATTCTTTTTCTGCATTTCTCCTAATACTATTACACATTTTGACAACCTATGATTTATGTTTTAGAAATATTATAAATGTAATGTGAGTAAATTAATAAATGAAATAAATAATGTTCATATCACTATTTGTTCATTGTTTACTCAGGTAATAGAAAATATCGGAGTGTATCATTACCAAAGGAAGAGATGAATTATCTCATCTTTATTATTACCTGAGTTTGTGATCATCCATTTTTGGAAAATGAAAATGAACCAATATCTTTTTATTATCATGTCCGGAAAATCACCAATACATTCTATATTCATTTACCAACTCATATTTCTCTAACACATACAATCCATTATTTTGTAGCTTATTTTCCTTCATCAGGATTAGATAATATATACTTTTTGAATCAACAACTTCAAATATGTTTCTCTTTATTCATGGGAATATAATAAAAACATTAAAATTTTCAACTCTCTTAAATATAAAACCATATTTTTAGAGAACAATTTTTTTTTGATTCGTCATGGAGTTATGAAACAATTAAAAAATTATATTTCATGCCATCAAAATATAAGGAATTTTTAGTGTATAACTTTTATTATCCAATGATAATATGTCCAAAAACATTAATTCTGAGTGGGTCATTATATATAGAAATCACCTTAACATCATTTAAAAATTTTATATTATTGAACATTACCAAATATCCTAGAATTTGTAAAGAATTCCCATTTTACCGTATCCATATTCAATATCCTTTTATTGATTTGAGTGCCATTTCAAAACTTATGGCATTTTCCCCATTTTATTTCTTCTCATATACCTTTTTAGTTTTTTAAAAAAAATTTATATTGTTGGTATCATGAAAATAATGTATTTTTAAATATTTCTAGTATTTTCACATAATTAAAAAATATTTTCCATGGGTTGGAATATATTTTCAATCATTATACTGGCTTTCTTATGTTTTCTCATTTTAGTGGGTTGAACTCCCTAAAATATTTTCCCCAATTTATTTTAGATTCACTGTAATGTTCATTATGACACTAATATATATTTTATATATCCCTAAACCCTCAACAATACCAGTAGTTACCATTGAAATATTATTTACCTTTATAACTTAGATACTTCTTGGTGATGTGTTTATGATTTTTTAAAGAATTTATTATCTTCTTGTTTCTTATTTCATGGTGTAAATAAGTTTTGGTTACCTATTGGAATTATCATTTGAGGCTAAACAAAAACTTCAACTATATTATCTTATGGTTCAAAATTTCAAAACCTAGAAACATCAGGTTTTTAACAATGTTTTTTGGCTACAAACATGGTCTTATTATATTGATTTGTATCTTTTACAATATTTACCTTTATACCTTTTTAAGGATAATTTTTATTTAACCTTCTTATGTTTTCACTTTTTAGAACGTCTATCATATTCTGTAACTATGTTTTGGAAAATTATTATTCATTTCTCATATTTAAAATGTTTTTGTTAAAAAACATACAACTCTTCATCGTTAAAAATCACAATTTCATCAAGATTTATATTGAGAGTTTTGTTTTTATCAACAAAATTATTTGTATATAAATTTCTTTTAGCAACCTGGATTATTATTAAATTAAATATTAAATATTATTTATTGAATTATTTTCTTTATTAAATTTTTTATTCTCTATCTCAAGACTTACAACATTTTCAAGGAATTATATCAACACTACCTTTAGTATAAACTACAACTGAGTTTCTTATTCTTATTTTTCAGAGCTACTTATTTTATGATTGGTGAACATTTCACCATTCAATTTTATAATAATATGTTATTTAGCCACATCTTCACTAAAGTTATTAAATTCTTATTCATGATCATTATCTCCCTTACACATAGACCAATAATTTCTCCTTTTGGAATTAGATAAAATCTTATCATTTCCATTCGAATATGACCTGTATTTTTCGACATTATTATTGATAAATATAATTTAATTTCTATAAATTTCATCAATTTCTTCAACATCATTTCATTACAGAAAATTTACAAAAAATATCTAAAATCTATATAGAATTTTTTTTGTGATAACTATCATTTTTAATTTATTTATCATCATTTCACCTTTTTAGAAAAAAGACATCAATTCATAGATTTTTTAACTACTCTTATTTTCAATGTCAAATTTACTAGATTCTTCATTTATAACTTTTTTATATTTTTCTTTCTTGGAATATTTGAAATTAATTTCCCAATTAGCCTTCACATTGTTGTTTAGGACATTATATCTTCTCATTTTATAAGTGGTGATAGTGCTATGAAGATCATCCATAGATAGAGTTTTAGGATATTTATGCTTAACCAATGAAACATTTTCATAAAATTTATTAAAAATAATTTATAATGTATTTTAAATAATTTTTTAATATTTGCCTTCTTAAAAAGATATCCTATGGATCATACAATGTAATTACCCCTTGAAAATAAACAACTAACATATTAAAAATAAACTATATTAATATATTTATATTTCAATTTCTATATTTTTAACTTCATTTTTTTTATCTTTTGTATCTACTTTATACACAATCTTAAAATTTTCCTATATCCCTTTAGCCATTCTAACTCATTTAAATCTAAGAAACTCACATTATTAGGCTGAGGAAAATATAATATTTTTGAATATCCCGTCATTCTCGAAAATCTTCTTATTAGTAGCTATTAGGGGAATTACCCTAGAACAAGGTGGGAATGAATTTTTAGTGGCCTCATGAACATCATAGAAAGTGGGCATACGTTAAGGTAACATTATAACTTTATAAATATGATAGTTCTCACAATAAAAATTAGAAACCCTCTTAGTATTCAAATCATTATAAACATTGATGGATTCTTATATTTTCTTCAAAAAATAGAATAGAGTTAATTAATGGAATAATAATATGACACAACTTGAATGGAAAAATCTAGATGCTTGTAATAACTAAGAAGGGGATGTGGTAAATAAATGATATTCTATTTTTATATTTTATTACATATAAATCAACCTTTTCCTCATATTGAAGGGATAAGAATTTTTTAAATAAAATAAAACAATAAAAACCACACGAGCACAAATATTTACAATCCCCACTACTCAATAAGAGTATATTGTACATATATTATTTTGGAAATAATTTTCTATCACACAATCCACTAAACAAATAATCTTTTGTGGTGTCCACTAGTAGGGAATATCATTACACATTAATTTCACTATAATAATACAATTGTTCATGTGATCCTTTTAGAAATAAATGTTGTAAGAATGATTTTTTTAACAATAAGAAGAAAATTTCACTAATAAGAATTATTATGTTTTCACTATGGTATTTTTACTTTCTCTAGAATTTTCCTTATTCTAAGTACTTCTTCATCACTTACTCACCCAATATCATACAATAACGTTATTTAGTTTATTGGTTGTATGTTCGACAAGTTCATCTAGTTATCCCTATCTGATGTCTATCCATTAAAGAAAGCCCCATTCCTTTGTATAGATTAAACATTTCTAACCAACTGTTCCTCTGCTCACCACTTAATTTTATCCATATAATATGACAAATTAAAAAAATTATATTTGATATCCTTCAACCAATACAACATCCAAAAAAATTGTCACCTCTAAAAATTGTCATTATGTTCACTTATTCATTTTTTTATAATACCAAATTATATTAAATCTATATCTAATGGGCATATATCCAATGAATGTTCATAAAATTATATCCGATCAACTTTATAACATCAAAAAAACCTTTTCTAACCTTATCGTGTGGGATCCCCAATTTATTTTACTGCTTAATGAAAAAATTAAATATCAAATCACCTTTGAAATTTTTTTTACCACATTCTTCTAAAAAATTTTAGAGTCTTTTTAATATTTATTTAAAAATCATAAATCATCGAAAACCTTTAATAAAGATCATTCAAACATAAAAAGAGTCATAGTTCTTCCTTTTAGGATATTTTTAACATTAAAATATAATCATTTCATCTTCTGATTAATTATATTTATGTTTTTAAATACCTTCAATCTAGTACAAATTATTCGAAAAATTCTTTTAATGAAACTTTACGGAAAAATTTTGTCCGATGAGTCTCCATCCAATGTTCCAACATAAAGTCATAGGAGCATATTGGAAAACATCATCTATACACTTCTACAAATCCTAGAACTTGACTTGTAATTATTTATCCATTTCATAAGACAGAAAATTTTTATTAGTGAAAAATATACGGAAATATTTATCCAATGACTTCACCCAAAACTAATTATCAGATTTTTTAAAGTATTCTATATGATATTTTTTTCTGATAGACTCTGTCTGATGAAATTATGAGAGATCTTATGAAAGTATTTATACTATTTGACCTAATATGATAACATTCCTCAACATATTCTCTTTTTTACTTCAATAAAATTTATTTATTTATAAAACTTCACATAATTAAAACAAAAACATCAAATAATTATCAAGTAACCTAACACAGAATAAAAAAATTATGTTTTACCTATACATATCATGGAAGGATTCCTTTATGAAACACCAACTCTGAATGATATATTCTACCTAAATGACTTCTATAGAACATCAAAGCATGGAATTTTTAAATAAAAAATAATTTCCCCCCTTCAATATATACTTGGATCATGAGATATTTGAACACTCTTGATGTTAGAAACCTTAAGAGTTGTAAAGTATCGCCAAATTTTTTATTGATCACTTTTTCCTAATTGAAATTATAGGAAACTAAAGATAAACATACAAAAAAATTTCTTTTTATATCCTCAACCCAACAGACTCAATCTCATAAACCTTCCAACCATATCTATTCGATCTTCTCCATCCTATATTTTCAATGTTGAAATGATTTACAATGTAATGTGATTATATATTTAGACAACAAAAAGAAACAACTTTTATCTACCCATATTTTTGTCATAACCGGCCTAACACAATTCTTCTTATCAAACTTCACCTTCTTGAAAAATATCTTTATCAATCTTGGTCTCAATTTTTTTTTCAAATGATTAGGCACATTGAGATGGGAACGTGTTATTTGTGTTAATCTTGTTGTGATTGAGGTGATATAGAGATTAATACAGAGTTGTTATAGAAAATTATAGTTTATTTGGTCTTGGTGGTTAGAGTTGCACAATGGAATCATGTTTGATGTTTGGAGATAGAACACAGTGGATTAATAGTGAATTGATAATTGAGGTAGTTATAGGTTAGTGATACAGGGCTACCAGATGCTTCTTGATGATGACTAAAAATATATTGGGGGGATTTTTAATGACCTATTCCATTATCCAAAGTAAATTTCACAACTTGATATTTTTAGTAAATATTTCTCTTTAAATAATTTGATATCACTAATATCATGAATTACATAAAATAATATGTTTAGAAAATCCACGTAAAATTATTAATATGTTATGTGTTTGTTATCACATATTCATTGGATTGGTGGGTATTGTTGGATCATAATAGATGTCAATAAAGACCTGGAGTGGTAAATAGTTATTTAAAAATTTAAAATTAAAATAATAACTATTTTATTAATTAAATATTATATAGTGAGATATATGTTTAAGATATGAAATGCAGCAGAAATAAAAGATGTGTACATAGATTTATAGTGGTTTAGATCACCAAGATCATATTACACTACAAAACATTCTCAAATCCTTGAGAATATTGGTTCTAAATAATAACTCACATTTAAAGGAGTGATTACTAATTACATACCATACCTTTTACAATACTTAGAGGCACAACCCAACCTTTTATAGGAGAATAAACCTAGTCTATGATTAGAATTTTGATAGGGAGTGAAAACCCAATATTCCTTTTTTTTGTGGAGGAATAACTAGAATAAAAGACCATATTTTGATGGTTAAAATCATAAAATAGACACATAAACGTTCAAAGAATAAACAAAAACATAAATTAAAGAAAAATGGGATATAAATAAAGTAAAAAAAAGATATGAAGATGAGGATGATGATGTTTGATGATCACGATTCCTACCGAAGTAGATGCCGGTAAGGTACATGTCAATTCATGATCTTAGAAAGTAATCATAATTAACAAAGATTATTGATCAAATGGTAAATAAGAAATTATATCACATGAATGTTATATAAATTCCATATAAAGTTGTTTTATATTATTTGATCACATCTCTAACCAATTAATACTGAATCATTATTAATTGAAAGATCTTTTGGAGCGTCAAAAGACCCAATCACTACATGCCACTTATTGGAGAATAAAAAAATATATAATATTACTATTACCTATAATTTGAAACATATAGATTATTAAAAAATATTTCTCACATTTTTATTTTCCTAAAAGAAACTTGTTAAAAAAATTCTAATATATTTATTAAAATAAATGAGTTTATTTCATTTTTTTAAAGAAAATAAAATATCCCTCATAAATGTAGAATAAAATAATAATAAAAATATTTTCTAAAATAGATAATAAAATGAATAATATAATAATTATTATTTTAATAATAATTTATTCCATACTATGTATTCAAAAATTTATAGAAATGGATATTGTGATATCTAATTATTTTATAAATAAAAAATATTCAAAAAATTTAAAAAATGTTAATTTAAAACAATTTATAGAATAAAATTACAGTAAAATAGAGTGGTGTAAAAATATATATTTTCTAGAAAATAAGAAAAGTGTTGAACTTACCATATAAGTACAATCATCAAGGATAGTACACTGACTATGATATCACAATTACTTAAAAAACCATACAGTCATTAGATAATAATAATATTAAGATTTATTTCACAGTAAGATATACATGAAACATGGTAAGGTGGATGATAATGGTCACCTTCACATTATGTAATCTTATCACACAGTTACTATCCCTGGTAGGCAGACTTTACATCTTTTGGAAAGCTGGATGTTGGCTTCCCAGTAGGTATGCTAAGAAGAATCATGATAAGTATTATTACTCCTTCATGGTAAGTTGTGGATCATATATATTTGAAAATAAATGAATTCTTCATTAGTTTTGGAATAATCTACCTCATACACACGTTTTTGAAACATAAACAACCGAATGTAATATTGTTTACATTTTGTAGGATTTTTTTCTTTGAATTTATATAAGAATGAAAAATGTAACACCCCAAGCTTTTTTTAAACTAATTGTATTTAAAAAAAGATAATTTTAATCATGGTATTGTATTGCATTAATTAAAAACTTTATTTCATATGACCCCAATGTGGAATGTGCTACACTATACCAACTTTGCTCGCGTTACACACAACACCGACTTGGCATCCGTTACATGCAACACCATGTGTAAAAATGAATATAATTATAGGATAATTTAAAATATATTTAAAATATATAATAAATATAATATATTATAGGGATTTAAATGAAAACAAAACCTATTTATCTTGCGCTACATGCACCTTCTACTTTCATTGATAACTTACACTACACACAAGACTAAATATTACAACACAATGATATATTATTAAAATATTATTATTTAATATAATAAGATATTACATAGCCACTAAATCAGTAGTTATGAATAGTATTAACTAAATTATAAAAATTTATGGTTTACATAAATATAAAATGAATTCATGGGTTTCTAATTAACTATAAATGAAACAATGAACCAAAAGAATATAAAAAGAAATAATATTATTATTTCCAGGACTCCAAAGAAGTTTTGTCTTGATAAACCCAATTAATAAAAATTATTGAGTGAATTTTACGAAAAATATTTGTTACATAGTCATTAATTTTTTTTGATATTCACCCATTAGGTTTTATAGGCATAAGATAAGAACAAACCCAATTTCACATCTAAAATGAATATTTTTATAAATGAAAATTTACTGCCATTTCATGGAGAAACGAATTTAAATATAAATTTGAAGCTTTTATAAATATAAAATGTAATAATAAACATTATATTTTTAATATAAACATAAAAATTATATTAGGGTGAATTTTTGGTATTTTCTAGGAATATTTGTTTTTTAATGAATAGTTAAAAAAATACCAACTTGTAGTTCGAAACTTATTTTTCATAAAATTTATTTATATGAATAAATTATGTTTTGTATTTGTTTTAAACATTAAAAATATAATATTTTTATAAATAAATCTAATTTAGGTCATTTTAATCAATTTCAATTTGAAAATGACTTTAATAGCACAACAAACATTCAAAAACATTTACATTAAAACCCCACATTGTTGTCCTACCTATGAAATGAATTTTAAATTAATTTCTGCCACTTTTGTGTTTGGAAATTTGAAAAATGGATTCCATATTTTGAATCATCAACATTTATAATGTCTAATAAGTACAATTTTTTTGTAACAAAATACATTAATGAAAGGGATTAAAATTAATTACAATGATTAAGGATCAATTAATCATAATAAGGGACTAATCCTTAACCTTAAAGAGAGAAACGACCTGTACACTTTCCATGTGCTATTCTATGGCCATAGATAGACCCTATAATAAAATTTCTACAATTAATTCTATTATTGGAGTCTCTTTCAATGAGAAAAAGATGTATTGAATTCCTTTCTCAAAATATTACATGTGTGCCACTCCTCCTCCACTATAAACGGCCACCACTTCTCCCACTTCTAAACACCTACCAAACCACTTATGTTCAGCCCATATTTGACCAAATAGATTACATATATCACTAAACTTGACATTGAATCCTCCCTTTGGGCATAAATCCTTCCAATGAAACCCTTTTGTATAAAACAAAAGTAGTTACCAGATTATAAGGCAACGTTTTCCAACAATCTCTTTCCTTTGATTTGCTTCTCCACTCCATATACTCTAATTATTATATAATTAAATAACATAAATAGTATAATCAACATATTAATTTTTTATGTTATTATTTCTACCTATAATGACACACACATAAATCTAATGGGCAACAATCATACACTTTCTATGTACGTAGAACTACTGCCTCACAAAATGATGATTATTAATTTTCCTTTACCACCTCTCATGATGGAAATTATGATGGAAAATATATTTATATATTTTATATATGATATTAATAATATATTTATTATTATTTAATTTTTATATAGAATATAAATTTATTCTTTCCATCTTCTATAAAAAAAATAATTTCTTTTGAGGATATGTGGACTACTGCCCCCTCAAAGCGACATGACTCATTCATGACATACATAGAATGTAAAAAAGAATGGTATTAATAAAACTATATAATATATATAAAATAGATATCATAATTGAATTTTAATATAAATTTATAATTTTTGTTTAATACTTTTAATATATAATTAAATTAAGGTAGTGTTCATGGGTACGTACGACCTACCGTCTCTATGAATGATACATTTAATTTCTTATCTAAAAACATTATAGATTATTAGAAATACATATGTAATAAATATATATGATAATTATGAGATGTTTTATATTTTATAAATGATTAATTCAAGATACACAAAATAGGAGAATCAAATAACATGACGAAACATAGTTGAAAAAACTACACCATGAACATCTGAAATAGTGAAAATAATGAATAATTGTTAACAAGGGGTTAATAAGATGTTATAAGAAGATAATATATAATATTATATATTTGATTATGGTTATATTATATATTTTTAACATATTTTAAACCACTATGAAGGATTATAAATAACACACAAGAAAAGGAAGGTAAAGTTAGAGAATTTCATCTCACTTTTCTTTTCGTGAGATACATGCCTTATTCACCACTCACTTATTTTGTATGCTGTATGTAATACCCAATAATTCATTATATTTATCTTATAATTAATTATATAGGTATTTAAATATCATTTTCATGATATTTATTTCCGGGGATTTAAGTATCAAAGGTTACCAAATTGGTAAAATAGCTTTGTCTCAATTTTCCATCTTTGAGACTCATGTATGGTTATGCACTTAAATTCATTATAGAGGTGTGTATACTTCAATTTAACATGTTATACCATAAATAAAAATATTTTAATGATATGTTATGATTCATTTGACATAAGGACCCTGCCTTAAAACATTTCATAATCATGAATTAAATGAATAATTCACATTGATGATCTTTTCAGGTTTAGAGTTTTTGAAAATTAGGTCATAACTGTTACATTACATCTCAAAAGTTAAAAAGTAGACACTTCTAATGAGTTACAATTTTTTTTTGAAAATATGAAAACTCATGAAAAAAAGAGTCATGTCTAGTTCCATGTTTAAATATCAAGACTTTTCTTTGATCCCGTCCTTGACCTAATTCATCTTTAAGTCCTTTGAAAATCATTTCAAAAATTGGGATGATAAAATATCTCATTAAGGGTTATAAGAAAAGAAAGAAAACATTAGTTGATCAATACATAAATAACATAATATATCTAACATATAACATGAAATAATAAGGTTTATTAATTACACATAGAAAACATAAATCATAAAGGTAACTTGTGGCATCTATATCATACTTACATTGTAGCTATCACAGCTATGTAGGGAGTTACATTTGGAATACACATCACAGTATATTACCAAAATCTCTTAAGAGAAACATTTACGTTTACCTCTGTCACCTTAACCAATGCATTGGAGAGATATCTCGGGCTCACATTCCCTAGGTTTATGATTGAACCACCCGTATACATAAATAATGCCCAAGAACCATAACATATTCATAACACATAAAACAAACAGAAAGGAAAGATAAAATTTCCACATTTTAATCAAAATATATCATTTAAATATATTGACATATAAAATATATTATCAATACCATTTCCAATACCCAAATATTTATAAAGAGTATATGTTATTTAATTCTCTTTTAAAAAAACATTTCGGCTTGTTAAGGAAGCCATAGATCAAATAATACTCACGTCAGTGGAACAGTCGTTGTCACCAATTACGTTAAAAATAATCCATCCATTTTTTGTTTAGTAAAACCCTTTGTAGAAAAATATTCTCTTTTAATGTAATGAAAATTAAAAGGTTTTTATATAGAATATAAAATAATGTCGTGTATTAAAACAAAATATGCCTCAATGAAAGGAGATTGAGACGAAGTCCCTTACCCCATGTCCGAATTGACCCGTTCGTTCATTAAACTCATGAATAATAAACTAAAGTTAATTTATACTTTCTTAAAACCCTTTTTCATGTTTATTATTCCTTTTATGTTACTTATATCCATGTTATGAACATTATGTAATCATTTAAGTTAATAATGGTCATTTTGTCGATATTTTGTACTTGAGTAAAAAATGAACTTCTTAGAATTACATGTTGTTCTTGTGGTAAAAATTAAATTATCTCTAGAATGATATTCATGATTTATATATCATGTATATCATATATATATATATATATCATATATATCATATATATATATAGTATATATATGTATTAATAATAGTACATAACACTTGGATAAAAGAAATGAAATGCACCGTTCATGGAGACGGTAATCCGTACGTACGCATGAACGCTACATTCATTTCTTTTTTGTATTTAATGGAATGAAAAAATAATGATATATTGGTATATTATAATTCTCGTATAATATTATATATAATTTCATTAAATATATCCTTTATACGTTCCACGTAAGGCATGAATGAGCCATATCACTTTGAGGGGGAGGTAGTCCGCACATCCTCAAATGAGATTACCGTATTTACCCTCTATAGAAACCATAAAGGTATTATATATATGAAAAAAAGAAGCATAGAAACAATATAAATATAATATATATCACATATAAATATAGTTCCATCTTAATGGCCACCATAAGAGGTGTTAGGTGATAATTGAACAATCATCGTTTCGTGAGGCGTTCGTTCGCCGTCCATAGAAACAATAAGTTCTTTACCCATTAGACAGAGGTGTGTGTAAGTGTAGTTCAAATCCCTCTAATAAAAACAACCTAGTATATATAAGAAACTAGTTTTTTATAAATAAAGGAATAAAACACGTTTATGGGGTCGTATAAGGAAAATAAAACAAAAGAACTTAGGAGAAGACATTACCTTTAAATCGGGTATCTCCTTTTGGTTTGATCCAAAAGGATTACATGAATTTCCTTATGCACAAGGGAAAGATTATAGAAGGAAAAGAGGGATGTAGGTATCATATTTATTCATAGGTTGGATGACCCAAATGGTTTTAGAGGTGTGTGGAATGAGTTATAAGTGGTGTCGTTTTATAAGGGGGAGGAGGGGCTCTTTAGGAATGTTTGAAACAATTATTTTATTATAAACTTATCTTCGGTTTAAAAATGTCCAAATTCATTAAAGTGGAAGCTAAGATGACTCATGTTAGAAATAAAATCATCCAACAATAATTTGATATTTTATGTATATTGTTTTAATCTTCATAATCTTATTTATTTAAATCATTTATTAATGAGGTAAACACTGCATCATTATTTTGTCATAAATAATTTTATTTATTTGATGTCTAAAAATTATAAAAAAATAAAATTATATAGGAAATATTTTAATATTTAAAATATATATTTATAGTCAAAGATATATATTATATATATCCATGTGAAAATTAATTTACAAAAAGATATTTGTTAATGTCATTTTTGCCTTTATTTTAAGTTAATTAAATTAAAGTTTCATTATCACTCCTAAGTGGCCCCATGGGGTCCCAAAATCGACCCAGTGATTCTAATGGTCAGAAATGTATCACCCAATAGGATTTGGACAGATGTTAGGGTAATTCTCTATTAATATAATATTAATTCTTTACCATTAATTACTAGATTTACCTTTTATCCATAGTAAATAAAATATTTACTAAAATAAATATTCATAATTTCTAAAAATAGATTTTAACTAAATAAAAAATTTGGACTTCATGATTCCAAATATAGAATCCTTTTTTAAAAAATCAAAACACAGAAGTGGAAGAAATTAATTTAAATTTAATCCCGCGGTCAAAATAAAAAGCGTGTTTTTAATAAATAACTATCAAAAGATTGAGACTAGTGTATGTCAAATTTCAATGTGAAATTACTTCTAATGACCATAAATGGATTAAATGGTAAAAATATATTCTAATTAAACTTTAAAACCAATTAAAAAGATAATAAAACCATATAAATAAATTCGATTAAACGACAAATTTGAATTAAAATACAATATTAATCACTATTCATTAAAAAAATGAACTTTATTAGAAAAATACCAAAATTTCATCCAAATTATATTTTGATGTCCCTATTATAAAGAATAATTTTTTTTGTCAAATAGAAAATATAAAATTGACAAAAACTAAATTTAGAAAGGGTTCCCCATCAAAAGGCGGTAAATCGACCTTTTAATGAATATTAGAGTATTTGTGCTTAAAATTGGATTCATTCACATTTTAAGACTATAAATTTTATTGGATAAATGTAAAAACATTTAACAAAAATGTATAACTATATTTTAGTTAGTTATATTCATTCCCTCCAATACAACAACTAGGTGTTAACTACCATTTAAAATAATAATATTATATTATTAGTGTGCAACGTATGATTTCAAAGAAAGCCGTTGTTGCATATCAGTACGTTATCAAACATAGCATCCCCTTCAAAGTAAAATTAATTTTTATTTCACAAATATTAATAAATATGAAAATATCATATTTCATTGTTTACGTGGGATGTTACATTTAATATATTTTTCCTACATTTAAAGTATGATCCCAAGTTACGATGTGATTAGAGTTTATTGAAACAATCTCATTGCTTTTCGAGATTATAAATGATTACGCTTATTTGATTAAATATTATGATCCATATATGATGATAAATAATGATTTTACTTTTCCTCTATTTATTAAAGATATATCCATGTATTAGTACCATTTTAACACTCTTTGGCACTTAATATAATTAATTATTGTTTTTAATACAATATGACTGTATTTATCTCTTCGGTCAGAAATCTATTTTATTTCAAAAACCAGGGTGTCAAAAAATGAATTAATTTTTTGTCAAATTATAATTAAAGTAAATTTTAATGAAAAAATAATTTTAAATATTTTTCAAGACTTATTTATGATTTTCCAATGTATTTTTAAAGAAAATGTTTATCAAAATGTTTTCAAGATTCTTTCAAATGTTTTCAAGTAAAATGTTATGAAGACGTTTCCAGGCATTATTTAAATTTTTTCAAATTATTTTCAAATATTTTTTTTAAAACTTGTCTATATTGTTTTATATTTTTTCAATGAAAATGGTTTTCAATAGAATTTATATTTTAAAAAAAATTATTTTTCAGGAAAAAATAATATTTTCGTCCGAAAATGTTTTTTAAATATCTTTCAAAATTAATTCCCATATAAGATGAAAATTATTAGTCCTACTCATGAATTTTTGTGGAAATGATTCACTAATTCCATTTATATTCTTTATATGAATGGTTAATTTTTTTATGGAAGGTTTTTTAGGAATCTTGTTTCTGTTTCATGGGTTATATTCATTTTAAACCCTCTTTTTTTTATAGTTGGAAATTTCGATAACTAAAACTTTTCAAAAGGTAATGATATGATTAAATTATCAGGATGACTATATAATTTCATAGGTTATGATATAAATTTTTTTATAATATTATGGAACTCATATGTATGATTTTGTTATGTCTTGGGTTGGATGTATATCTCCATTAAACACATTGGGTAACGATAGATGACTCATGAGTATATATGTTATGTATGAACCTAATTTAACATTCCCAATCTTATAAATAAACCAATTATATGTTAAAAATGTGATTATTGGACCCGGTTGCATGTCTATAAGTTTATTTGTGATCCTGATTACATGTTCACCATGTTATGAGTAGACCTTATTATGAATTCAAAATGTTATTCATGGACCTGGTTGAATGTCCATTAGTTTATGCATGAACCTGACAAAAAGTTCACAATGTTATGCATGAACCTGATTACATGTTCAAAATGCTTTGCAAGGACCTTGTTTCATGTCCATAAGTTTATGCGTGAACCCGATTACATGTTCAAATGATTATGCATGGACCTAGATTCATATACAAAAGGTTATGTATGAACATGATAATATATTCACAATGTTATGTGTAGACCTAGTTCCATGTCCATAAGTTGATGTTGTGGTTTAATTTTATGTCCTTAACTTAATTAGTGATCCTGTTTCTAATTACACATGTTCACATAGTAATAAACCAATGTGCATGCCACAAATTCAATGTCTTATTCCTATGTCATGATTTCATGACTTATGATCTTAATTCTCTTCTGATTCATGTATTATGAAATTTTAATTGTTATTATGTACCATAATATGTAGGGTATAATCTTTAAATGTTAGGCTCAAGTTTTATAACCTTTGTTCTTATTATGTTTACACATTTCCTTTATTTAGCCTTACTGATCATCTAATCCCACACCTTTATTATGTTTCCTTTCCATAGGTTATGAAGAATGGTTTTAGGTAGAATTATTAAAGGTGGATATCTTTATGGTATTTTTTTGAATATATTTCACCAGTATAGAAAATTTTCATTCCAATATTCCAAAGACACTAAACTATTAAATTTCTCAGGAATTAATTTTTATAATTTACTAAATATTCCTCCAAAATGATATAATATCATTATATGTTAATCCTATGCTGCTATAAAAATGTAATTACATGTATGATACAGAGACTATTTAAGATCAAACTCATGATGTTAACATGTTTATAGTTCTGTGAATCATTCTTGGAAATATTGACCTATCATGATGATGGACAAGATAATAAATATAAGGAATAGTAGATTAGAATGATCACTTGAGGTAGAAAATAACATGACAGTAGTGAACTAAATTCTTAGATTAATTTTATTGGACAGATAAGCTTCTATGCAGAAGATTTTAAGGCATGTGAATAATGATGTGTGCACTATTTTCCCTCATCCGGAGAGCAGTTGGGAGATCCACTTCTATAATAATCAATAGCTCCCAGACCACCTTTGATCTGGATATGTGGGAACAATACACGTTACACGTCTACACCTACATATGGGCTTCAACCCAGAGGGCCTATTAGGATCATCTTCATCCCGAGGACACTATAACCAACTACTACTACAATCTTATGGGCATATACATAGTCCATCGACCGTTGTGGTTAGTCTATATGGGCAATTCTCCCAAAAGGTCTACCATTTCCCCCTATGAAATTTTGGATTAGAACATGTGGTATTTCCATAATTATATATTTTTTAAACAAATATATGAATACAGAACATAATAAAACAAAAGTAATTTTTTTTTATATTTAAATTTTTTAAAGTAGTTATTAATAAAGAATAAATAAATATTAAATCCTGTGATACATCTAAATAATTTTTTTTAATTTTTTCAAATTTAATTAAATGTGATGAATTAGAAAATTATCATATCATTTATAAAAGAAAAATATTTAATGTATTATACCCCAATTTCAAATACTAACAATATCCCCCATTTTTAAATTATAAAATAAAATTTTAAATCAGTTTTCAAAACACACCCCCCATTTTTAAATTTATCAAAAAGTAAATTTAAAAATTAAATCTTTAAAAAATTATCTATTTTAAAAACCATGAACCACATATTATTAATCAGATTAGAACTATTTCAAAAAAAAAATTAACCTTGAGCTAGTTACAGTACTATTATAAGAATAATGTAAAATAGAGTATAGTTTTATCAATATAATAACCAAACTAAATTGGAATGTTAAGATTTCATTATACCCTGTTAAAACATAATTTTATCAAAATTTGAAAGAATCAAAAGTTTTATTGAAAATTTTAACTAATTGTTTTTCATAAATAAAAATTCTAAACATATCTCACTTTTATTTACACGATTTCTTAGAAAATGAAATCTAACATCTATTTGTTTAGTTATAGAGTGCTTTATTGGGTTTTTAGAAGTAGAAAATACACTATAATTATCACATAATATTGAAATTTTATCAAAAAATATTAAAATCACATAACGTTTGATTTATACATATATTTTTGAACAGACACTTATAGAAGAAATATATCCTTCCTCAGCTATATATAGTTCTACTAATAGTTGTTTCATTTAACTAAATTAAATTAAACTTTTCCCTATAAAATTTCACATACCTATTGTTCTTTTTCGATTAAGTGTACAACCCCCAAATTTAGAATCAGTTTACGATAGTAAATCAAAAAAATTATGTTTATAATAAAATAAACCAGTTCTTATAGCACCCTTAATATATATAATTCATATTTTAACAACTTTAATTTTATTTACTTATGGTTTGGGTTAAATATAGAACATAAACAAACTGAGAAAATTATGTATGGTCTAGGTTAAGACATACAATAAACATCATATCATGCCTCTATAAAATTTAATATCAAATTACATTCTAGATTCATCAAAGTCTAACTTGTAATTGGTACTTATTATAGTTTACAATGTCTTCCTGGCATTAATACCAAAAATTTTAACATGTTTATTAGCATATTTATCATAATTTAAGAAAATATTGTCATTTATTTCAGTAATTTTTAAACCAAGGATAAATTTTGTTTCTCCCATTATGTTAATGAAAAATTTACTAGACATCAATTTAGAAAAATCATTACACAAAACATAATTTATTGATCCAAATATTATATTATTAATATAAATCTCTATAACCAATATATCATTTAAATCTCTATTTATAAACAAAGATGGGCCAACATTTCTTCAAACAAAATCTTTTTTATTACAAAATGAGTTAGTATTTAAAACCAATCTGTAGGATCTTGTTTAAGACCATATAAATCCTTATTATGATTAAAAAATTATTTCAGAAGTTTTAATTTTCATATCTATGTGGTTTTTCAACATAAAATTTCTTAGGAATTATTCTATTTAAAAATGGACTGTTTTTAACCATTTGAAATAATTTTATATTTTGAAAACAAGAAAACGATAATAAAATTATAATTGCTTCTATAATGGAAATAGGTGAAAAATAATACTCAAACTCAATTCCCACTTTATCGAAATAACCTTGATCGACTAGTATTACTTTATTTTATATTATGTCTCACGATTCATCAAGCTTAGTAAGAAAAATACATTTAGTTCCAATAATAGTTTTATATTTTAGAAAACACAAACATTCCACACATTATTCATTTCAAATTAATATAATTAATTATTCATTTCATTAAAAAAATTTATTCAATTAAATCATTATCATTATAAATAGGAACAAAAATCATAATAAAGAGAAGAATTTTCACAATAATGTCAAACTAAACTTATGGTTTATATACTATATTATATATTACAGATTAATTTTTCAAGTAGATGAGATTTTGTTTCTATCAATTATTTAGGATCATTTTGAGAAGTTATATAAACCCCCTCGACTGAGGTATTCTCATTATCTTGGTCCTTATCTTCACCAAAACTGAATTCTCTAGATTCACCATCATCTTTGTTTAAAACAAAAATTTTCTTATTATAGATATTACAAATAAACATATAATTTAAATAAAACTAAACAACTAAATTTATCCTATTTAAAACTCTATAATATATTATAGAATAATAATATGATAAAAAATATCCATTTGTCACATTTAAAATTAGAATTTTCTAAATTTTATTTTGTATTTTAGACGAAATTTTTCAAAAAAAAAACCCTAAAATGCCCAAATTTAGGTTTAAACCCTTTCAATAATTCATACGTAGTCCTATTTAAAAATGGTTTAATAGATTATTTATTTAAAACATGAAAAGTTTCATTTACAACTTATATTCAAGAATATGGTGACACAATAAATTTGATATGCATTGATCTAGCCATTTGTTTTATAAATCCATTATTTTATTCCAGTACACCATTTTGTTGTGGTGTCATAGGGGATGAAAAATAATGTTTATATACATTTTCACCAACTCTATTAATTTTGATAGATATAATTAGAATATTCTTAACATTTTCAATAAGTTTACAAAAAGGGTATAATCTAGTTAAAGATTACTTTTTATGTGATATGAAATAAATCAGGTAAAATCTTCTATAATCATCTACAATTTCAAATACATACTTCTAAAAACTAAAAATATTTTTTTTATAGGCCTAAATAAGTCAATATTTAATAGTTTTATGCATATATTAGTAATAACATAATATAAACATTCAAAACCTTTTTTGTACTGCATACCCTTTAAACTGGAATCAACCATAACATACTTGTTTGTAATTTTAGCAATTACAGAACCTATTCATTATTTTAATGTTTGTGAAATAATATGAAATTTTTATACGAATCCTCATATTCAATATAATTTAATCTTCCTATGGAATATTGAAACAATTAACCTTTTTTTCTTAGATCCAAGAAATCAATAGTATAAACACTTTTCTATCTTCAGAAAATAAAACTATTTTTTTCCAGAACATAAAATATATCATTTTCAAAAATAACATTCAATAAATAATAAAGAAGCGATGATATAATTATAAGTGTATTTTTTAAACCATTTACATATAATAAATTTGAAGTAAGAACAGTTTTAGAGAAAACAACTTCACCGATACCTTTAATATGGACTTTAGAGTTGTATCTGAATTTGAGAAGACCACTATCTACTGAATTAAAAAATAAAAATTTAAATATATCACCTGTCATGTTTTTATTGTATCCACTATCCAAATAACCTGAGTCTTTGAGACTTATAAAGAATATTTCCCAAAATTTAAAAGTAAGACAGACTATTTTGGTACCCATGCTAACTTGTGTCCAACTAGATTAGTAGAAAAACATTTTGGAATGTAAATAGATTTAAAGAATTAATTTTTGGGATGTTTAGAAAATAAATATCTCACAATTAAAGTTCAAGAATACCCAAAATATCGTGTAAATATCAATGAACACTCATTGGAAGAATGCCTTTTCATTGTACATTTAAACCAAGTTACATTGGAAATGCATCTTTTTAATATTTTAACAATATTAGTCTTATTTAACAAATGAGATAAACTCTTATAAAAAAACCATTATTATTAGTGTTTACATTATTCAATTAAATCATCTTATAAAATTGTTATTTATGTTGATAAAATGAATATAAATTCTCTTTAATATTTTAAAATTAATTTTCACATTCATATTCTTATTTTGAGTAGTATTTAAATCTATATAAACATTCTCATTAGATCCAAAATCCATGTTTCTTAATTTATAATTATACTCCTTAAAATTATTACAACCATTTTCAAGTTTAGTTAAATCATCCAAAACTAAATTAAATATCCATTCTTGATCAATATCATTCAATTCCAGAATATTTATAACTCTCTCATTTTCCAATTTTAGTTTAAACAACAAAGAATCCTTATTCCCATTAGATTTATCATTCTGGGAAACGAAAAAATTTAATATTATCACATTCAATTTTTATTTTCTAGTTTTCCTTCGTAAAATTTTTATTTTAAAATTTTATGTCAGTATACTTTTCAATTATCATAAATCCATTATTTCTTAAATGTGTATTTTATTTACACATTTTTCTAAACTTGGAATTCATATAATCATAATCATAATCATTTTCATTTTCTGATAAATCATTATGATCTACAGTATTAGGAGTAGTTAATTAAGTGAAAGGTGAATCTAATTCCTCACACTATGTACCCATCAGTGACAGGTTACCTATATCATATTCAAATCTAGAATCATTGTTAGAGTAAAAACTATCTGAAAAATCCCAAACACCAAATAATGTTTTTTTTATTCTCTCTTTTTTATTTGTTTATTTTTAGATGTTTGATTTTCTAAAATTCTATACTAATGTCGCTTTTATTCCCACACTCATAATATGTTATTTCTAAAACCTAATTATTATTATTAAAATTACATTTCTTGTAATCATTGGTGAAATTCCTTCTGAACCACCTCTTACAACTTTTGTTTTTTATGAACTTGAAAAAATTATTACCAAAGTGATCCATCTCTTTGTCAATTTCTTAGAGCTCATATTTTTATTTTTTAGATATTTAATTAATATTATACTTAAAGGAAATAACATTTCTTTTGGTATACTTCTCATCATCATTTTTTATCTCCAACTCATACTACAACAAAAAAACTATTAATATATATAAGGTATACTATTTAAAATTATCACTCCCATTAATGGATAATTTAGTTAGACTTAATATTTTTTGAATACCTTTTACTACTATTTTTACTTGAGCTTTGTTTTGCAAACCCTCTCCAAGATAACTCATCCCATTTTTAATACTTTTAAACTTTATGGAACATTTTGTTTACTAATTCTTCATCTTGAATCTTTAAGTGTGGGTATTCTATTCATGGAATTCCTATCTTTTTTTTAATACTATTGCCACTCCCACAGTGAGCCACTTGAAGTATTCTCCATATATCATGGCGGGTCTTACAAGATGAGTAATGGATATATACACTTAAACTTATAGTATAATAAAACAAATTTCAACTTTATAACTTAAATAACATTTTAACATTTCATTTCCTAAAAGTTTCTCCAGGTCAATAATGTGTAGGTCATATAGATTATCCATGATAGAAAAGTGATACAATAATAACTATTTTAGGTAGGCTTCTATTCTATATTTCTAGTAGCTATTGTAACTTCTATCAAATAATGGGGGGTTTTATGGAATTCATGCACCATTCGCATTAAAAAATTCTACATTCAAAGATATTTCTTATTTTATTCCATATATTATAAGTCTAGGATACTAGGTTGTACAAAATCTAAAAATAAACAATAAAACAATAAAATAATATAAATACACATTTAAGGAATTTCCTCCTCATATACTAATTCATGGATCCTAAAAAACAGAAATTAATACTTGCGGTTGTTGGGGGTGAATAATCATTTAAAAATTTAAATAAAAAAATTTGACTTTTATAAATTAATGATTATATAGTGAGATCTATTTTTAAGATAAGCAAAAGATGTGGAAATAAAAATAATGAAAAAAAATATTTATAATGGTTCAGATCAAAAAGATCCTAGTCCACTCCCTAACCTTCTATATTCCATGATAATATTGGTACACACTAAGAACAAAGTTTTATAAGTACGATAACCAATTATATACCCTACATTTTAAAAAACTTGGAGGCACAACCCAGTATTTTTATAGGACACTAAACCCATTATTTAACCTAAATTTAATCTGGAGTTATAAAAAGAAGTCATTTTTGGTGGTTGAACAACCATAATTAAATATCATCTTTTATAGGGATAATCATAAACTAGACAAGAATAATTACATAAAAAATAGAAAGATGGAAAGAATAAAACAAGAATAAAAGTAAAATGAGAAGAAAGATCTGAATATGAAGACCATAGATTTTAATACTCTTGACTACTATAGTAGTAGATGATAGTACAATGTAAGTCAGTTAGTGATATTGGAAAGTATGTATAAGTCATAGAGCTTCTTGATCAAATGCCTAGCCAAAAAATGGTATCATACAAATATTATATAAATTATATATATATATTTGTTTTATATTACTTGATCAAATCTCTAGCAGATTAATCCTATATCCTCATTAATTTAAAGATTATATCTGAGCGTCAAGAGATCCAATCACTATATTCCACTTGTTAGCTAATAAAAATAATGTACTATTACCATTACTTGTAATTTAAATCATGACACTTATTAACGAAGTAGTTTCACATACTTTTATTATTATAGGAAAATTGTTAAAAAAATATTAATATATATGATGAATTAAATGAGATAATTTAATATATATAAAAAATAAAATTTATCTCATAACCATATAATAAAATAATATTTCAAAAAATTCTGAAAATTGAGAATAAAAAGAATAATTTGACAATTAATATTTTCATAATAATTTCACCGATATTTTGTATTCAAAAAATTTATAACAATGTCATTATGATATATAATTATTTTATAAATCAATAAAATAGTTAAAATAATTTAAAAAAAGTTTCAGTACATCATTTTATTAAAAAATGACAATAAAACAAAGTGTCATAAAAATATATTTTTTCTAGAAAATAATAAAAGTGTTGAACTGGAGGTGTGAGGCACAAGCCTCAATGTCAGTTTATTTTTCATGCACACTAGGGTCGGTATATAGACCTTTCAAATTATAGTCATCATGCTGACCATGAAAAATGGTCACTTATAAAAACATATTATTACTCAAAAATATTAACGGTAAGTTATATTTCATAGAAGGATGTATATGACATATGTTATGGTGGAAAATCACAGTCACCTTCACAATGGGTAATATTCTCACATGTTAACTATCCATAGTAGGTTCACTCTGTATATTATGGAAAGTTGGATGCTACCTTCATGGTAGGTACGCTATGCACATTCATTGTAAGGTAACTTACCACCTCATTGTAAGTTTTGGATCCTATATATGTGAAAATAAAATGTACATCATCATTTTTTGATGTTTTGAACTCATCCGAAAATTTTGTATATTGAAAAAGATGACTGAAACTTCATTTTAATCCAACAAGTTTTTTTTCATTGAATTTGTGTATGCATGAAAAACACAATGGCATGCAACATGTAATGACCTGAACTGTTATAAATAACCCCCCCTTTCGATTTTATTAAATTTCTTGTTATATTATATGGTTATATGAAAATCATGAACTTATTTTGTTTTATTATATCAATTTGTATTTAAAATACTGTTATGTATCATTATCATTGATAATATAACTATTGAAGAGTGATCACATGATTAGAATAAATATAGGGTTTTAACAAAACTGATTAAAGTAAAAAAGGAAGTGATGGCCTTAAATAGTAGTATCGTATCCTATGAAAACTATTTATTGGAGATTACAAGGGAGATAACTTATATGGGCTTTTACCACGATCAATACCAAGTTGAGATCCAATAAATTTAGCATGAGTGAAACTGTTTATTGGAGAAGTTCATGGTCATCAAGATTACGGACCAAACCATGTTTACCAAACAACCCCATGAAATTACCTCCATCTCTCACCCCCTTAGGTAATTTTCTACTATATTAAGTAGATATGTATTAAGACCCTAACAATATGAGTTTTTGCATAATTTTCTTAATTGAATAATGAATATATTTTCATTATATTATTTTTACTTTAGAAAGGATTTTTATTCTGATTTAATAAGACATAAATAATATAATTTTTGTAATATTTAAATTGAATTAAGGAATTAATTTTGAGGAATTAATTAATTTTTAAATAAATAATAATTTAAAAAATATTATCATTAAATATTGTTTTTTAAAATTAAAATATCATATAATTTTTATGGAGTAAAATTTGATTTTTAGAAGAGTTAAAAAACTGTTATCGTAAAAATCCAACATTTCTTAATAAGTTTCAATTATAATTTTAGAAGTTAAAATTAACATTTTTATAAAATTAATTATATAAAATTAATATTATACTTTTAATTAGAACATTGAAATTATCCAATATTTTATTTTCATAATTTTTTGAGATTGTCTATTTTTCGGGTAAAAATTAAACACCATATAAATATACTTTGTGTATTATGACATCAAGATGACCCAAATGTGATGTAATAAATACTATAAAGGGTTTCTATGATCAACTATATATTTTTTACTTCGAAAATAATGTTATTTTATTTTTATTGTATTAATTTTATAAATTCATTTTTAGTCATCCAAAACCATTAATATATTTTATGATTTTAAAATCATTTCATTAAGATTAGGAGTCACCTATAGATAATCAAGGACATTATTTTATTATGATAGGCCTTTATAATTTTAAAATAATTCTATCCAATCTAATTTGGATGAAAACATTGTTAGAATTCATGGTATTATTTGTGGTTTTGGTCATTATATTTTGTAGAGTTCAAAAACTAAATAATAAAAAAATCCCCCTCTTTTCCTATATAAGAACATAATGCGCCCATTTATCTGCACTAAAACACTTTTAAACACAACCATAATATTCCATTCACACTCTATATTCCTCCTAAGGATACCCCAATCTCTCAACAAACCCCTACCAAGCATTTGGAGTCACACATTGAAGAAAGGGATCTTTCACTCATCTTTTTTTATTAATAACTACTTTTTTATATATCATTATTTATTTTTTACATATGTTGGGATGTGTTATTACATATCCAAGTTACTATTATTTTTATGTGTAAAATATGAGATATTCATTTCACCCTCATTAATCCTTCCACGATCCTTTATGTGCACCTATTACCATGCTGGAATTTAGTAAGGGGTTATCACCTTCTTTCTTTTTACAGGTTCCATTATTATCTTATGATTTATATTTAAGATTTATAATGATGGTATAAGCTTTTACATGTAACTATTAATTAAATTTTTATATAAATGTGATTAGATACCCCCTTATCACTCATCAAATTTTTTTATGAATCTTTAGGTAACACCGCTATGCTGCTTAAATTTCACCGTGATTTTCAATGCAAAAAAATCATGTAGTCAAGAACATACCCATTTCCTATCAAGGGTGTTAGAATTTATGAACATATTCTTTTTTTATTGGGTAATTACGTATATTTATTCAAATTTCCTTTATCATGGAAGAAATTATGATGATTAATGAATCCATGTTGTATGATATATTTGGTACACTTAAGCATGCGAATGAACTGAATGCGACAGGTGCACCTAGAATTATGTAGTGCTCTAATACATTGGTTAATGTAGATTATAATGATACATCATTTTGGGATAGGGAGTTAACCTGATTACTTTATGTTAATTTTTAAACAATTATGTATTAGCGGTTTATCTTTAATCTATGTTTACGATTCAGTGTTTTAAGTTGTTTTTGCATTTCCCATGTTATGATTATCATGCAATATCTGGTCTCATTGTTCATGTTTATGATTTATACTCTTTTATTACCCATTTAAAATCATATTGTCTAAAATGTATGACCTTATTCCATGTTTATTCTTTTTCTAGGATTTATAGATCACCCCTTTTTGATTTTTTTCCCTAGGTTATCACCTGCAGTTTAAAAGGCATAGAATTTTAGAATCTTGTTAAGGAAGTTTTCAATAAAGTTATTTCATCCCATGTTCAAGATATTATTCTATGTACCTAATTGAAAAATAAACTAAACTTATAAATATTTTAGGTTTTTTTAATATTAACATTATTTAAGAAATCATGTGTTATTGTGTAATAAAGAATAATGTTCTTATACATGATACCAAGACTATTTCGAATCAAACATAAAAACTTCGCATGTCACATCTTCTCAAATAATCCATGATAATAAATAATTATAAAGTTGGTGGTA
Source organism: Viscum album (assembly GCA_963277665.1). NCBI lineage: Eukaryota > Viridiplantae > Streptophyta > Magnoliopsida > Santalales > Viscaceae > Viscum > Viscum album. The sequence goes on along the minus strand of OY728131.1, from coordinate 128,990,395 downwards.
CGGTAAATAATTATTAAAAATTGTATCCTATAATGATTTATTGTGGTAGAAGATTATGGGGAAATAGTGAACGGATGGCTCAGATGATTTTGATCGGATGACTATGCTTCTATGCGTACCATTTCAAGGCGAATAAACTATGTATCATAACAGAACTCCCAAAATTTAAAAGTTGGGTGGGATATAAACCTACATAACAATCAATTTCTCCTACTACAAGTTCAATATAGCTGTGGGGGATCAACACCCATTACACATCCACACACAAACATATGGGTTTCAACCCCGCAAGCCTACTATGCCCATCCTCCTCTTGTGAGGACTATTCCCAACTTCTACAACTCTCATGTGGGATTATACATGGAACAAAAAACAATATGGATGGTCTATAAAGACTTTTATCCCATGGGTCTGATCAATGGTTCCATAGGTTGTTGGGGGATAGCCTATGTGGGCTTTCCATAACTGATTTTTTACTAAGCCATAAATAAAAAAATCATTCTAAGAAAAAAATAATCTATTATATTTAAATTATTTAAATAAATTACTAGTAAATAATAATTATGTATAAAAAAATTTATTACATGTATGAAATAAATTTTTAAATAATTTAAATTTAATTAAATACGATGAAACAATAATTTATCCAAGAAATTATAAAAAGAAAACTGATAAAGTATTAAAACATAATTTCAAAATATAATATTAATTAATAATAATAACTAAATTATGAGAAAAAAATTTCTACACATTTATAAAATGAATTAACTTGTTATAAAATTATTATAATTAAACAAAAAAGATTATTTGAAAATAAATGTGGTGTTTTTTTAGAAAAAAAATATTTTTAAGAGCGAAATATGTTTTATATCAATAAATTAAATTAATACCAATTGGTGTATGATTTTATTGAAATTTATATATTATTATATACTTAATAACTATTTTTAAATATTGAATAAATATTTTTAGAGTCACTAGATGAGAATAAATCCAGTTTTATGCTTAAAAATGTATTTTGTCTAAAAAGAATATTTTTTCATGTTTTTAACACATAATTTCAAATTAATGTATTACATTTATTGGTATTTAATTATATAAAATGATTTAAATATTTATAATTAGTATATTAATATTTGGTAATTAATCCATTTTTATTTTTGGTTAAAATGAATAGTAACTGTGGAAAAATTTATAACCATAGTAAAGGGTATGTTAGGTTTATTTGGATTAAAAAAAGATGTAAGGACCAAATTTATCATCCTAATTATTATTGGATGAATTAAATTAAACCCTTAACAATTTAGGTTCATAATGCGCTATTTAATGGTAATTTATCCCTAGAAATGACTTATATATTATTTATATCACAGAATGTTACAAAATGCCACTCTCTTTGTTCTTAATATTTATTATGTGTCCAAAGAGGGGATAAAGTAAGTTATGAATAAATATAAGTGTCTATTATGATATTTATAAAATTATTTTAATGATATAAAATTAATTTTAATATTAATTAATTCGGTAATGACCTTAATTTGTTATGAAACATCGATGAAATATTTCTCCATTTATTAAAACAATATAATGAATGATTTTTAAAATATTTAAATTGATAAAATTTGAATAAATAATGTTATACATGGATTTAATAGATCTACAAGACATATTCTGGTTGTTTTAAATAATTTTATTCATATTACTCTTTTGTTTCGTTCTATTTGAAGTTGAATTAAATAAAAAGTATCAAAATTGAAAATAATGATATTTTATAAAATTAGTATTTTATTAAATTATCTAAAAAACTTGAAAATATTTAAATAAGACATTTCAGCTATTATGTGGTCTAACATTTCATAAATGTTCCATTTATGGTCCAGTTTTTACCTTATAAGTAAAAATTACAACCCTTGAAAATTGAAATAGTAGTTACCATGGTAAAAATTAAAATTGGTTAACTAAGGGTTAATCAAAATTATAAGGTTTAAAATTATATTTAAAATTGTATAAATTATTTTTTTGATGGTATTAGGACCCTATATTATATTATATTTGAATAAATGGCCTTTTGGGGGAATATTTTTTGAGAATGAATTTATTATAATATAATCTTTTGAAAAATTTCAAAAGTGCCCCTCACCTCAATTATGAAAGGGAACCTCATCCCACACACTTTCACACCACATTGACCATTCTATCTTACCAAATATCAAAATATTTATCTTTTAAATTGTCTATATAAATTTTATAGTTTCTTTTATTCCCAATATACCATCCCTCGATCCCATTAGAGGAGATGAAAAGGTGCCTTTTCAAGTGTAAGGTAATTTCCTTAACTGATCACTTTCACTATACTCTTCATAACATCCTTTAAATCAAATTTATTTACCCAAAAATAATAAATTAAATATCATAAATTTACTAAAATGTTATTATTACTTTTAAAACACCATTATTCACTCTATTTCCTATAAAATGAGAAGTGGAAGTGTCGCTCCTACGTACGCATGGATCATCATCTCTACATAGCGATAAAATTCATTTTTCATCACCATAAATTATAGATGGGTATTATGATTGGTTTAATATTTATATATTATATTAGTGAAATAATTATACATATTTAATTATTATATCAAACTTACCTACTTTCGATACAGTCCTTTACAAAAAAATAATTTCATTCGTGCATACGTGTGGGACTACCACTTCCATGAAGAGATGTGATTTGTTTTTAATTTATATTTTACTTTGATGGAAATGTTTATAAATTTTATGAATATATATGATATATTTGATATAAAAATATTCCTAAAATTGTGAATTAATATTTATATTTCATTCATTCCATCAATCAATAGAAATGAAAACAACATTCATGCATATGTATGACCCACCATCTCCATAAACGGTGCAATTCATTTTTATATATCTAATATTGATGGATGAAAATAAATATGTATATAATGAATATATATGATATTTATGTAATAATTAATATTCTATATGTGATGGATCTATGATAAATATACAAGTACTAGAATTACAAAAATAAAATACTTATGATAAATGAAATAGTTAACACAAAAAAATTATAAAATTAATAAAGAATTATTAATAAAATAAGGTGTTAAAATATTTTAAAGGGATCATAAATGATATTATAATTTTTAAAATAACTCTCATAAAGAATTGTAATAAAGTTAAATTTATTATATAGTAGGTTATAATTCATTTTATCAAACAAAAACAGAAGCTAAGGGTTTTATTTGACAATCTGATCAAAAATCAGGATTATTTATATTTAAGTTTATTCTAGTGTATAATTATCTTATATATAAATTTTTTCTAAATATGTTTTTTAAAAATGTTTTGAATATTGTCCTATGATTTTTTAAATTAATTTTTACATATTTTGACTTTATATAAAATGGTTTGAAAGGAATGTTCTTCCTTTTTTCTGAATGAGGTACGTTTTAACATTTTTAAAATGGCATGAAAGAATGTTTATTTCAACATATAAGACATGAATGGAATTTACCTCTTTCATGAATAATATTTTATTTAATTCTTTCTATACAAGGCAACAAATTTAATTTAAAATGGATTTTTTCCTTTTCAATTGCGCAGTTTTTAGAAAATAAGTTATTTCAAAATGGAAAGGGTATTTTCCATAAAACATGTTCAAATTGGTTTTTCAAAATAATTTTCAACTTAATATTACAATAATTGATATAAAACTAAATTTATTGGGGATATGATCTAATGGTACCATATTTATTATTTTTTTGATGGTTTATTAATATGGTGATAAAATATTTTTGAAACCCATTTATTTTCCATGGGTTATGATATAATGATTGTTTTATGATAATATGGAACAAATAATTATGAATTTCATTTTGTGATGGGTGGGAACATTATATCCCTCAAATTCAATGGGTAATGATTAATGTTTTATGATACCAAATGGGTACACATGAGGTTATCCCAAGCACTATAGAGGGTACACAAGAGGTTATCCCATGTACGAAGTAGGTACATGGGTGGTTATCCAAATCCTAACATGTTATGAATATCTTGGTAGGGAGAATTGACAGAAGTTCTTTTATTTTGTTGTGTATGCCATAATTACACATTTTATGTCAATGTTATGGACTCATGGCTCATGTTCGGGGATTCCCTTGTGATTCAAATCTTTAAAACTTTGAATATTTATAAAATGACTTTATAGTACGATCTTTGATTTAATGTGTATGGTTTTGAAACATTATAACCATGTTTGTATACCGTTATGAACATTTTATGCTTACGTGATAATTGATATCTCCCTTTTTACACTTTCTATGAATTCAAGTTCACCTGTTTTTTTGTTTCCTTCCTAAAGGTTTTGATGAATGTTGTGAAGTATTATATGTCTAAGAAGTATTCTAGCATGGAATAAATAAGTGGGAGATGATGTTGATATTTTATGAATCAGTTATTTATGTTTCCATGTTTCCAAAGATAATTGAATAAAATTATTTTGGGATGGATCTGAATGTTATGAAATAAATATTCATCAATTTAGATGTAATATCTATGTACAAAATTATGAGACTCTATAGGTGGTATTTAAGTAAGGTTTTTTTATCATTTGGAAACTAGTATGAGATAACTTTACTGTGAAACATAGGGATAAGTCTATTCATTTGATAAAATCCTAATGTTTTATTATTGATCATGAATAGACCAGGTTAAACCTATGTTTCCATAGGATAAGCTGTCAGGATTTAGATATCCTGTAAATGAATTTTCATTATTATGTGGTTTCCCATCCTGATTATTGATGCTCACACTATGATTTTTGGTTTTTAGTTGATGGATAGAACCTGAAGGATTCATGTTAATCCTGAATGTGACAGAAAATTCAATGTTTTTTCACCATAGAATCTAAAGGTTATGGGAGATAGAATGAAAAATATAATTTCTATGAATTTTTTTTTATAAATATATGAATTATTCCAAGCTTTCAAATGAGTAAAAGAGGGAACCAATTCTATTACGTCCTTCACGACGTAGAAAAATCAATCTTTTAGTGGGTTTAATGATCCACTAGATGATGAGAAATGGATCAGTACCACTAAATTGAAGTTTTATATTCTCTATTTTTTCGATCATGTAAAATTTATTTTGGTTATTATTTTTTGGAAGTAAAAGTAGATCAATGATGGTATATTATCAATAACACGAGGGCATACGATAAGATTATCCCCATAGAGTAGGATGAGTTTGAGAACTTATTTCTCAATTAGTATTTTCATAATATTATTCATATGAAAATGGATAATTAATTCCTTGAGTTGAAATAGAAGGATGATGAATCCATTGGTATCTATGTGATAAATTTTACAAGATTTTTGAGGTATGCTTATGGTATTGTAATCCAAAATAAAAGTCCGATAAATATATTCTTCAATGGATTAAAAAATAGTCATTAAAGGGAGTTATCCATAAGGTAATTCAACAACTATATAGAAATAACATGATGTTCTATCAAGGTGGAAATAGAGATTAAATTTATAATTAAATTTAATAGTTTTTATAGGAAAAGAAATATAGAATTCAAAGGAAATTATAAAATCCCTAAAGTGAAGAAGTTGAGAATTCTCTTGTGATCAATATCTAAAAGAAAAAATTATGTAAATTGTGTTAGGTGGACTAGTTTTATTATGTATGCGAATGGAAGGACAAAGAGGGAATAATCATAAATCTGATGGGAATAAGTTATCAAATTATACAAATAAATAGAAATCTATACAAATTATATCATGCACAATCAATTGTTTCAAATTACTGGAGTATTATAATGACGCTAACTATTTCCAAAATACAAATTTTAATAATGATAATTGTCATCAAATCCTATTAAACCTAAAGAAAAAGGGAAATATCATATGATAACTATTTATTATGAGGGTTGTGATTATAACCTGGTGAAAGGTACACTTGTCATCCACTATAGAATTAATTATATATTATTTTATTATAGATCTACCAAATATTTTATTAATATAGAATTTACTAATGGTATCATAAAATTACCTAAATTATTAGATTTTTAATAAGTTTTTAAAACTCATAATGGTAATACGATCACATCTCATGTCTATGGTTCTACTTCAGATTATGTTTGTGAGAATTTCGTTCTAGTAAAGCTAATTATTATCACTATAGTTGTCTTCAATGTTATTTTTGGAATTTATTGGATTTATATATATAAATACACATAAATTTACAATGAATGGATGGTATTTTTGATATTCTGAAACAAAAATTGATTACCTATCATTTGTATAAGAAAATAACTTCTTTTGGAAATTAAATCCATCGTATGCATCAAGATTTATATTCCAAAAGTGAATTTATCTCAGATATTTGGGGAGAAACTCAACTTCGAGGATATGAATATTGTATGAGAATTTATTTATGTCTTTATAGAATAGTTTTTTGGTATTTAATATAATCCAAAATTTTAGTTTCAACAGAAACCATACATAGTTTTACAACAATTTCAAATGCTCTATATAGAATGGCCCTGATTGAATTGAAAAGATTGAATATGTTAATCCATGGGAATGTTGAAAATGGATTTATTTGACCAATTTTATCACCTTGGGGTGCACATAATCTATTTTTTAATTAGAAAGATAAATCAGCGTAACTACATTTTTTTATCAAGAACTTAACAAGACAACTATAAAAAAGTATCCCAAATTCCATATCGATGAATTTTTTTATCAATTACATGGAGATCAACAATTTAAAAAGATTAATATTCATTATTAATATCATATATTGATGTTAAATAAAGGTTATATACCTAAAAAAATTATGAACATGTTATAGATAATATCAATTTATAGTGATTCCTTTTTTAACTACTAATGACCATTTTATCCTAATGGATTTAATTAATAGAGTATTAATAGATTATGTTGATTAGTTTTTCATAGTATTTATAGAAAATAATCTTTTAAATTCAAAGTGAAGGGGTGATCACGATGATTATTTAAGAATTGTGTTGAAGAACATAATGAAAGATAATATTTACAAAAAATTACCAAGTTTGAATTTTATCTTTAGTATGTTTCATTCTTGGTTCATATAATCTAATGTGAGGGTATATCAATAGAACATTAAAATAAAAAATTCATTGATCAATGGAATAGAAAAACCACTTTAACTAATATCTATAGTTTACTAGGTTTGAATAAAATTATTTGTTCTTTTTGGATAATTATTCATGGAAAAAAACTCGCTAACCAAGTTAACTTAGAAGGGATTAATGTTCCTTTAGACAGATGAGTGTTAAAACTTTTTCAAGTAATTAAAGATATGGATAATAAATGAATATATTCTTATATTACCTTATAGTGGGGATATGTTTTTAATATATAGTGATTCATAATATATACATTTGGGAAGTTAATACATGAAAAATGATATTGTTATATATTATGACTCATGATAATTGAAGGTCCATAAAAAAATTACCCAACTCATGATTGGTAGTTATTTGGGGTAATATTTTCCACAAAGATATAAATGCATTATCTTAATGGAGAAAGGTTTGAAATATATAATAGTAAAATAAATTTAAAGTATATATTCACATAGAATGAAATTAATATGTGTTATAGAATATATTTGGATAAGATTAATGATTTTGACTTCTCAATACATTACCACCCTGGGGAAGTGAACAAGGTTGAAAATTCTCTGAGTTGAAAGGATTATGCTAGATTATATATGATGAGGATAATAAAAGATCTAATATTTCTAGACATACAAAGTTTTTATCTTGAAATATTTAAGGAAGGTGCGAAATATTATCTTCTTAAAGTAATTTTTAATACCGCAATCCTTGTTAAGATTAAATAATGACAAAAGGATGATGTAGAGAAAAAAAAGAAGTTGAGAAATGTCCCTGATTTCAACCATGAATGTGATAGAATACTAATGTTTAGAGAACATTTTTGTGTCCCTTTAGTATAATATTTAATGGACGAGATGATAGATAAAGATCATCATTCACCATTCTCTATTCATTATAGAAGAATGAAGATATATAAGCATTTGAAAGATTATTTTTCATTTGATAGAATGAAGAGAGATATCAAGAAGTATGTTTCATAGTTCATGGTATGTGAGAAATTTAGGGTATAGTGACATAATTCTATGGGGTTGTTTTAACCATTACCCACCCCAAAATAGAAATCAGAAAAAATTTTCCATGGATTTTGTTTCCAGACTCCCAAAAACATCAAAAGGTCAGAATGCTATATGGGTTGTGGTAAATCACCATCTACAGTCATCACAATTCATCTCTATTATAGAATATTTCTATCTATTTTATATTTATAGGATATAAATTATGGAAGTGATAAGGTTTCATGGACTACACCATTCTATTATATTTGATCGGGACTCAAGATTTACCTTGATGTTCCAGTGAAACCTCCAACAATCTCTGGATACAGAGCTCAGTTTCAGCACAACATATCATCTTTAGACAGATGACCAGTCTAAGATAACAATTAAAACCCAGGAGTATATATTGATATCTTATCCTATATATTTCAAAGTTAGTTTGGATCCACACATTTTTATAGTTGATATTTAATAATAGATTTTATTCAATAATTCATATGATCTCTTACGAATCCCTCTATAGAAGGAATTACAGAAATCCCATGTGATGGGAGGATGTTAGAGAAAGAGAGATATTGAGACTATATATAACAATGTGAATGAAAATTAATGTTAGAGAAATTCAATAACATGTCAAGGTAGCTAAGGTTAAATAGAAATATACGTGGATAATCATCAACACGATTTAGAGTTTAAAGATGGGGAGTAAGTTTCCTATAAATCAATCCATTAAAGAAGGTTATGAAAATTCAAAATAATAGAAAGTTAAAATGCATGTATATTGGTCAATTAGAAGTTCTTGATCATGTCGAGATTGTAGCTTATCTATTATCACTTCCACCAAATCTCTCATAGGTTAACAATGTGTTTAATGTATCTCTCATGAATAAGTACATACCTGATCCTTCATATGTACTAAAATCAGAGCTATTAACAGAAGAAAAATATAAGTATTATGAAGATAAAATAGTAGAAATCTTATATTATAGGGATAAAGTACTACAGAACAAGACTACTCACCCAGTGAATGTTTTAAATAGAAATAGAAAATTCAAATAAGCCACATGGGAAGGTGAGGAATAATGAAACAAATATATCCTCAATTTATTTTATTAAATTTTGAGGAAAAAATCATTTTAATGGTTAAAACATGTAGAACAATGATATTTTTATGAAATATATATCATCAAATAGTTTGATTTCATTGATATCTTTTGTCACATGAAACAATGAGTTTAGGAGAACTGTGTAACATTTTAAAAATATTATTTGTACATTATCACATAGTTGTGGGATCAGAGGGTGTACAAAGTAAAAATTAAATTATGATAAATATATGTTCTACAAATTTAAAAAATTAATTAATTAAATATCATATTAAAATAAATAACAAAAATATTAATTGAAAATAAAAAAGATCTTTTTTTAGAAAAAATAATTTAATGCATGAAATGTGTTTTTTATCAAATAAATTAAATTAGTCCCTATTAGTGAATTATTTTAATGAAATTTATATATTATTATTTAATTGATCAAATTTTTAAACCTTTCAAGAAATATTTTTCTAGGCAGAAGATATGAATAAATCCAATTTGATACTTAAAATTTATTTTTTATAAATAATTTTTTGTTATATTCTGTTCACTTAAATTAAAATTAATTTCTACCATTTATTGGTATTTAATTATATAAAATTAGTTACATATTTATAATTAGGATGTTAAAATTTGGTAATTTGGCCCTTTTTTTCAATATAAATAGTAACCATGGTAAAATTTATCACCTCGATAATGAATAAATAATGTTATTTTGGATTAGAAATTATTGATAAGGCCCTAACATATCATAATAAATCTTATTTATTGATGTAAATTTTAACCATAACACATTAGGTTCTAAATTTATTTTTTAAAGGGAACATGTCTACGAAAATGACTTATTTGTTATTTAAATCGAAGAAAGATACAAAATGTCACATTATTTATAATATATCTTATGGATCTCCATAGGAAAAATGTATTTTTTAAATGAATATAAGTATTTTTTAAGATTAATAAAATTATTTTTATTATTTAAATTTAAATTTAGTTATTAGTTATTTTATAATGAAATTAATCACTTATGCAACACCAATATAATATTTATACATTAAAAAAATAATAATAAATGACTTTAAAAATATTAATAGTTATATAATTTGAATGAATTAATATTAACCAAGAATTTTATACATATATAGTACATCTTATAGATGTGTGAAAGAATTATATTTTAATTCAAAATTTTTATTTATGTATTTAAAGCTAAATTAAATGAATTGTGTCAAAATTGACAATAATGATATTTTTCATAATGATATTTTAATAAATTATTTTAAAATAATCGAACTCTTTAAATAAGAAATGGATGATATTATATTTTCTAATGTCTCATAAATTTTCTATTTATGTACCAATTTTATCCTTATTAGTTAAAATTACAGGCCTTTAACGTTGAAATATTTGTTACCGTAGTTCAAATTATTGTTTTTTAACTAAAGATTAATCAATGTGATGAGGTTTAAAAGTACACTAAATCTTGTATAAATTGAATTGGTTTATGGGATTAAAACCATATCATATATTACCCTATAAAAAATTTCAATTTGAAGGAAAATTTATTAAAAAGGAATTTGTTATAAATTATTCATTTAGAAAAATAAAAAATTACCCCTCACCTCAATTATAAATGGGAACCTCGCTATTTACTTTTTCAAAAAAAAATTAACATTAGATTCAAATAAATATTGAAATTTATAATATAAAACTACTTATCAAAATTATATAGGTTTCAATCATCCCAAAATACCAACCCTAGAGGCATTTAGGGGATATCTAAGGGATTTGATTCCAAGAAGTGGTAATTGTGTTACCGATAACTTCCTTTTCTGTATTTTTTTATGTTCACCAACTTTATCTTTTATCATAAAATAATAAATTAATTAAAATAAATTTTATAAATTTTATCATTATTATGAAAACAGCATATAGACCCTCTTTCCCATTAATCAAGAAGTGAAAGTATCACTTGTGCGTACGTATGGACTACCACCTTCATGAAGTGATGTGATTATATTTTCATTTATATTTTACAAGGATGACAATTAGGTTAAGTTTTACAATAAATTATGATATATATTATTTAGTAATGATCCTAACAATGTTAATTAACATTTTACTATATTTCATTCCATTTGTTAAAAAAATGAAAAAAACATTCATGCAGATGTATGACCTACCATCTCAATGAATGATGCGATTCATTTCTCTATCTCTAGATTTTATAGAAGAATATGAATATGTATATAATGAATATATATTAATTATATAATTATTAATAATATATAGATTATGGGACCAGTATTAGTGTACATGGACTTCAACTATTAAACTGAAATATTCATGATAAATGAAAAACATGAAATGATGATTTTAATAAAAAAATATTAATAAAATAGTGTAGTGAAACATTATAAAGAGATAATATATGATTTTATAAGTATAAAAATGAACATTTTATAGAATTATAATAAATTTAAATTTATTATACATGAGGTTAGAGTCATTTTTATGCAAGATGAACTCGAGGTAAGGGTTTTATTTCACAATCTCATAAATATTCAGAATTGTTTATCATTTGGTCTCCATTGGGGAATATTTCTCTTACACATCCATTTTTTCTAAATTACTTTTAAGAAAACTATATTAAACATTATTCTATGATTTTAAAAATTCATTTTTACCCATTTATTATTTATACATAATGGTTTGAAATGAATATTCATATTTTTTCCAAAATAATGTACTTTTTATCCTCTTTAAAATTGTATGAAATGAATGTTTTTAACTTATATAGTGAAAATGAATTTTTATGATAAAATGTATAATATTTTATTTTAATATTCCTTTAGAATTTTAAAAATTTATTTTCAAATAAAATGTTTTACTTTTGGATTTCATTGTATTTTTGAAATATGTTATTTCAAAATAGGAAGTCTCTTGTTGATAAGAAATGTTCCAAGTGATTTTTAAAAATCATTTTCCATATATTTTTTGTAATTATATGATGTTACATACAATTTATTGGGAATATTATTGAGTGATACCATATTTATTAATTATTTGGATGGTTTATGCATATGATGATAAAAACACCCCATATAGGTGACCGAACTCACATATTGTTTTGAATCCAAATCCCAAAAAATAACCAAATTTTGATGGGTAATTAAAATTAAATCTTAATTTACTAATATTTAATGAAATGGGTTGTCACAAACTCCACACAATAAAACTTTCCATCCTCTAGAGTCTACAAAAATTTCATCTGACCATTGTTCCATCAATCAGAATCTAATATCACACTTTGGATGAACCAAATCAGAAACGTTCTATCAACCCTTTCATTAAACCAAAATACATAGGATTTCTCTAAAATACATCGTTTGATCAGCTAAAATAAATATTAATATACAATATAAAACACCAAATAATAATTCCTTATCACCTTATACACTTACATAAGAAAACACTATTCAGTCATATATTACTTGATTCATAAAAAAGATAGCCTCTCATGTTAAGGCACCATCACACCACTTTATGTAAATTTCGGAACTATTAGAGGAATCATAGGAGAATATAAACTCATAACAAAGTCACACCCATAACTCAATGTAAATTCTATTATTAAACCCTCACACTAGATAAACCCACCACTATACTCTCCCCGTGAGCCCTGAAACCCTCTCAAACTATGTTTATTTAGAATAAAAATTAAATTATGACTACATTAGCCATCCCAAACACAAAATTAATATGAATAACCAAATTGAATTCAAATTCTATATTTATGAAGTAACAAATAGTTTCAACTACCTATAGACTATTATCCCAGTTAATATTTTAACAACATACAAATTGGTATCCCAGGTAAGGATTCAACCACATGGTTATCAGTTTAATCACACCCTTGAATCATTCAAAATGAGGGTTTAATAATCAAAATTTATTAGGTAATCCATAATGTTGGTGTAACAATATCATTATCATAATGATATGACCTAATTAATCTCTATAACCCACATCTTGTTAATTTCCAATCACAGTTACTTAATGGAATTAGACAAATTATACAGGAGTGATGAAAATAATTTATAACAATTTATAATCTTAATCCATCTATGAATACCACTCTCAAAGATCACCAAAAATTCTTTAAAATGTGTGTCACACCACTGAAAACTACTATTTCACTGCCACTATATGGATTTCATCACACTGTTTCCCAATAATCAAACAAAGAAGGCCCCAAAATTAATAATCTGTTGCTCCTATATATCCAAGATCATCTCATTCTAAACAACCACTATCACCTCAGGAAAACACATATCAAATCCATGTGATTTGACCCATGAATATAAAAGTAAACCATTAGTCATTTAATCATCATCAAAACCTCAATATTTGTTCTCAAAATAGATATATTCCTTTACCAAAAATGATTACCTTTACTATACTCATAGAAAACCATATCAAGTTAATAGAAATTTTGAATGCTTTCAAATTTCCCATCATACTATAAATGGCACAACTTGAATCCCATGACAACATTAAGTTACCCGCCCAGGGGAATCTCACAGATCTGGTTATTAATCCCACTTAATGGATAATAACATAAACAAAAGGCAAAAAATTCTCATGCCTCACCTATGAGCTATTGAGGTTGATGGGTAGTTACAATTGTATTTCTATCATTTCACTTCTTCAGTTTCCTCAGAACCCAAAAAAATATAAATAGATACATAAATTATAAATTCCAATACTATATAATAAATTATTCATTATGTGGAACCAAAAGACACCCACCTCACACATTAATACTTTCCATTAAAATACCCTCCAATAACCACTCCTTTATTTCTAAAGAAAAGTGATCCTCTTTAGTTCCATCTCATTGGTCCTTATTCTATTAACCATATTAATATCATTCAAAAATAGCTTTTCACTAATATATTACCCTATAATTCATTCGAAATCAAAATCTCATGAGTCTCATCTCATAATACAAAGGATGGTATGACTAAGAAATTATCTAAACATTTATATAAATGTCAAAAACCCACTATAAAATCACTCATAATTATTTCATTCCAGTAATCTGAAGGAATCCCACTGATGCCAAGGATAACACACAATCACCCTCTACTTAAGAATCACTCTAAAATCACAAGTCATCTACCTAAAATTTAGCCATCATATATATATCCATGTTGTATTTCTTCCCCTTATCATATTAAAACCATTAGGGAATACAAAAATAGGATTCTAAATGATACCTTTTTCAAATATGATTATGATACCAAAATAAATATATGTTATTTGAATAAATAAATCCTAAGGAATCCAAAATTCATTTCTTTACCATCTCAAGAGAATCCAAATCATTAGGGTAACCCATTCCTAATTGAAATGATATATTAGACATACCATCCATATGTCCAACCCATATCCATGACGTCAAATTCATGAACAACCCCCAAGGGTTTCCATACATCACATACACCAAAGTTATATATAATTATTATTATATGATGTATGATGGTCCGATCCATATAAATGTCATAAAAAATTTCAACTTCCTAGGAGTTAAAGACTATAGTCTAGCATAGTTAAATATCAAACAAATTTCATATAGGAAAATAATATATAATTAATTTTAGAAAATTAAAGAAATTGGGCCCTCAGATATATTTGGATCATTAATGAAATATAAGAACACTAATTTTATGTGAATACCATGTACCATGTAAGATTTATCTACACACACCACATAACTCTCTAGGATAATAGAAAAGTGTATAATAAGAACCTTAAATCAATAAATAAAAGTTCAAAAAATATCTCAAAATTAAAAAAAAAACAATCCCGTAACCCCATTAACTTGGACTTCCTATCATACAGATTTCCATGAATCACCAGCCTAAGATCTATCACATGCTTTGAAACATTTATATCTCTATATAAAAATAGTTAAATTTTAATAATATATAAGTTTTGATATCATTTTGTAACACCCAATCTAAAATCTCAGGAAAAAACTCTCTCAATGGTTTCCAAAATACATCAGGCATGACTCTCTATATGTTAGAGGTAACTGACTAATAGTGAGAGTATATAATAAAAATTGGGATGACTATGTTCTATATATCACAACCATAAAAAAAAATATAAAAAATACAATCACTTTCTACATATCATATTATACATTTGTGGAATTATAACAGTAAGGACCCATGCCGGAGCTACTGGACTCAGTCTTAATATATACAATGATTTTTCTTATATAATGAAACATAATAAATACACAAAATTTGAGTTACATATTAGGATAATTTATCATTCTAGGTTATGGAGAATTAGATACCTGACTTATAACTATAAAAATAAAATAAAACCAACTAAAACACATCAAATGCGCTAACTCCGAATGTGATTACGTCCCACTAACTTCTAATATACCTGTGAAAATATTTTTAAAACATTGGGTGAGAAAATTTGTATGCTCAGAAAGGGGATTTGAAACAATTAAAAATCTTTTTAAAAAATTTTGTAAAAGAAATATATTTTCACAACACATGAATATATTTTGAAAACTAGTGTTTCCCAAAAAATTATAATTTAAAATTATTTGGAATTATCCTTCCAAAGTAATAATTTTCTATGGTTAATTAATAATAATGAATAGTACATATCAAAATCACTAATTATATCCACCAATAATAACTTAGACTTATGGGTTCGCTCACCATTACATCACATAATTTACCAGTGCCATTTCCTGAAAAGATTTCCCCATGGACCTAAATTTCTCATTTCCTACCCAAAAAATTTCTAACGTACTTACATAATAATATTATTTTCTTTAAAAGAAAAAAATATATCTCATTTCATCATTATTTTCTTGAAAATTTCTAAAATCATTTATGGGAGAATCCAATACTTTAAATAAATATTCTTATTTGTAAATCATAAATAGAATGGGAAAAGAAGTAATGCACATTTGATCTAAAAACACACATATAATTTTGTCTTCTTCAAATAATTGTAAAGAATAAGTAATTAATTCACTCAAATGAAATTATTAATGAACATACTAAGTAAAACATGTAACATTTATTATATATATATATATATATGATTTTATTACATATTCATAAATTTATCCCATATTCTTACACGTTTTTTTCACAATAAAAAAGTGTAAATTTTTTAGTATATCGATATATATATATATATATCACAAATAACATAATGTTAGAAATTAATATATACACATGGATTTTTTGATACCCATGTTAGCATAAAATCATTCTTACACAAAACTTTCATAAATGAAAAATTCACTCAATGTAAACATATTCATATATATTCTAAATAAATTCACATATAACAAGGTATGAAATGACATGAAAAATTAATGATGTGTATCCATAAATCATAATCATGAAATATAAACCAAAAAATAACTTATATATTTATAAACTATAAATTTATATTCTATATTAATGAAATTAATGTTTTCCATGATCTTGTATTTATATATATGATAAGGAATTCACATAAAAAAATATTGCGACAAGAGGTAATGTTTACTCAATATTTTGATAAATAAAAAATATGTTTCTAACCAGAATCAAAAGATAGTTTTGATAAACATGAAATACAATTTTCAAAAGAACATAATTATTCTTATAACACTACTATGTATTAAAACACGTTTTTATATAAAGAATTAATTACATATCAAATTTGAATATATAATTAAACATAAATTATGTACAATAATAAATAAATTCGTGTTACAATAGATTTAACATAATTTCCATAAAACATAAATTATGTACGTAAATAAATAAAATAAATAAAATAATTGAATATTTATGAATTTTGAACATAGTTATATATATATACATTACAACATAAAAATTCATAATAATTTTTTTAATAAAATGATTATAATACCGTAAGTAATTATTTACAGGAGAGGTTAAAGACTTCTCTCTGACTTTTATCACAGAAAATGCACAAGGACATGCAATAGTAAGGAAGAACTCAAAATCTAGATAGATGTAATGCAGAATGAATATGTTATTTAAATAATTAAAATTTTACTACTTATATAATGATACATACAAGCTTGCTATGAAATATAGGTACACATATGTTGACAGTGGAACTACACCAGCAGAAAAAAAGGGAAAGCACAAAAATGTCAACAACATACAGGCTCGTCCATAATTAGAAATATCGGAACATGAACATCCGAAATGGACATATATGGATCAAAATAATTGAATAGAAATACTATAGTCGTAGATTCATTAATAAAAAAATGATTTAAATTTAATAAAACAAAATGAATGGACATCAAATGAGACATCAATTGTGAAAAAAATAGTTGATGATCATAAAGAAAAATGATAAATAAAAATAACAAGACATCAAAAAGATAATCAGATTGATGAAGAAAACTAATCTGAAGAGATTTCCACCTAAAAAAGAGAACATATAACTAGAACTTGGTTTGGAACACAAACTAGAATAGATTTCATTCACCAGTTCTCAGATATTTATCATAGGGAGAGAACCGTAAATCGTGGTTGAAACTCCTCGCGATCGACATCAGTTCGATTTGAACGACCAACACTCATCAGCTAAGGGAAATGACGACAGGTCACAAACATCGACACCAGAAAGCACGGCCTTCTACAGACCTTGTCTCGACTTCACCTGAACACTCAAGACTCTGATAAACCCTGGTCGGATGCACGATAAACCCTCACGGGTTGCTCCCAAACTGCGCCTCCCTTTACCCTAGTCCGAGAATCACATTCCCAAAAACCGGTTTTCTTTATTTTTTAATTATTATTCTTATTATATTATTGATAAAATTTATTTATCACCTTTATATATATAATTATTCTCATATAACATTATTAGTTTAACTTTATAATGATTATAATATATAATTATAATTTTATTAAACAAAAATCACATTATTAATAATTTAAAAAAAACTAATAAATTAAAAATTAATATTTTAAAAATAATAATTATTACTTTATATATATATATATCATACATATAAAAATAGAAATCTATAAAACCCAAATAATTTTAATATAATTATTCATATGTCAAATTTGATATTTATTTTCATTAATTAAAACGTGAATATTAATAGTGGATTTTTTTAAAAATTAGACATAAAATATTTGACATTAATTTTACAACATATAATAATTTAATATAATAATTCTATATTACATGTATTAAATAATTTCATTTTAAAAATAATATAAATCAATGTGGAAAAAGTTTATTTAATTAATTAAATCACATAGTTTTATTAAAATATTTTATGATATTATTTATTTAAATTACAAATCATTAATATCTATTTAATTGAAACTTGGGGTGTTACATTATCCCCCAATTAAAAATATTTTTTTCCTCACAATTTTTTCATCAAACTCTAGATGAATTATGAATTTCCATCTTTAGAATAATGAAAAACTAAGACTGTTAATCTCCAAAATCAACCACTTAGATGAAAAAATCTAATCTCTAATGTTGTCTAGACAGTTCCACTGATACCAACTGTAAGTACTCGAATCCGAGTTACTATAATCATCCTTATAAATTCAGATAATATTTTTATAATGAAACATAATAAATACACAACATATGAGTTACATATTAGGATCTTTTACCGGTCTAGGTTCTGGAGAATTAGATTCATGACTTATGACTTTAAAAACAAAACAAAACTAACTTAGATGCTTCAAATGCTCGAATTTTGATAGTGATGATGTCTAACTAACATCCAAAATACCTATGAATCAATTTTTTGAATCATAGGGTTCTTAAATTTATATGCTCAGCAAGGGGATTTGAAACCATTAATAAATACTTTAGAAAGATTTCATAAAAAATAGATTTTCACAACACTTGAATATATTTAGAAACCTAATATTTTCCGAAAATAATTATAATTTAAAATTGTTGGTAATTATCATTAAAAAGTAATAATTTTATTTTAGTTGTTAACAATACTCATTAGTCCATTTATATATAGATATTCTTTGATTTCATTCCATATTAATATTTTATCCCATATCCATACAAGTTTGTATTGCATAATCAGAAAATAGAACAGTTTTTCAGTATGTATATATATATATATTCTTAAACAAAATAAAATTAGGAATTTATTTATACACAAGGAATTTGTAATACCCATATTATCATAAAATCATCCCTACACTAAACATTGATAGATGCAAAATTCACTAAACATACACATATTCTTATATATACTTAAATAAATTTAAATATAACAATGTACGAAATGACATGGATAATTAATTATGTATGGACATAAATCACAATCATCAAACATAAACAAAAAAATCACCTATTTATTTATAAACTATACATTTATACTCTATGTTGATGAATATAAGGTTTTACATAATCATGTACATATATATATATATATGATAAGGAATTCACATCACACAACATCGTGGAAGAATTACATGTTTACTCAAGACTTTGATAATTAAAAATATATCTTTCGAAAAAGAATCAAGACATAGTTTTGATAAAAATTAAATGCCATTTTCAAAAAGATATAATTAATCTTATCACACCGCTATGTATTATAACACATGTTGATAAAATTAATTTATTAAATATAAAATTTGAACATAAAATTAAAACATAAATTATGTAGAACACTAAATAAAATTCATGTTGCAACATTGTTAACATAATATCCCTAAAAAATAAATTAAGTACATAAATAAATAAAATGATGACATAAATATGAATTTTGAACATAGTAATATATATAAATCCCTTAAAGTAGAACAATTCACAATTATTTTTTTGATGAAACTATTATAATTAATTAAATAATTATTTTTAGTAGAGGAAGAAGACATCACTCCCACTTCAATCATATAATATGTGCAAGGACAAGCAGAGGTAAGGTAGAACTCAAAATATGGACAGAAGTGATGTAGAATGAATCTATTATTTAAAACCTTCAAAATTGACTGTTTATATAATGATACCTACAAACATTCAATGCATGCTGGGTACAAATATTCTAATAGTTTGACTACAACACTGCAAAAACAAGGACAAGCAAAAAATTTCAACAACAAAAAGGCTCATACCAAATTAAAAATATAAGAATAGGAACATTTCAAATGGACATCTACAGATCAAAAATAAAAGAATAGAAATAATATATTCACAGATTCCATAATCAAAAAATGATTTAAATTAAATAAAACATAACAAACAAACATCAAATGATATAGCAGTTGTGGAAAAAAAACAAAATACTTTTTTTTCATAAACAAAACACAACAATTAAAAAAACGCTATGACAAATAGATAATCATATTGATGAAGAAAACTAATCTGAAAAGATTCAGACATAAAAAAGAGAACATCTACCTCATACTAGGTCTAGAACCTTAACTTGCATAAATTACCTTCACCGATTCATGGATCATTATCGTATTTACAGAACACTAAATCATGGTTGAAACCCTTGTGATTGATTTAGGTTCGATTCAAACCTCAAACCCCAATAAGCTAGGCTTGATGATGAAGGTCACAAGACTTCGAAACCAGTAAGCGCGACCTCCTACAGACCTGGGATCTACATCACCTAGACACATATAACTCTCATGACCCCCGACCTACTACACAACAATCCCTTACGGGACGATCCTGATTGGCACCTCCATTAACCCTAGTTCGTGAATACCTTTCCCAAAACAAATTTTCCTTCTTTTTTAATTATTATTTTTATATATTTTTATATATAATTTCTTTAATTCCTTCATTTATATAAAGATTTTCATATAACACTATTAGTTTAACTATATCTTTAAAATAGTTATACTATATAAATATAATTATATTAAAACAATCATATTATTAATAATTTTATAAAAATTAATATAATCAAAATGTATAGTATAAAAGTAATGATTTTAACATTATATGTGTATATATTTATCATAATTTAGAAAATAAAAATCAATAAACACCAAATAATTTTAATATAATTATTTGAATGTTTGATTAGATAATTTTTTTTCATTAATTAAAATGTGAATATTAATATGGATTATTTTTTATAAAAATGTTACTTCAAATATTTGACAGAAATTTTACATCATATATAAAATTTAAAATAATATGGTCAGATGACATGAATTAAAAAAACATCATTTTGAATATAATATAAACCAAGTGAAAAAATTTTATTTCAGTTAAATGAATCCACAGGGTTTTATGAAAATATTTCATGATATTATTTATTAAAATTATAATTCATTAAAAAATATTTTATTGAATCTCGGGGTGTTAAATTATCCCCCCTTCTAAATATAATTTTTCCTTCACAATTAATTCATCGAACTCTAAAAGAATTATGAATTTACATATTTAGAATTAAGAAAAATTAAGAACGATAAACTCTAAACTCTACCACTTAGACGACAACATCTAATCTCTGAATTTGTCTAATCCATTCCTCTGTTACTAGCTGTAGGGATCCAAGTCCAACCTACTGAACTCAGCCCTTATAAATGTTTTTTAGTTTTTTATAAAGAAAAATAAGAAATACACAACATTTTAGTTAAATATCATGATCTTTCAATAGTCTTTATTCAGGAGAATTACATACATGACTTAGGACTGAAAAAATAAATTAAAACAGATAGAGATACTTTGGATGAGCTAAATCTGAAAGTGACGACATCCAACTAACATCCATGATACTTGTGAAAATATGTTTGAAAAATATGGGAGAAAATTTGTATGCTCATTAAGGGTATTTTAAATAATTAATAAATCCTTTTAAAACATTTCAAAAAAAATATTTTCACAGCACGCAAATATATTTTGAAAACTAGTAGTTCACATATTTATTATAATTGATAATTGTTGGGAATTATTCATAGAAAATAATAATTTCCAATGGGTCATTAGTAGTACTCGATAACCCATATCAAAATCCATACATAGGGACACCTGTCATAATGCAGATTTATGGGTTTACTCCCTATTACATCATATAATTTTCCGGTGCCAATTCTTGAAATCATTTCCCCAGGGGCCTACCTTTCTCATTTCATACCCAAAAAATTTCTAAAGTACATTCATAATAATATTATAATCCTTAAAATAAAATAATATTTCTCATGTCATCATCATTTTCTTTAATATTTATATAATCATTTTTGGGGAGAATCCCATACATGAAATAAATATTCTTATTAGCAAATAACAAATAGAAAAACTAATGAAGTAATACACCTTTGATCTCAAAAAAACATATATAATTTTGTATTATTCAAATAATTTTAATGAATAAGTAATTATGTGACTCACATGAAATTATTAATGAATATCATAAGTAAAACATGTAACATTGATTTTTTATGTTGATATATATATATATATATTATTTAATTCCATATTCCAAATTTTGTCCAATATTATTACACGTTTTTCTTGTGAAATCAAAACATGTAACAATTGTTTAGTATGTCGATATATATATATATATATGCTTAAATAACAAAAATTCATAAATTTATATATACACATGGATTTTGTGATACCCATATGAGCATAAAATCGTTCTTACAAAAAACATTAATAAATGATAAATTCACTCAAGAAACATTTAGTCATATATATACTTAATTTTTTTACAAATAACATGGTATGAAATGACATTAACAATTAATGACGTAAGACCATAAATCATAATCATCAAACATTAATAAAAAAATCACTTGCATATTTATAAAATATAAATTAATATTATATTTTAAAGAACATAAATTTTTCTATAATAAATAATATATATATATATATATATATATGATAAGAAATTTACATCACATAATATCATAGAAAAAGTTTATGTTTACTCAATACATTGATAAATAAATATATAAATTTCTGACACGAATCAAAACATTGTTTTGAAAAATATGAAATACCATTTTCAAAAGAACATATTTATTATTATCACACTTCCATGTATTAAAATATGTTTTGATATAAATAATTAATTAAATATCAAATTTGAACATATAATTAAAACATAAATTATGTGCAATACTAAAAAATTCATGTTGCATCAGATTTAACATAATTTCCCTAAAACGTAAATTATGTACATAAATAAGTAAACTAATGAAATATTTATTAATTTTGAACATATTTATATATATAAATCTCATACAGAAGAAAAATTCTCAATACACTTTTTGATAAAATGATTATAGTCCCGTACATAATTATTTATAGGAGAGGCAAAAGACTTCACCCATACTTCTATAAAAAAAGATGTGAAACGATGTTCAGAGGTAAGGTAGAACTCAAAATATTGATCGAAGTGATGCATAATGAATTTATTGTTTAAATCCTTCAAAATTGACTATTTATATAATGATACATAAAATATTTCTATGCATGATGGGTAAATATATGCTAATAGTCGAACTACACCAGCACATTAATAGGGGAAAGACCAAAAATTTTAACAACAAATAGGCTCATCTTGAATTAAAAATATTAGAACAGAAACATTAGGAATGGACATATGTGGATCAAAATAAAAGAATCGAAATTGTATAATCACAGATTAAATAATAAAATAAATATTTCAATTAACAGGAACAAAAAAAAAGATATCAAACGAGACATTAACTGTGAACCAAAAAAAAATCTTTTTTGGTCATAAAGCCAATATGGAAATGAAAAACGACACTATGAAAAAAATAAGATTGATGAAGAAAACAAATCCGAAGAGTTTCAGACCTCAAAAAGAGAAAAACCACCATGAAATAGGTATAGAAACCTAACTCGTATAGATTCCCTTCACCGGCTCATAGATATTCATCATATGCAGAGAACCCTAAATCGTAGTTGAAACCCCTCACGATCGAGCTCAATTCGATTCGAACCTTGAACCCCCATTAGCTCAGCAAGATGGCGATGAACTATGGACCTCAACATTGGAAAGTGAGGCCTCATTTGAACCTCATCTTGACTTTACTCGGACAAAGAAAACTCCAATGAACCCCGATTTTCTGCACGACAATCCCTTATGGACGTCTCCCGAATGACGCATCCCTAAACCCTAGTCCATGAATCCCTTGCCCAAAAATTGATTTTTATTATTTTCTAATAATTATTATCAAATTATTATGTATTTAATTTCTTTAATTACATTATTTATATAAATATTATCATATAATATTATTATTTTATCATTATCATTAAAATAGTTATACTCTATAATTATAATTTGGTTTAAAAAATCATATTAGTAATTATTTTATAAAAATTAAACTATAAAAAAATATTAATTTAAAATTAATAATTATTAATTTTTTGGTATATATATATATAATAGATTTTAAAATAAAAATATATAAAATGCATAAAAATTTAATATAATTTTCTATATGTCAGATTAAATGTTTATATACATAAATTAAAATTTGAATATTAATAGTGTTTATTTTTAAAAATATATTAACTAAAATATTTGAAATTAACTTCACAACATATATTACTTTAAAATAATAAATTTAAATGAAATTTATAAAAAAATTTCATTTTATGAATAACAGAAATCAATGTTAAAAAAATTTCATTTTAATTAAATGAAACCACATGGTTTTATGAAAATATTTAATGATATTATTTATTTAAATTATAATTCATGAATAAATCTTTTATTGAATCTCAGGGAGTTACAATAACTAATAAAACCATATCAAGGTAAATATACACCATTCTATAAACAGTGTGAAATATAATTCATGGACTCTGGCATCCCAACAGACAACCCACTAGGCTGATCGCATATAAAAAATAGATAAAATAATAAAGTATATAAGGGGATCCATGTAAAAACCTAGTTAATTTTTATAACAGATCTTTTTTTCATTATTAATTTTCTTTAATTATATTTTATAGAGTTATATTTACTATATGAAAATTAAATAATTTTCAATAAAAGAGGAAATAGTTTTATTTTTACTATTTTTTTTCATTCTTTATGTGATTATATTAAAAAAGTACAATATATAAATTCTATAATTTTTATTTTACAAAAATAATTTCATTTTTAAACTATCTTTTCAATATTTGATAATAGTTTTTTTGAGAATTTTCTAAAAAAAATTGACTTATGGGCGACTAGTATAAAATACTACTTTTTATGCTATCTGTCTTTAATTTTAAATTATTTTAGTTATATAATTTTTTTCAAATAATTTTTTTAAATTTAATCAGTTAATTTTTATTAATAATTTTCAAAAAAAGTTAATTGAAATATATATTATACATCAATTTGGTATAAATTGTTTCTACAGTCGAGAAAATACTTTTCTGTCATGTTTTTGGGTATTTTAATTGAATTTCTACAAATTTTAGAAATTTAATTTAATAAACTGGAATAAATATTTATTATCATAATATAAAAATATTTTAATGATTTAATGTTCAATTTTGGTCATTATAAATTGTAAATTTGGTAATAAAATCAGTTATTATGATAAGAGGTAAAACAAATTAAGAAGGTCAAAACTAAAATGATGAGGGTTAAAATTTATTAAAAACTGTTATAAATTTTATTTTATGGTCATATTTAAATTTTCTGTCATATATTATTTTAATATGGTATATTTTGGGTCCATTTTATTTGAGTAATAAATTAAAATATTTTATTTATTTGAATAATTCTAATTCTGTCATCTCCATCACATATAAAAGAGAACCCCCTATCATATCTTCTCCAAACTATAATATCTTATTATATTAGAAAATAAATTTTTTCATTCCTTCCAAACATCCATTACCATGTTTTATAGGTCTTGGTTCGATCAGAATACCATCCTAGGATGGCTTTAGTTATAAACATAAGAAGGTTGTTTGAAGAAGAGGTAGAGTTCTTAACTTAGTGTTTTCATTTTAATTATTGTTTTACCTCCTTCAAAAAATCTTAAAAATTTTCAAATAATAAAATAATTATCTTAATTAAAATTAAATTAAATTATATTTATGGTATAAATCGTTTTCTTCTACTTAACTATCCTATGAATAAAAATATTGCTTGTGCGTACATGCAGACTACCACCTCATGAGACCATGTATTCCAGTATTCTTCACTAAATCATATTGATGGTAAAAATAATTGATAAAAATTAAATAATTTGATAAAATTTTAATTATATAATTGTAAATAAATACTATATTTATATCCATACCGTCAAATGAAAAATTAAAACATCACTTGTGTGTACGTTCAGACTACCACAACATAAACCGTTGTATGTTATTTTTTGTCACCACCTAACATGGATTCTATATAAAGGTGCATATAAATTATTAATATGATATTTAGGATATAATTATTTTTTTATAAAGATAAAATATAACTTACCTTTCTTCCTATATGTTCATTAACAAATGGAAATGTTACTAATGCATATATTCAAACTACCATCTTTATGTTGTAATGTAATTCATTTTTCATAACCATATTTCTTAGTTTGTTATAAAAGTATAAATAATGTGTAAAAATTAAATTATAAAATTATTAATAATTTTAAAATGATATAATCATGACACATTTGACCATTTTTATCCTACCTAATACATTTCTGATTTATAAGCTAATTGTTCTCAAAATGGATGATGTGAACTTAATTGATTAAGTAATCAATTATAAAATGGATATAAGTTAAATTAAAGGAATAATAAACCTAAAAATTATTATTAATCAATAGAATAATTAACATAAGTTTATTATTATGGAATATAAATAATGTACATGACAAGTCAGCCTTGTGGTAAATAACACATTACCTTAAAACATTGTAACAAATGTTTTTGAAATTTATTTTCTAAATAATTTTATTCTATTTATATATTCATAAAATTATTATATGGATATACTTATATTGAAATAAATAAATTATATTGGAAATTTTATATCACTTTATATTTTCCCTAATAGGTTTCCAAAGGGAATCTTTTTATGTACTATAAATTAAACATTTTGACTTTCCTTACAAAGAGTCAAAAGAGATGTTCTATTTTAATGGATAAGATGTTAATTTATTTTTCCACAAACAAAATTGATATTTTATAATTTTATTTCATTAATATATTCTATATTTTATCTAAATAAAAACACTTGTACAATTTTTTCTTAGTATTTTATTTTTGAAATAGTGTTTTAAAGGAAAATGATATATCAATATTTGATTTTTTTAACTTATGGGTTTAAAAGATTAATTTTTTTGTGTTTGAAGATGAAAATTTGATACTTTATATTATTTATATTTGTTATAGTAAATATATATTTTTTATGATGATGGTTCATCCATTTATTGTTCTTCAATTCATTAGGTTCAGATTAAGTTCTCTAAAAAATTATGTTGGAATTAATCGGGTAGGTTATTCTATCTGGAAAGGTTATTATAAGTGTTCATACAAATGTTATATATATATGATGACCTAAGGAACATAAATTACTTTATTAGATTTATAATTATCATTGAGGGAATTTTATTTATTTCATAATGTAATCGAATGATCATTTGTCTAACAGAGTGATTATGACATTTAAGGGTAAAATGGTATATTTTTATGAAAATATTTTTCACGGGATCTCATGTACTCTAAAAAAACATCATGAATATTATTTTTCCTTTATGTTTTGTTATTAAATATATTATGAAAATATTTAGGTAGTAAAACTAATTTTAATTTGTACGCAAATGATTATTTGTGCTCAATGTTTATTATGTTGAACGAAAAATCTCTTATATGGTCTCATGGTTTTCAAATGGACTTATAAGATTCATTCCTTCATCTTTCATCTCTATTAATTATATTTTTGTTATTATCCCAATCTTTCAAAGGTTTTTTATAGGTATTTAAGGATGATTATTAATAATGATTATGTTTATTTAAAAATCGTGATTTTTTTTCGAGAAAAGAAAACATGTTTCATTTTAATAGTACAATATTATGAAAATGTATATTGAATGGAAGGTTCCACTTTTTAATGTACGGGGTTTTTATGTAAGATTTACAAAGTAATTCTCTAAAACTCTAAAGTTTAAATGGTTTGTATAAATGGAAAAACATATTTATTGATTTAAATATTAGTATTATTAAATGTTTTATTGTGGATTCCTTATAATACACTAAAAAAACCTCTCTTTAATGGAACCAAATACATAAAATCTATCAATATACTTCGTTCCCATAGACTATGTATCCTATAATGATAGCTATGTATAAAATATGAAGTATTCCTATACACTAGGGTTCTAATTTAGTGTATGAGCCACTCATCTCATTAAGGTCTCGCCAAGTTCTACTAATATACACAATCACCTAAATAACACCCTTATATTTTAGTATTAATTTCTCTTCGAATAGATACTAATATAAATACATTGGTTCACATAAAGAACCAAACTAAAAATAATAACAATATAATTTTATTGAGATAAAATATTAAAATTAATGATAAAAATTAATACATTATGAGAATGAAATATGGATCATCATTAGGAAAATTATACGAGGAAAAACTACATAAGCAAATAAAAATACCATGAATATAAGATCATTATCCTCATTGTTTATCCAAAAGATTATAATTATGATTAAAATTATAGAAGTGAGGTGGATAATAAAAAATATAATAAAATTTATATAATATAAGAATATGGGAGGAAATACTTTAGGTTATATGAATGAAATCTGATCATTATATATACCCATTTAGTTAATAAATCCATTTTAATTATATTAACATTGTAACAAAACAATTTAATTGGAAGGTATAAAAATTAGTAAGCACATTATGGAATAGATATATAGAAAATTTAATGAAATGATATTGAGTAGTAGGAGTATTCTTTATGATGATAATTTTTCTAAGCTTGTATGGTTGGTACTATCACTAGGGTTTTCACTATAACAAGCCGACGCTAAACTCTAAAAAGTAAAACATGACAGAAATCATTTATGAGACATGTTAAAGCTCATCGAAATCACTATGAGACCCGTGCTCACTAGATTTCCACCCAAAACAACCACCATTTCTTATCTTACCCTTAGAAGAAATGTAGATGTTTTGAAGTTATTTCTATGTAGAAGAATGGATGATATAATTATGTAATTATTATTAAAATTTACATTTTAATTAGTACATATATTTTATACAATTTGAATTTTCCTAAAATATAATTTTATGGAATTAATTTCATTAAATAATAATGGTTTTATTTAAAATATATTTATTAATAAAATTTCATTCTTCTTATATAATAAATAAATCTTTTAGAAATATAAATAAAATCATTTAATGATATGATGATTTTTAAAACAGTAATATGTTTTCTATATATTATGTTTTTATATTAATAAGCCAAATTGATTACTATTGATATTTTAAATTTTTTTAATAATATATATAAATTAATAAATTAATTTTCATATAAATATTTTTACTTTTCAAGGAATATAAATAAATTCTTTTGATACCTTAAAAAATACACTTTTCTTAAAAACTCATTTTTTCCAATATGTGAACTTATATTAAAAATTAATTTTTTTGAACTATAGTAATTTATTCTAAAAAATTATTTTCATTTTTTTAATTAACATACACAAATTTTTAAATATTTCAAATTTCAATTTGAACACAAAAATATGTTACCAAAATATATATTTGCTAGCATGGTAAAGTTATAATTTATGAGATATTTTTTAGAAAAGATGAATAATTTGTATAAATTAAATTAATATCATTTAAATGATATCTCTAATTTTATGTTTAATCATATAAAAAGTATATTAACACAAATTTAATTTTTAATTTCTAGTAAATATGAATAAAAATAAACTTAATATATAGAAACACATTTTTCTTCAAAAACTATTTTTTTCTATATCTAATACTTAAAATTTAATGTTAATTTCTTAATATTTAGAAATTGAATTAGATTAAATGGATTACAAATTTATAAAAACATGTTTAAATTTAATTTTAAGCATTATATTTTATTTTTAGTAAAAATATTACCATATTTAATATTTAATTAATGTTATCAAGTGTAAAAATTTGTAACTTAATGTGGTCATAATTTTTCAAAACTATCTTTTCACCTTGACCTTATAAATGTCATTTTAGATTGAAAATTAATACCCAAAAGTCTCACCAAATGTTCATCACCTAACTGACCTAACTTCTATATCATTATATATTAATCCATAATACAAATTTAGATTGAAAGGCAAATTCTCTTTTTCACATGTAATAGAGATCACTTCCACCAAATTCAAGACACAACTATGCTTCCAAATTTCCTTGAACCCCTTCCTATTTTCATCTGCTAGAATAATATTTCACATTTTTCAGAAAATTATCATAATAATGTGTCTCAATTACTCCATTTTCAATAATTCATTCAATAGAAGATTCATGTCCTCAATTATATTAAAGAACATTCATGGAAATTGAGACTAAATGTAAGTGTTTTATTCCAATATAATTTTCAAATAGAAGTTTTTATGAATTAATTTCCATATAGGGAATTTTTTGTGAAATTTATCTCTAATACCCCAATTAATTTTATTCTCATATGATTATGTTTTTGGATTTTACATGTCCCATCATAATTTCATTTCCCATGGTGAATAAATTATCGAATGTGATTCTTATAATTTGAACCGAACAATATCTTATTTTCATTCAGAAATATCCCTCCTAAATTTTCATTTCCATTGGAAAATTTTATGAATTTTAATATATATTATTAAAAATTCAATTTTATACTATTATTTATTTAATTATAATAGTTTTTAAGGAATCTTTTAGAATTTTTCACATATGTCACTTATAACAAATGTGTAAAATTGAAATATTTTTAACATTATTAATATGGATGAATTTTTATTATGTTATAACCATTATTATTTCTAAAGGTTAATTTCCATGTTTTTAAAATGGTTTCCCAATGAATATTAATTCTCAGTGATTATTAAGAAGGGAATTCATTCATATTTTTTAAATTGATTTATCAAATAATCTTAAAAAGATATTAATTTTCTATGTAAAAATATTTTAATGTTCCCTATTTTACACTAGGGATATATTATTATTCTACCATAAAAACTAATTATCTCGATTGATAATTAATTTTTCAATGGATATTTTCATGAATCCCATCAATTTTCCATGGGTTAATTAAGTGATATTTGAAATATGAATTTTTTCAAGTTCTCTTATCACAAATAAGTATTGTTTTCATTATGTGATGCGTGGGTATGAAATTATATATCGCTACAATTCATTGTGTTGTTTCTGATATCTTATGATATAATTATTGGGGGAAAATATGTGATTCCTAAGATATTATGTTATGGGAGTCAAGAACATGATTACCGATCAAATATATTATAGTAGGTAGGAATGCGGTTCTGGGTTCACTATGTCTTAAGTTCTAATGTTTTGTTTTATATTTAATTTTTTGAAACATACTCATTTTTTGATGGCTCATTTGTTATTTCATGCTCATATATTTATTACTTGAATTATGATATTTGATACATATTTATTTTTGTATGATATTAAAAAATTTAATCATGGACCATGATTATGTTCTCATTCCCACATGGTTCTATTATGGACTCTTATGATCTTATTTTGTTATCTATAATGGTTACCCTTACTAAGAATGTGAGATCACCCTTTACAATGTTTCCTTTTCCACAAGTTATGGAAATTAATATTATTTATTATGTTTCTGAAGGATATTATATTAAAATTATTTTACGGTAGGTGATGAAGATGTTTTGTAATAATATTATTATGAATCTAATTTCAAAAGACCCAAAACCTTTGGGTTTTAGGATGTTAAAGATTTTGAGTTGAAATGAATATTCATGTAAAATAATTTAATATTCAAGTATATATATTTAGGTTAACTAAATTTTTATTAGAGCAAGGTTTAGTTATTTTTAAATATTTTTTAGTTGTTATTGGGGATTAGGATGAGAAAACGTTAGTGAAAACCCTAGTGAAAACAAACTAAAATTTTGGTAGAGTAAATAATATGTTGATTATAAGAAATTTTATCCATGTCTAGATATAGAAATGTGGATTCAGTCTATGTGAAATGTTTCTACTAGGGGAAATAATAATTGGAAAAGATTTGGTTCGATATTAACTTGATCTTAATTTAGTCTAAAACAAGTTAGACTAACTACACACCTAGTTTAATGCTCTCAGGGGAAAAGATTTGGTGAATTAATATTCTATTTATGAACTATTTTTAGATATTTGACAATATTTAGGTGATATGACCTAATAATAAATAACCATGGATAACCTATATTGAAACCATGTCATTAATAAATTATACACGTCATTTGGCGGTTTTTTTATATGTTTATATTTTTATTTAAATATATATTTCTAATATAGCTATTCTAATGCCAAATTTTTTTTATTTATGTAATGGTCGAAGGAAAGAGAATCAATGATAACAATGGGTGAGATGGAAAATGAAATGATTATATAAATCAATAAATTAATTAGAAAATATATGAAGGGTAAATGTTATTTTTATTCCTAAAAATCTATCTTGAGTTATGATAAGAAATTTCAAATTAGTGAAATTTATAAAAACACAATATTGTGGAATAGAATATCTAACCTCTTCAATGTCATAAACATGTGAAGAAAAACAAGGGGAATTTCTCAAAGTAAGAAGAAATTTTTTCGAGTATAGATGGATTGGATGTCAAAATCATGGGTTTAGAGGAGTGATATAGGTTTTATATTACCTTATAGGGTATAAAGATCACAAATAATGATCCAGAAAAAATTCAATGATTCAAAATCATGGAGAATTGGAAATATAAAAATAGATACCCTAAACGAATGTATAAGGAGGATAATAGGCCCCAAAAACCACATAGACTAATGGAATAAGGAATATCTCATTCTATGACTACCACTAAATTAGATCATTATAATTAAGGTACAATTATCCTCAAATATATATAAATTTGGATGTATTATTTGGTTTTGGTTTTAGACACTTAATTATATATAGTAATTTTTCTAGGTGTAGTAAGTCACCGACCTAATGATTTAATAAATAATTATTAAAGAAAATTTATTGTTATATGATTATCATATCCTAAGATGAAGTTTATAATAACATGCTTCATGAAAATAATATTATTCTAGATTTAGATGGATTTTATGTCATTTTTGTAATGGATTGGATCTCAGCATATATAATCTATATTAACTACCATAATATAGAGATTAATTTTCGTATTTCCAAACAACCTTTGATCTTCTATCAGTACAATCATGACTATGAACTTTTAGAGAAATTTCATCCATTTTATGGTGTTTAATACCCAATCATTAGTGATATCTAGATAAAGTGGTTATAGAATTACTCAATATTATTTATATAGAAATTACGATGGAAAATAATACCTTCCTAGTATTACCCATCTTATTATGTTTAATATAGAATTAGAAGATATATATTGATTCATATAAATATTTTAGATACCTATACCAATTTTTTCATTAGTGAGTCCAAATAAAAAGCGTGAGGAAGCAATTTATTTATATAGAAGAACACAACACCCCAAGATCATATCATTAATTATCCTTTAAATATATTCTATTTTTAATTGATTGTTTCACACACCACACCAAACTAAAACAAACTACAATAAATTTTTTTGAGATAAATTATGACAATGAATGATGAAAATTAATACATTATGAGAATCCCATATGATACATTATTATGAAAATTACAAGATTAATAAATATATTAGTAAATAAAAAGACCGAAAATGTAAATTTTTTATTCTCATGATTTTGTATGAAGATCATAACCTTGATTGAAAATATGGAAGTAAAGTATTCTATCAAAAATATAATACAAAGGATAAAAGATAAAAAAAATTCCTTGAATGATTTTATTTTATATGAATATAACCTTACAGTTATAAATGGTCATTCATCTTATATAATAATTGGGATTAATTGAAAATTTAAACATTAGCATTTAGTTAGAATTTATAAAAATAATTAACAACATTATGAAATATATATATAAAAGGTAAATAAATAACATCAAGTAGTATAATTATTATTTATTATAGTCATTTCCCTATGAATTAATGGGAGGTAAAATCATCAGGGTCATTCTTCGATTAAGCCCAAGATGAACTATAATGAGTGATACTATAGTGAAATTTTTTTCAGGAGAATTTCTAGATCATTTAAAGCACTATGATAACAACGCTAGCTGAATTACCACCCACAAAACAACCATTTTTTGTCTTACTCTTATATCAAATGGAAATGTCTAGAATGGATTTGTAAATAAAAGACTGAATGAAATAATCATTCAAAAATTAATAAATATATATTCTAAATGTAATGTTTATTTTATATATTTTTCATTAACAAAATAATTAAATTTAAATAATAAATATAAATAAAAAAGTTTGATTTATCAAGAATTATTGATAAAAATAAACGATTGTTACATAAGTAATCAATCTAAATGAATTAGGGATAAAATCATTTACTGTTAAAATGTTTATTTAAAATAATTATACTTTTTCTATATATTATTCATTGTCTTAATACATCAAATTTATCACTATTGAATAGTGTGAAACATATTAATAATTTAAAAATAATAATAATTGAATGTTTATCTAAATATTTTCAAATGAAATTGAATATGAATAAATTAAATTTGTTAATAAAATAATACATTTTTTCCACAAAATTATTTTTATTCATTAGGTGCACTTATAATAAAATATTTTTTCTATAAAATCTAGAAATTTAGTCGAAAAATGGTATTAATATTTTTAATCAAAATATAAAATTTTATTAATAATTTAATTTTATTTTTTAATATAGGTATACGTTTCTAAGGTATAAATTAGTTACCAAGGAAGAACAATAACATTTTGAAGACATGTTTTTATAAATATTTACAATGTTTTATTAAATAAATCAATGACTTTTAAATGAATACTTTAATTTAACATTTTAAAATTAAAAAAAAAATTAACAATATTTTAATTACTAATTAATATTAAATAATAATAATAACAACTTAATGTATAAAATTACATTTTTATATGATATGGTTTTTTCTATATGTTTTTATTTAATTTAGAAGTTCGATTTTTCATATTTTGAAATTTAATAAGATTAAATTTTGTCCTAATTTGGATTCTTCACATTTAAATTAGGTATAAAATTCTATATAATATTTTTAGTAACAAATTAATCACTATGGTAAAAATTTAGTGATGTTTAGTAAGGGTACAAATGGATAACTTAATGTGGCTCAAATTTTGTAAATTTATCATGAAACTTAAACCTTATAGATGATATTTGTTATGTTTTAAATCCATACCCACTTGTATCCGTAGCCTATCATCAACTAAATCACTTAAGTCCAATGTGATTCCATATTTACTCCTCACATTACTTTTTTAAGGAAAATTGTCACTTTTCACATATTAAAGGATATCAATGCCACCCACTTTTTGAAAAAATATACATCATACATTCCTTGAATCCCAACATATTTTACCTCTGTTAAAAGCCTCAACCACCATTGGGAGCACATATTTTTCAAGAATGATTCCCAAGACATATAATTTTCAAAAGTCCATCAAGATAATTCTTAATTCCTAAATGATGTGAAACTACTTTCATGGATGATAAGACTAAAGGAATGGTTTTATTCCTTAAATAATTTTCAAATTGTGACTGTTATTAAGGAATTTCCATATGAATAATTTTTTTGAACTATCTCTCTAAAACCCAAATACATTTTCTTATCCTATTGTTATTATTGGTGTATTATATGTCCTATAATAATTTCATTTCTCATGGTAAATAATTTATCAAATGTGACACTTCTAAATGAAACCAAACCCTCTTTTATTTTTTAGTTGGGAATCTTCCTCCTCTATGTACTTATTCATTTTATGATTTTATGGATTTCTTTATTTATACCTCAATAAATTGTTAAGTTATTTTATACTAATTTTTAAATCATTAAAATGTTTTATAGTAATATTTTAATATTTTATACACAGGTTAGTTTTAAAATAAATTTATATGAATATATTTTTAATGTTTTAATTGTGAATGAATTATTGCACAATTACAACCATTATTATTTACAAAGATTACTTTCTATTTTTTATAATAGGTTTAAAAATAGTATAAATTCTTAATTATTTTTATAAAGGGTACTTATTCTAATTTTTCTAAAGAATTTATCCAATAATATTAAAATGTCTCTTTTATCCATGTCAAGATACTTTGATTTTAGTTATGTTACATTAGGTATAATTATTTTTTTCTAGTATCAATCTTATTTTTATAGATAACTTATGAAATGTTCCATGGATGTTTTAATGAAGCCTATCTATCTTAAATATGTTAATTAAGTGATATTTGAGATATGATTTTTCTTATGTTCTCCTGGAACACATATATTCGATTCTCATTATGTGATAAGTGGTCCCAAAGTTATATAACCCTCCAATGAAATGGTTAATGTTTTATATATCATAATATAATTACAATGATAAAACTTTTATACATGATCCTATATTTTATTTTTGGTAGGACCATGATTCTTGATCCACTATATTATGGGATGCTGAAAGATGATTCATAGTCTATTACGTTTTTATTTTTTTTATTTTTTTGTTCGACATTCATTTGTTTATCAAAGTAATTATGACATAATGGCTGAAGTATTATTATATGATCTGATATCTATGACTTGATTTATGATTTTTGGACCATTTTTATTTGGTTTTAATATCCAAATGTTATATTCATGGACCTTGATTATGTTGTGATACCTACATTACTTTATTAGGATTCTTTATGATCATTTATTATTATATCTTATGGTTACCATTACTAATCATTTAAGGACACACTTTCATATGTTTCATTTCTATGTGTTTTAAAGAATACTATTATATGTTAAGTATCTAAAGGATAGTATGTAAAAATAATATTATGGTAAATGTGCTATAGATTTTATAATTATATTTTTTTGTAGACAATATCAAATGCGAATAAACCAGTGGGATTTAGACTGTAAATGATTGTGATATAAAATGAATCTTCATGTAAAATATTGTTTTATGAATGTATGTATATTTTTTATCCTGAATATACATTTAAATATATCATTAAAATAAATAGTGTAAATAATACTGCACATAAGTATAAATGTAGGGTTATTTTGTGCTAACGAGGATACCACAACACTCGATCATACCTAGACCATCCCTTACAAAAAGATATAGTAAACTCACATCATTAATCATGAACCATAACTTATTAATCCAGGTAGGGTATTATACCATGTATTGACTATTTGATTTAAAGAGTAACTAATAATGATACTATTATAAGAGGCATAGGATTGTAGTTTAAAAATTTTATACTAAAACAAAACACAATACCTCTTTATGTAAAATATTCGACTCACATATAGTATAATGATAAATGTGTCCAAATTAGCTATAATAAAAATATGATTATGTCAGATTATGTTTTAACTATTATCACAGATACACCAATAAAAGAAATGATAATAAATATTTGTGATAATAAATTTCTATTTTAATATGAACAACTGAATTAAAACTTATAATAACAAGAAATAAAATATATAGAAAAATTAATAAGTAATTAATAGCTACATTAAAATAATTTACTATTTATACCTTAAGAGTTAAGGTAGTTAGGAACCCTTAGTAAATGTATCCATAATTTCATACTTACTATAATGTTTTTACTTGTTTATTTGGCAAGACCACAATACGATGATCACCAACTCTATAGTTATATCCATTGAATCCCTCAAGACAATGATCAACGTCTATCTTCCAATCCCCAGAACCCTCTATTTGATGGATCATATTCACTATCTACCTATTTCTAAAAAACCTTGATCGTTATAATGATAAATCATAGAATAAAAAAAATCTATTAAGAAAATAACCTTGATAAGGATTCCTATGATTTCCAAATCAATAAAGTATTAAAATTACTTGGAATTTGATGTTGACACATAGAAAAATTTAAAAGATATGAGTTTAAAAATTTATTAGCTCCAAACACTTCGAATGAACAACTATTTATAGGGGAAGCTCTAATAATCCTATTTTTAAGTTTGTTGCAATGGACTCACAATGATAGCACTTGACAACTCATTTATAATAGAGTTTATGAAATTGTTTTTGTTTATAACCTTTATAATTCTAAAAATTATTATATATGATAGAAAAAATTATATATATTCCAATTATAAAGATAGTATATTATGATAGACATCCTTATTATTTATTAATAAGATAAAACTTATAAGGATTTTTTCAATGTATCAGCACTATTATCAATCTGATGGTTATGACCTTTTTCAGTATGTTTTACATGAAAACGTATAACCATTGGAAAAAATAAACATATGCATGATTAATTAGACACATCCTTAATACGATGGATCATATTGAAGAATAATATGTTTATATTGATTATACTATATAATTATTACTATGTTCAGTAAAAATTAATTTTTTCTACAAGAAAACATACTAAAACTCTTAGGCTATAAAAATTTAGTAAACCTAATTTTAAATAGGTGGTTGGTATTTCCAAAATTAAAGAAATAGAAATTTATGAAGTAATACTTATAACTAAAAAATCTCCCCTTTTTTGTAAATCACAAACAAAAAAACCTAATTATTAAATATAACTTGAAAATATTATAACTCTTTTTTTGAAATTTTATGATATAATTCATATTTCTCTATAAGTTTATATCTCTATTATGATACAATTAAATTTATTAAAACATATCCCCTTTAAATAATAGTTATCCTCTTTAGGATAATAGCTTATTTTTTTAACCCCCCAAGAAAAATCTTCTGAATATATCTTCCCCATTATGGTTATAAAAAATATTGGGAAAGTGATAATAGTTTCCTAAAAAGTTAAAAAACTACAACAAATGAAATAGAAAATTATGAACTAACTATTCATCCAAAAAATAAAGGAAATAACATGCATCAAAAAAGTATTAGAAGATATTCAAATATAAATTTTTGGATGAAAAGATAATCACATCAACCATTCATATGTTTGATAAAAATACATTGGTAGTTCAAAAGTGAAATTATTATTTCATTATATATCAAAATTTTGATGATGGACTTCATCTTTTTGAACTATTCTATATCATAATTTGGATTTTTTATTATTTCTTGCAAAAATTATTTATTTTGTAATTTAATCTTAATAATGTATACCTACTCATAAAAATATATATTCTCATACCTCATGTTATTCAATTAATTTTCATAAGATATCATCCTCGTATATTCCAACTCCAAGTCGAGAACCTTTTCTTTCAATACTTTTCCTTCCTCAATCCAATTATACATAATACCTATGAAATATTCCAATAAATTCACTAAATTATATAAATTAGAGGAAAACATGATAAAATATTCTAATATTTGTAAAAAAAGTTTATTTACTTCAATAAATTGATTTTCATGTCCCCGGATATCACATCCCACTTGATTGGACCATTTTACCATTTGATATAATTATCTTTTCTGATTCTATGATTTTTCATTTAAAGAATTAATTTCAACCTCAATTAAGATAATTTAATCATTTATAATATTCAAAATCTATGATTTTTTATTAAATGACGATTGAATAAAATTGCATCTAGCCTCAAGAATAGGAATATATGGAATGGTGTCTTCTCACATTCTCAATGTTTGAAAAATGAAATCAAAACGTTTTTGTGAAATGGTTTCTGCTAAATCCAAAAAAAAATGATGTAGGATTTTGTGGTTTTGGTCTAGATGATTCGACATCTAGTTTTGATACTACCATAACATTCTATATTCCTTTATTTGAAATTTTCTATACATCAGAAACAATTACTAATTCCACATTCTTATCTAACTCAATATTTTCTAAAAATCTTATTTGTGATTATTGGTAATCATATTCTTCATTTGAGGATTAATTATCTCCCTATGTTGATTTTTTTTATTAATCGAAGGATGAATATTTTTATTGTGACACTTTTAACTGATCATCCCTTTGAGACTGAGATGGTAAAGCTGATGATGATGAAGATTCATAAGATTTCATCTATTTAGTGTGTTCATCAGTCTCAGGTTTTTCTTTATCAACTTCTTCCTCTTCCTCCAATTCTTACTATACTGATTTATATACTTCATATATTTATTTCAAACCTTATTATTTTACTCCTTGTTCCTATTATACAACTTCCACATGTTCACTATCTTACTATCTTGTTTTTCAGAGAACAAATCTTCCAAACATTTTAGATATGAATTATTTTTTCCTCTCAATATTATTCAGTAATTAATCTAGAATCAATTATTTAGCTTGATCAACAAAAAAATTTTATTTTAAATTATCTACCCTGGAATTAACTAATCATGGTATCAAATAAGTTTCTTAAAAAATAAGACCGAAATCCAGAATGAATTGATTGGTATGCGAATTGGTAGATTTTTTTTTCAGAATCCCTTTCTGTATCCTTTAATAAACATTTAATAACATTTTATGCATATAATATATTCTCCTACTTTTTTTATAGTATTACTTCTTAAATTCATCCTTTGAAATTATATTCAAGGCTAACAATTCATCTTTATCAAACCAAAATTTCAACATCACCAGGTTTCTTCTTTTCATTATGATCCATCCAGATTTTAAAATCATCATTATGAATTGTCTATTATTCTTTTTTTTTCTTCACCACAAGAGATGAATCATATTTTTTCTTATATACTTCCTCATCCTTATTAAATGGTTGACCATGTGATGCAACACCATAAAATTTGTCTATATATTTCTTTGAATTATAATCAAATACTTGATTTATTCTATAAATATTAACTTCAACAAAAAATAAACCTTTTCTCTCATGGGGTAAGTTGTACTAAAAACTTTAAAATGTTATAAAACCTTTAAAAGTTACTTATTTATGAAATATAGAAACATGATAATCTTTAAATTAATTGAGGAATTATTGGGATATACTAACATAATGAAAATATATGTTAGAAGGTTTATTTGGATCAGGTTAACAAATAAATCCATGATGAAACTGTGTGATGCCTTAAGAGTTTCTCTATCACAGTTCCTTGGTATTAAATACCACTGCCTCCACAATTATACGACCCTATTATCCGGTGGTAGATATAGTAAATTCATCATTTTATCATAATAAATAAACCAATATTTTTATTATTTCATTCATTCAAAAGTTCAAATAATATCCAATAATTTGTGTGAGGGTAAGTGGGATTCTCCTTCAGTAGGAACTCCAACTATATCTGCAACTCTTTTATAAGAATTTTTTTTATTTCTTCCTAACAAAATTGAATGAAACTAGATATTTATCATAATATTGAATAATCACAATGAAAGTACCAAGTCAGAGTATTGTATCACAAAGAAGGGGAGGGGTGAATCAGTGATACTCCTTTTCTTTTATGTTTCTTTTCAATTAAAAAAACATTCACCTCTTGTTAAGGATTTAAATTCCCTGATGAGAAAAAAAATCAACACAAATCCAATGGAACATAATGATTTAAAATATTCACTATTCAGTAAGAATTGCTACGTCCTTGGTATGGTTTGGAAATGATCCAATACCATACAATCCGATATGTAAACAATCCTTGGATTACAATGAGTATGATGTACCCTTTCACTCATATAGAAATATGAAAAAATCACACTAGTATGTGTGCTACCTCTTAGCACAATAGGGTAATACAATTGTTTTGTAAAAAATCATGTTACATGTGATTGTTTTCAATTCAACAAATGTATTCAAACTGTAATACAATTAATCAATTCCTTACCCAGAAGAAAGGTATGAACCACCTATAATTTGTTATCAAGCACTGAGTCTGATCTTCTATGAGTACGATTCTTTCAAAACAATTCTCCTATTATCTTTTTTTATTCAATACAAATCTATTATTCTGATTCTTTCAATACAAATCTCCAAATTTTGTTTCTTTCAATACAAAGCTCCCATTCCTGAATCTTTCAATACAATTCTCCCAATCCCGATTCGTTCAAAAAAAAACCATTCATAATTTTTTAATAGAAAAAATAGAGTAGAATCGAATCCAATCCAATTCCA
Organism: Viscum album; assembly: GCA_963277665.1. Classification (NCBI taxonomy): domain Eukaryota; kingdom Viridiplantae; phylum Streptophyta; class Magnoliopsida; order Santalales; family Viscaceae; genus Viscum; species Viscum album. The sequence continues at coordinate 128,947,701 of OY728131.1, read as the reverse complement.
AAATACAATTGTTGAGGTGAAGAGAATTCAAATGAATTGGGACCACCCAAAATGATTTTCTATTTATACGAAATTGATCTATTCTTCTCACTAGATACCCGAAGCTTCTCTCTATTCTGCTAGACCCACAAGTACAATGTACTTCACGCCTTTTATAGGAGACCCAAAATTGGTTTATGGGGAATCCCAAAACACTTTCCCACACACATAAATTCACCCAAATCTGAATTTCTCATGAAATCTCAGAGCAATTATGACGTCGTCAATGCTTCTCGATTCTTTTCGAATCTTTTACAATCTTCATCTCTCCTTTTCTGGACACCGATTTTAAATGTCAATACAATTACAATTTATGAGAAATACATGGGTTTGAATCTAATTCTCTCATTCTTATTTCTTCAAAACAATGCTTTATACTATACCAATTGAATGTTTTTGAAGAAACACACTTCTTCACATGAGATAAAATAACTATTTTGAAATGAAAGGCTCCCCTATTACAATTCATTCACTAATCTCCACTTTCATTTCTTTTCTCTTTACCCAGATGAGAAAACAATATTCATTCACTAACATGATCTTGAATCATGACTACCTTTTAGGCATTGAAATCATTAAGGATAAGCTTTACCATAGTCTTACTTAAATTAAAAAGTATTATAACATTCCATTCATTCATGAATATTTCTTTTCATCTCAACCCAAGCATGATATTTTCTAAATAAAAATGGTTTGGATACTATTATCTTGATTACATTCATATTTGGTTACGATCATTCTTGGTGTGATATAAAACAATCTGAAATTTATTCAATCTCAATCGACACCATCTCTTCCATCTGCACCACTTTCCATCGGTACCACTTCTTTCATTCTACTACCTGGTTACGGTACATCTAGGTATGATTCTTTACCAATCAACGTCATATCATAATCTTCATTCGACATCACTTTTTAAATTGGAACCCCCTATTGTAGTGAAATCGTAACTGCACTGCTATAGTGAAATTGTAACCACCCTTCTACAGTGAAATCTTAACCAGCCGCTATAGTAAAATTGTAACCGGTTGCTACAATTAAATCATAACCAGGTTCTACACTGAAATTATAACCAACTGCTGTAGATAAATCAAAACTAGGTACTACAGTGAAATCGTAACTAGCTGCTACAGTGATATCGTAACTAGCTTCTACACTGAAATCATAACCATCTGCTACAATGAAATTGTATGTCGTTGCTATAGTGAAATCGTAACCAACTTCTACACTGAAATTGTAACCAGTTGGTATAGTGAAATCGTATGTAGCTACTACAGTGAAATCGTAACTGGCTTCTATACTGAAATCATAACTAACTGCTACAGTGAAATTGCAAGCTGTTGCTACAGTGCAATCGTAAGCAGAAGCTACAGTGAAATCGTAAGCAGCTGCAGTAGTAAAAACAACCCCACTTCTTTTACTGGTACCAGGAATCGAATTATTTTGGAACATAATCAATATTTTCTCTTTCTATTATTTTTTTTATGGATTCTTCAATTTTAATTTTCTGTTCTATATGAATATAATAGTTTTTAAAAACAATCTGCACCACCTATTCTATCGATATACGATTGTTTTAAAAACAATCGGTACCACTTCTTTCTCTATGCCATCTGAATATATTTCTTTTCTGATAGGCATCATTTCATTCACTCCCCCTATCTTTTATCAAGATTTCATCACAAGTTCCCAATATAACTAATGATTTATATGAAATCCAAACCTTCCAAGCATCATCACAATTAACATGTGTCAGATTGTTTTCTAAACAAACAAAAAACAATCATTTCCACAAAACAATGTCATGTGATTTAATTTATCCAAAACATACATTGAAAACAAAATGCAAATCCTGAAAATTTTATCACATTTATCATGAGTTTGGTCCCAATAATCTCCCTATTTTGATTTTTTTTTCAACCAAGTTTCATAAATCACTGAACTTTTTAAACTCAAGCAATGGATTACATATCAACAATTAATAACCTATGTGAGATAACTGATTATAATAAATAGTAATTATTAATAGAAAACCCATTCTATCCAAAAATGTGATCATGACCACCTCTTTATTTTCTTTATTCTTCCTAGAAATGAATTCAATTTATTTTCCTATAACCACTCCATCAAACAGTTGGAATAATTCACACACTAAACAATGCTGAATTCACATCTTACCCACAACTCTATCTTTTGTGCAATAGATTTATGAAACAAAACAATTCCCCCTTTGAAAAAACAATCCAAAGGTAAGATGAGAGAGGGGACAGATAGACATACCTCAACCTTGAATAATAATAGGTTATACACCCATGTTCAACCTCATTTTTTATAATGATTCTTTCAATAAAGGTTTTGTGAAGATATCAACAAATTTTTGTAATGTTGGAACATACTATAGCATCATTTCATTCTTCTCCACATACTCTTTGATGAAATGATATTTGATATCAATATGTTTTAATGAGAATGTTGCACTGGATTAATTGTGAGAATGATTGTACTTTTATTGTCACAACCCAAGAGCAAGTGTAACTTCAATTCAACTATTAATTCTTACAATTGAATTTTCATACACAAATGTTGAGTAATAGTTAGAGTAGAAGCAACATACTCAGCCTCAGCCATAATGAGAGTCAGTGAGTTTTGTTTCATTGAATTACTAGTAACACAAATCATTCCCAAAAAGAATACACCACTAGATGTAGATCTTCTATCATCAATATTTCATTTCCAATCTGCATCAGAATACCAAAATAAATAAATACTATCTGAGCTGCATTACATGATTGTAAATTCTGTTGTGCCTCTGATGTATATGAGAATTCTTTTTCCAGTAATAATATTTGACTCTCTTAAATCACTCAGAAATATTTCACATAAGTTAATAAGGTAATATCATAATAAATATCAGTTCTTGAACAATCAAATACAATAGAATTATAATCATCTTTCAATACTCTTAGTGATCCTCTTCTTTTCCATCTCCATCATTACTCAGTTTTGTTCCCACTGAAATGGTTGTGGAAACAAGTTTGGAATTTTCCATGCCAAAAATCTTAAGATTTTATATTGCGTAATTTTCTTGGGAAAGAAAAATGTATTCTTTATTTTGCTGGATTTGTAACCTAAGAAAGTATTTTATTTCTCCAAGCATGAAAATTCCAGATAAATTCTTCATTTCTTTAGAAAATCATTCACATCATCCTTCATCATTCCTGAAAAAGATAATATCATCAACATAAAAAATTAAGATGAGGGAATACTCTTGACTTCATCTGATGTAAATATTTCTATTCACCTTTACTTTATAAAAATTAATATTTTTTAAGAATGTATCCAATAAGGAATACCATACCCTCAAATATTGTTTTAGTCCATACAATTCCTTTTTCAATCTACACACATGACATTTATCTTTTCCAATAAAAAATACACAAGGTTGTTCAGTCTAAACCAATTCTTCCAGATTACCATTTTGGAATGTAGATTTACCATCCATTTGAATGATCTTGTAGCCCCATTGTGCAAAAAAAGTAAGAAAGATTCAGATTGTTTCATGTCTTGCCACTGGAGAAAAGGTTTCATCAAAATCAATACCCTCAATCTGTGAATACCCTTTGCAAACAAATCTTGATTTTTTTTTTCTTATAACTCCACCTTCTTTATCCATATCATTCCGAAAAATCATTTTTGTGAAAATTATGTTTTTGTTTTCAGGAATGGTTAAGAGTTCCCATATATTTTTCTTTTAAATATGATCCAATTCTTTATTCATGGATTCAACCCATTCCAGATGCTCAAAATATTCTTTCACATCATTCGGTTCCACCTTTGAATACAAAGACGCATGTGTAATGGAATTGATTGTTTCGTATTTGAGCCATATAATGTTGATCACTAATTATATTCCATACTTCCAAATGTTTTCTCATCCTTGGATAACATTTTCGATTTTCTTAACCATTTGAAATAGCTGAGTCTGATTCTTCTCCTTGATAAGGAATACATATGTCCTTATCCTCATTAGAATTTTTTTTTCAACTTTATCAACTTCTTTTTTTCATGAACATGTATCTCTTTCTCAGATATGTAAATCAATTTCACATCAACTGAATCAAAAATTGTTTTTGTTTTTATTTTGTAGCATATGTATCCTCTTCCTTCTGACATGTAGCCAAGAATGATTCCATCGTCAAATTTTTTCTCAAAATTACCATAGTTTCCACCATTATTTTTTATAATTCAAAGATTTCCAAAAACACTAAATTGCATCAAACTTGTATTTTTTCCATAAAAAAATTCATAGGGAATTATACTTGATTTAGAACTTTAGAAAAAAATTTTCTGAATATAAATATATGATCCCATAACTTGCCTCCAAAAGTAATGAAAAAGTCCATGCTCAAGTAACATGGTTCATCCCCATTCCACCGGGCTTCAATTAATTCTTTCAGCAACCCCATTTTATTGGGGAATGTATGGAGTGCTATACTCATTGCTAATTCCATGATTCTCAAGATAGTTTTCAATCTCTTCCCTTATTTTTTCCCCACCATTATCAGTTCTCAACTTCGCCAAAAAATAATCACATTCTTTCTCATGTTTTCTTCTGAAACTTTTAAACATTTTCAAAGAATCTGATTTGTGTTTCATTTACATAACAAAATTAATGCGAGTGAAATAATCACTTAAAGTAATGAGGTCCTTATCTCTATGTGTTGATTGTTTTCTCATTGGAATGCATATATCAGAATGGATCATCTCCATGTGTTTTTTTAAACAAATATCCAATTTCTTATGCACAAAATTTGTAATCTTTACTTTATGGAAAATATTGCAACACCAATATCTACTTCTTGGAAAATCAGGAATGCCTCAAACACTGTCTCTTTTAGATAACTTGATCATGTTTCTCTGAAACAGATGCCCAAGACTTTTATTTTATAGCTGATTATCTTCCACCATACTTAAGTAAATTGATTCTTGTGATTCACCAACCTGAAACAAGTTTACTTTCATACGATGAAATCATGTAACAATATTTACTTCTTCTTTACTATTTACAAAAAATCTATCTTTCTTGAAGATAAATTTTCTACCCTCATCACACAATGGGGATACACTTAGCAGATTGTGTTTCAGCACATCAACATATAATGTTTTCTTAGATTTCATCTTTTCTTTTCTAATGATGGAGGACCCAATACCTTATATTTTCAATGATTCATCATTTCCAAATGTAATCATTCCTTCTTTAAAATCTTTCACATCCTTCAACAATTTGATGTCCTCTGTGAGGTGAGAGGAACAACCACTGTCAAGTATTCAAGGTCATTCGCCTTTCTTAGATTTTAACGCAGTTTTGATAACTAGCGTCTTTTCTCCTTTCTTTTCATTATTCACCATCAGCTTTGAGAATCAAGAATCTTTTGCTGAGACGATAAAAAAACAAGACATCCTTTTGCATGGTGTCCAGGTTTTTCACATCTTTTCCTAATTGTTCAGAAGGGTTGGAACCTATTTTCAATATTCACTTCATTATTTTCACATTTCTTAATGAAAACCTTATCTTTTTTATATCTTTGAGGAGACTAAATCCCCATAAATATCATCCTTTCAAAACCTATGTTATAATATTAATATTTTTGATTGAACTAACTTGTACTTTTTATGGGCCTGAATCCACCACAATACCAGCAATATGCATAGAAAGAGTATTTGCCTCAGAAACATCCATACTACTCATAATTGTCAATGTGTCTCTCAATCAACATATTCTCTTTCTTTTTTGATTCACCATCCTTTATATTATCAATCAAATTCCTAATATTATTTTCTATATTATCGGATCCAAAATTATTGCAAACATTTCCAGATCTAAAAATTTTCAAAACATTCCCAACCTTATTCGTCCTTGCCACATACATAACATTCCCATATTTGATCATTTCAAAAAAATTCCATTCTTCTTCTCACACTTTGAAGGTATATTTTTTGAACCTTATCAAGTTTCTCATTGCAAGAACATTCACAAACATTAGTTGTAGTGTTTTGGAAAAATATACTTTTCTCTTCATCTTGAGATATTTTGTTTGACAAGTTCCAACTCTTATTCTATTATATTCAGCTTTACATCTAATTGCTCATTACGATTCTTTTATTCTTCAAGAGATTTCATCAAATCATAAATATATTTAATCAGATTTTCTTTCTCACCTGTAAAAAATTCTTGGTTGTTTGAGAATTCATCTTCCATATTTTTGTTTTTCATTTCAAGCCGTTTGATCTTTATCCAACATTCTTTCAACTCTTCTTTCAGATAAATTTCAAGCTGAGTTGCTCCTTCATCAGAACTACTATTTCTGAATTCTTCATTATTCATTGTTGCAATGAAATTATATTCATTACTATACTCAATAGATTTTTTGGATTCAACATCAGTCTCTTCTTATTCACCATCATTGGACAAGAAACTTCTTCTTTTTTATTTGAATAATTTAATTTTGTTTCCATTGTATCCCTTTTTCTTCCACGATATTCTTATCTTTCATTATTCAATATCACTATAATCTTATTTCATTATTTGAGGACAATTAGCAGAAAAATGAGCAACAAATCCACATTCAAGAAATATCAAGGGAATTTTTCTTTTATATTTCCATGTACCACATTTTCATTGTTAGAAAACAAGGATAAGATTTCATTGAGATTTTTACATACCTCATTTTCAGAGTTAGAATCATTAGCTTCATCTTCAATAACAATCTTCATTGAATTTTCTTTCTCCATATCCTTGAATAACATTTCTCTATCAACCATTGTTTTTTTTCATCATAGCATTCTCACATCTCATTTCATAGGTGATAAGAGTACTATGTAAATCATCAAGAGATAATGTTTCAGGATCTCTTTCTTCCAATGAAGAAACTTTTGCATCAAAATTTTCTGGAATGATTCTAAAGATCATTTCAACAAATGTAGAGCCATTCATCTATTCACCAACACATCTGATAGTACTCACAATTTCATTCACCATGGTAAATAATTCCCCAACTGATTCATGTTGACCCACCTTCAAATATTCATACTTCAATGTCCATAATTGTATCTTTTCACTCTTCACTTTTGTATTCCCTTAGTATATGCTTTTCATCTTATCCCATATACATTTTTCTGTGGAAACACATTTCACTATCAAGAATTCAATTTCAGAATGTAATGATAATATATCATTTTCCTCCCTTCCATCATTATCAAGAAACATCTTGTCAAAATGTGCAAGTGGAGCACTATCATCAATGGGAGGAAACCCAACTATTGCAGCTTCAAGAACATCATAACTGATAGACATAAGATATGGAAGCATTCTATCATTCCAGATATGATAGTTCTTTCAATAAAAGACTAGAATACTTTTATTGATCACACAGTTCACGTTCTCCATAAGTAAAGAATAACGAAGGTAACCTTACCTCTAAGACCAATTGAAATTGCTCGGTCAGAGTATTGTATCACTGAAAATGGGAGGAGGTGAATTATTGATAATATTTTTCTTTTATGATTATTTTCAATTGAAACAACCTTTGACTCCTGTTAAGGATTTCAATTACATCATGAAAAACAAATAAACACACATTAAAAGGAACAAAAATATTTAAAAGTTTCACTACTCAATAAGAATATCTACATCCTTGGTATAGTTTGGGAATGATCTAATTCCATACAATCCACTAAGAAAAAAATCATCAGAATATAACTAGTAGGATGTACCCTTTCACTCATGTAGCACTATGAAACAATCCCACTAGTCCATGTGAACCCTCTTAGCACAATAGGGTTATACAATTGTTTTGTAACCACTCTTGTTACATGTGATTCTTTTCAATTAAAGAAATGTCTTCAAATTGTAATACAATTCATCAATTCCTTACCCAGAATAAAAGTATGAACCACCTGGACTTTGTTATGATTCTCTGATTTAGATCTTCTCTGAGTACAATTCTCCCAAAACAAATCTCATAGTCTTATTTTTTTCAATACAAAGCTCCCATTCCAATTCTTTCAAAACAAAGATCCCAGTCCTAATTCTTTCAATACAAAGCTCTCATTCCCGATTCATTCAATACAATGCTCCCATTCTTGATTTATTCAAAATAATCTCCCATTGCTATTTTATGATAGAAAAAAATAGAGTAGAATCAACACCACTTAAATTACTGAAAAACTTGTTGAGCCGAACAGAATACGAATGAATCGACACCACCCAAAACAATTTTCAATTCTAACAGAATTGATCTCTTCTTCTCTCTAGAAAACCGGAGCTTCTCTCTATTCTGCCTGACCCACAAGTACAATTTACATCAATCCTTTTATAGGTGACCCAAAACATGTTTAGCAGGAATTCCAAAACACTTACACACTCACTTAAATTCAGTGAAATCAGAATTTATTCTGAAATATCGGATCAATTTGGACTTCGTTAATACATCTGGATTCTTCCGAAATATTTTTCAATATTTATCTCTTCTTTTCCAGAATCAAATTAAAAAATTCAATAAAATTACAATTGTTGAGAAATACAAGGGTCTGAATCCAATTATCTCATATTGATTTCTTCAAAACAATGCTCGCTACCAAACCAAATGAATGTGTTTGAAGAAACACACTTCTCCACTTGAGATATAATCACTCTTTTTAAATGAATGGACCCACCTTTGAAAATTCATTCATGAATAACCAATTTATTTTTTTTTCTCATTGCCCAGAGGAGAAAAAACAATTCATTAACCAACATGTGCTTGTATCATGACTACCATTATGACTTTGAAATCATTGAGGATCATATTTAGCATCATCTTTCTTTAATTAGAAATTATTATAACATTCCGTTAATTACTGCTTATTTCTTTTCATCTCAACACAAGAATGATATTTTCTAAATAAAAATGGTATAGATACTATACTCTTGAATACAATGGAATATGGTTACGATCCTTCTGGGTACAATAAAAAACAGTCTGAATTTGATTCATTCTCAATCAGCACCATCTCTTCCATCGACACCCCTTTCCATTGGTACCACTTCCTCGTTTCTAAAACCTGGTTACAATACATCTGGGTATGATCCTTTACCAATTTGTAGCATCTCTTACTCTTTATTAGACATCATGTTTTAAATTCAAACGCCCTGCTACAGTGAAATCGTAACCACACTTCTATAGTGAAATCATAACCACCCTATTGTAGTGAAATCATAAACAACTGATATAGTGAAATTGAAACTAGCAACTACAATGAAATCGTAACCTGCTTCTACACTGAAATCATAAGAAACTGCTATAGTGAAATCGTAACCAGTTGCTATAATGAAATTGTTACTATCTTCTACACTGAAATCGTAACCATCTGCTACAGTGAAATCGTAAGCAGCTGCTACAGTAAATCATAACCAGCTTCTACACTGTTATCATAACTAGATGCTACAGTGAAATCTTATACTACTGTTACAGTGAAATAATTACAATCTTCTACACTAAATTCATAACCAGCTACTACATTGAAATCATAAGAAACTGCCACCATGAAATCATAATCACATGCTGCAGTGAAAACAACACCACTTATTTTATTTCCACCAAGAATCCAATTATTTTGAAAGATAATCAATTATTTCTCTTTCTCTTCTTATTGGTATGGATTATTCAATTGGCATTGCCTCTTCTATCTGAATATTAGATTTTTGAAAACAAATCTGCACCACCTCTTCAATATAGATATGATAGTTTTGAAAAACAACAGGTGCCATTTCTTTCACTCTTCAATCTTAATATAATTCTTTTTCGATTTCTATCATCACTAAAACTCCCCATTTCTTTTATCAATCTTTTATCACATGTTCTCAATACAACTCATGATTTATATGAAATACAAATCAACAATGCATCATTACAATTAACATGGGTCTAATTATTTTCAAAACAAACCCAAAACAATTGTTTCAAAAAAATAAGGTAATGTGATTTCCTTTTTACAAAACATACCTGAACCACAAAAGATGACTCATAAAACCTTCATCACCATCACCATTAGCTTGGTCCCAAAACACATCATAAATATACAACTCCCTTACAATTTTCATATAATATAGGTTGAAATTGTTATCTGGTTTATATAGACACACATCCTCCCATCCATGAATATTTATGATCCTTTTGAATGAAGAATCATCCTTATCAAACCAAGAACTTTTGATGAGTTATTATTTGTGAATATACCTTTTTACATAATATTGTTTTTTATATCATAATAAGAACTATACCAGAGATCGAACAAATTCTAAAACATCTAGACACAGGGTTTTGAGAGGTGGTGAAATTCAGTGATGAAATATATTGAGATCAATGTGGGGGACATGGTTACCCAATAGTATATAGGCACATGAAAATTTCAATTCATATTACAAAAAAATAAATTTATGAGATTTATCCTTAAATAAATTGATGACTGAGATTTACTTGAAGAAATAATTAAATGTTTATTTGAAATATCAAGGTTTTTTAATGATATTTTTTAATTGGTATATATTATAGTCAAATTATAAAAAATATTAATTTTGAAAACACATAAAATTATTAAAAGAATTGGTAATCAAAAAAATGTATAAACCAATGTAAAGGATTAGTGTAATAGTAAAAATAAATACACATGTACGTTTTAGAGTATAATGTTTCATCAGTATGAGTAACCTATTCTTATTGGTTTTTTTAAAATATAATGATTAAGATAGTTTTAAAAAATAAGAAAAATTATTTTAATACGAAGACTTAATATTATACTTATGTAATATAATAAATTAAGATACTTTGATAATGAAAAATTATTATGACACTAATATTTTCGAATAATAACTTTTTGAGTCTTGGAATTTTATAAATAATTTTGAATAATTAGTTTAAAAAAAATATTTTTGTATCCTAAAAGTTCATTATGATAAAAAATTTAAATAATTAAGGGAACAAGTGGTTTTTAGAAAACATAGACATATGTACTCCCCATATAAAAATGTGTTTATTAATGTATGGAGATTGGTAAAATGAAGTAGATATGAATAGTTACTTAACATTGTTCATTCCTAGTTTCTGTTGATATATTCAAACCTATCAGAACTAAGGTGTTTAATAAAAATATTACCAATTTTTATTATATTCCAATGAATTGTAAAATTATATTTTCTTTATTTGTGTGATTGTAAAATAATTGTTTATTATCTCTACATGATTATCACATGATTGATGTGATGAGTTTTGTACATAATTAATTGGAACTTGTGTTGTCAAAAATTATTTTAGATTTAGTAAAAATCATACCATAGTCAGGGAGTGTATGTTGCATTCACATCACTTAAGTACAATAAATTCCAACTATTATATATTTGGATTTTGTCGTCGAAAGTTACATTGAGTATTTTTCTTACATGAATGTGAAACTAAAGAGTCTCTAATGAAATGACATGTTTCAAATATACTTTTTTATCCGGTATAAATCCACAAAAATCATCATCCATAAAACATTTTAGTTCAAAAAAATTTCTAGAGGAATAAAATAATAGTAAATATATAGTACTCTTACGTTAAGAAATATTAATTTAAAAAATTAAGATGGGATTATTTCAGATTGGCATTATATAAAGAATATAAGAATACTAAACGCATTAGATATTGTAGAGTAGATGTTATATAAAGAAAATATTCCAATTATACCACTAACCGTTTTTTGATTAACTGGTTTCCCATCCTCATCAACATCTAAAGTATTCAAGGTACCAATGGGAGTAATAATACTTATTATGTTTTCATATATGAATTTATTAAGTCCATTATATACTTATTTTGAGATATAAAATTACCTTTTAGTTTTTATGATATTTAAAAACAAATAAAATATGTTAACTCACTCATCATAATCATTTCAAATTTTGAATTCAAATGATCTATAAAAGAATCTTTTAATGTTTATTGAGTTGAAACAAATATAATATCATAAAAATATATTTTTACCATCATCATGTTTTTATTAAGTTATATTATAAAATTTGTTAGATCAATATCTCCCTTAATAAACTTGTTTTATAAAAAATTTAGTCAATCTATAATACCAATCTATAGGGGCTTGTATAAGTCCATGAAGTGACATGGTAAGTATAGAAACATCATATTGATGTTTTAAATTTCCAAATGAGTGGTTTTTATACAAAAAATTCATCCCAAACATATCCATTATGAAAATCACACATTACATCCATTTGAAATAGTATGAAATTAATTAGTGCTATAAAGTCTATAAGTATTCGAATAGCTTTATGTCTTTCCACCAGTGCATTGTTTTCTTCATTTTCTATTCCCTACTATTCCTTGTATCAATTAGAAACAAGTATATCTTTATTTCTAACTATTATTCCAATTTTATAAAATTTATTCTGAATGATTTATTCAACTCCAATTATATAGGTTTATTTTGGTTTCTGAACTAAAGCCCAAACTTTGTTCCCTTCAAACTCATTGTGCTCATCCTACATGGATTTAACCCAATCCTCATCACCTAAAGACTCATCAAAATTTTTAAGCTCAAATTGTGATAATAAATATAGATTATCAAAATTATATCTCAAAGAACTTCTACTCCTATCAAGTTGATCTACAATGCCAATGATATTCTCACTAGGATGATTCCTAAGAAACAAATAACTTATTGGGTTTTCAAAAAAAAATTCTTCACCAATGGGTCGAAAATATTCCTAAAGAATAACTTCATTAAATTTTTATTAAGTTAACTACATATGATAAGAGATTTCAAACCTAGGTTGAAAATTAGTTTTAGAAATTTCATCTGAAGATGATGTTTGGGGTTGTTTGCAAATAAATGCTTCGGTTTCATCAAACATAACATGCAATGTTTCCTCAATAGTATAATAATTTTTATTAAAAACTGTATAATATTATAAGAAATTGAATCACATAAAAGTATCCCATCAATAGATTATGTGAAAATTTATATAACTTATAATTATTATTAAATATTAATACGTTGCAACTAAATAATTTTAAGTAATACAATTTTGATTTTATTTATATCTACATCTCATAAAGAGTCTTATTAGTAAAATGTCTAACTAAAACATAATTTTTAATATAACAGGATGTATTAATTACTTCATCACAATTTTTTTACAACTGAGTATTCACTAAGAATGGTTGTAGTAATTTATTGAATATATCTATTTATTCTTTAAACTACACCATTTTTCTTATGGTGTTCAAGGTGATGAAAAGTTATGTTAAATACCATTGTTACAAAATGATGTTTCAAATTAATAATTTTTATATTTTATACCATGATCACTTTTAGTAGTTATTATGGAGATTGTTTATCATGTTTAAATTGTTCTAAAAAGTTTTAAAATAACTTACACTTTAGAAGTTTTTATTAGAAAATATACCCATGTGTATCTAGTGTAATAATCAAATGTGACATATATATAGTATTTGTAGCCAATACTTCCAGTTTCTATATAAACAAATAATTCCTTGTATTCTAAATGTTAATAATCATAATTTTATAATTTACTAAATGATTTAAAACTTGAATTATGTTTCATATCATATTTACAAGGGTCATAGAACTTTGAAGTATCAAACTGATGGCCTAGTTTCTATTTAACAAGTATTTTCTTAGTAAACATATCAATGTTTCTAAATTTATGTTGTCCCAAAGAGCTATTCTATAACCAAGATTGATCTTCCATCACACTAAGGCAAGGAAATTCTCCTCTCCAATGGTATTCTATGTTCATAGTGTATAAATTATCATTTCAATTGGAAGAAAGGATAAATTGATTCTTGAAGGTATGTACCATACATTTATAATTCCTAAAGATCACAATATAACCATCATAAAATAAATGACTTATGATTATAAGGTATTCAATAAGTCTTTAAACAAATAAAATATATGAAATAAAATATTTTATAAAAAGAACAATGTTACCTATACCAATGATATCTCCTTGAGCATTATCTTCCAACGATACTTTTCCACCTTTGATCATAGTAATCTTGACAATGAGGTCTTTGTTTCTAGTCATGATCATGGATCATCAAGTATTAATGTATTGAATAATCTTCTTTTTTGTATTATCTATATTTTCTTGAAAACAAAATCATTATTTTTTCAAAACCCAAACCTTCTTGGGTAATATATTCTTAGAAAATAAAATTTCATGAAGCCACATTTGAAAACATTACTTCATTGATAAAATGTAGTTTCTTAATAGAAATATGCTTTATGACTTCTTAAAGACTAAACTCTAATTAAATAACAATTTTTCTTCCAATATCAACCATTTTTACACATATTGTAAAAGGGAGATATTTTAGTAGAAAAATGATTATTACTTAAAATTGGTTAAATATGAGTAAAACCCATTCCTGAATTATTACTATGATGTCTAATTTGTTTTTACATTTTGTTAATGTATTCCTTAACAGTGTTAAACTTATACCAAAATTTCTTCAAGATATATATCTCATATTTTAATTTGAAAACTATGTTTGTTTTCTCATTATAAATAGTATTATAATAAAGCGTCAGAAAATAATTTTATATACTATTTTCATGTGAAATAATTTTATAAAAATATTTAAAAACAAAATCCTATTTAATTTTTTTATCAAGATCCATATAAAGATATGATATTTGAGTTGTTAAAAATATTTTTTCTAGAATATTACATTTAATGTATTAATTTGGAATTATCATGATTTTTATTAATCTCTAAAATTTCATTTGATATTTTTTTTCAAATATAAAATCCTATTTTTAACTTTTTAGAGTATTATCCTCATTAGATAAAGAATATTAATAATCAAAAGATGATGAATTTTCCTTATTATCAGTTTCAGGATAATTTTAATTTAAACATAAATTTTTAAGTGATTTAGCAGTGTGTACCTTATCCATAAGACCTATATTTACAGTATTTTAATTTTGAAAATAAACCAATATTCATATATCTAGAACACTCATTATCAAAAGAACATTCTGAATAATCTCTACCAATGGTAATCCTTGTGTTAAAAGTTTTAATAATTTTATTTCTCGTAGACTTATAATAATTATTTTTAGTTATTTATATATTTATTTATTTCATTATTTTCCTTTTTAACTTAGACAAATCTGGTCTAATATATCATGTCTTCAAGAATTATTAATAATTAACTTCAGAATCCTTCTTATAATTTTTAGATTTGTGATTTAATATATATATATATTAGAAATATTTATTTCAGACAATTGTATTAATCATTATTAAAATATTAGGTTATTAATTTTAATAAGGTACTTAAGAACTATTATCAAATTCCTTCAAAACATCATTTTTCTTTTTAGACTTCACTACTTCTTGTGCTCACAAAACTTTAGTAGGAACAATACAATTAGTTGCGAAAAATACACCACCATTTTTCTTTTTATCATTTTCAACATGTATCTTTAATCTCCATTCATATTTCATTAGGGTTATTATAATATCATCTTGAGTTAAATTGGTAAAATTACTTGTTTTATCCGCAATGGTCCTTTTCAATTCCCACTCATTTGGTATTATATCAATAATTTATTAAAGCAAAATATCATCACTAATACCTTTTCTCCAGGAGACTATAAACTATTTATTATGGTTATAAACCTTTTTTTCATCATGGAAAATGTCTCACGGGGTAGAAAATAAAATTCTTTGCAATTATATCTAATTCTGGATCTTCTTGTTTCAATGAATTTCCATGTACCAAACCTTTTTACTATTGATTTACTCTAATTACAATTGGCATATTTACTGGATGATATCTATTTATAGATATTTATCATCATAGAACACAATAAATGATTTCTGACTATATAGTTCATCTGATATTCTAACTTCTCATCATTATTAATAGAAAAAACTTTATTATCAGAAATATTGTACTTTCCAATAAGAATTAATAAATTATCAACTCGAGTATTGATCTTAAAAGTTTCCATTCCTTCTCTCCAATACTCATAGTAAATCCAAAAACATTTTGGGGGTCTAATAGGATTTATATATGCAACTGATAAAAAATTCATAGCATCTATCTAAAAAAAATATAAAATGTTATACTACTAAAATACATTAGTGTAAAATGTTTTATAAACAAGAATTTCAAATAAAAACATAATAAACATGAAGTTGATAAATAATGAAAAAAAATTAAAAATAATTACTAGTAAAACCCACTCAGATACCAATTGTTGGATCAAAAAAGTAACGAAGATGGATAATATTACAATACTGGGGGGGGGGTTGTTAATTGTAGTTTAAAAACATTAAACTAAAACAAATCACAATACCTATTTAAGTAAAAGATCATTCTCATAGATCTTATGATGATCAAACTGTAAGATTAAAAAGTAGAAAATATTTGATTATATCAAAGTACATTTTAATAATTATCATGATACAATGATAAAATAAATGATAATAAATATGTGTAAAACAAAAATTCTATCATAATATGTATAGAATAAAAAATATTTGTAAAAATAGGCAATAAAATTGCTAGTAAAAGTAATAATGTATTAAAATAGATATTAAAATAATATACTCTTTTAACATTAAGTGTAAAGGAAGTCAGTAACCCTAAATAATGATATATATATATATATATATTTATAGTTAATTTAACATTTGTATTTCCTTAGTAAGAAATACCATGATATGATGATTGATAAATCTATCTTTATATCCCTAGAATCCCTCAACATGATGATCGATATATATCTTCTTAGCTATAAAATTCCTGAATATGATGGATTAGATTCATTGAATTCATATCCTTAGAATAAATACATCATTACTATGATTTGAAATAGATTAAAAAAAATTGTATATAAGGAATCAACTCTGACAAGGACTCCTTAGAATGTAAGATTTCTAAATTATTACATTGACTAGGAATGGGATGTTCAATCATAGAAAGAATTAGAATACTCGAGTTGTGAAATATATCTAATCAAAACACTTCAAATGACCCGCTATTTATAGGTGAAGCTCCAATGGCCATATTTTTGTGTTTTTAAAAATGGACTCAGATAGCTATAACTTGAAAGTTCATACATAATTTAATATCTGATTTCATTTTTGTTCAGCACCACTATAATGGTAAATAATATTCCTTATTATAGAAGAAAAGTTTATATATTCTGATTATAAACATAGGATAGTATTATGGACATCCATATCATTTATCAATAAGATAAACCTTAAAAAATAAGTTTGATATATCAGTACCATTACCAATATTGGGGTAACGACTTTTGTTAGTCTGATAGATATGCCAAAAGTCTTACAACTTGTCAAAAAATATATTTGTATGCTTAATTAGATGCATGCTTAATAAAATTGATCATATTGAAGAATAATAAGTTTATATACATAAAAAAATATAACAATTACAATATATAATAAAAAATATTGTTTTATAGAAAAAACATAAAAGAAAACATTTTTTTAAAAAATTTAGTAGACATAGTTTTCAGAAGGTTTTTCTATTTCAAAAATTAAATGAATAGAAAAGAAATAATTAAAAATTCTTACTCAACATTGACCTCTATACTCTAACTCAAGTTGCAGACCCATAAAGAACCTCAAACATAGCCCACTTTTTCATGTTAGGGTCTCACATTGATCTATAACCACTACCCTATCACTTAGTGAAGGTTCCTATGTTGATCCTCATCATCTTCCCTCCCACTCACTATAGGATATCCCACAAGTCCATGTGCACTACCCTCCCACTTAGTATAGGTCCCCATAATGAGTGTACCCCAACCATCAAGACCATTATACACGTCAACTCAAGGTATACTTACACTCAGTCCCCAAAAATTAGCATTAGATAACCCAAACCTTACAAGAATCCACTCTTAATCCAAAGAATTTACTTATGGAAAACCAACTAAACATCATGTTTAGATTTTTTCATTGTCATAGTCATATAATTAATCAGAATCAATCAATTTTAAAATATCATAATTTTTTTAAATATTTAAAATTTTTAAAATATTTTTTTTGTATAAAAGATAATTCTTTCAAACATGATTATTTTTTATGTCAATTTTGGAGGATTCAAATTAGGCAGTAAAAGTACAAGTGGAACATGTCACCTTCGTGGTAAATCCCTTGTCTCATTGTGCAATAAGAAGAAAAACTCTATTTACCTTTATATGGATAAATAATAATAAATATCCTATAAAACCCTAAGTATTTTATAATATATTTCTCTTTAAATAAAAGTTATCTCTTTGTTATCTTTCGTTATATGCAATGTAGAGTTATAACAAACCATATTATACTAATAAAATATTATTATATAAATATAAATGTAATAACCTAAGTGATAAATTGGTGGGATGAATATGAATAACTTATTTATTAAATATATAAAAATTTACAACTCAATATAAATGTAACGATAAATTATTTGGAAATATGAAATAAATTTTTTATACAATTTATTATTCAAAAAATACATGTTATTCAAAAATATTTTATTATCACTTTTTATGAATCGGGATATAATTAAGTTATACATGTTTTAGTAAAGGATTTTTATAAAAAGGATACCATTTTGAAATCTTTATATCCTAATTATCTTAGGGTTAAATTTTAATATTTTCTAAAATGATTAGTGTTTCAATGAATAGTTAAAATAACGTTTTTTTTAAAATTTTCATTTATTTTTCATTAAAAATACTAATTTAATGGGTGATTAAATTTTGTATTTGGCCCTAAAATGAATTATTATTCATTTTATTTGTATATATTTTCTTAGTTTCGTTTGAATAATCAGTTTTCATGAATTTAGTATAAATATTTTTTATGCTTAAAAATCATGGAACCCAAACTATCTCATTACTCGAATAATAAAGCTCTATTCCACTTTTCCATATGCTTTGTTCATGTCAGCCTAGAAGATGAAATTTTATCCAAATGCTCTTCTATTTAGATCATAAACCATATCACTAGAAATCACTACCACCCCTTGGGTATTCTGGCCTTTAACAAACCCATACTGTTCTCATGACACCAACCTTGGAATGAGCCGATTCAGACTACTCACAATCAGGCTATCCATAATCTTATATGACACATTGCACTGGCAAATGGGCCTATAATGGTTGATGTTGGTAGGATCTTTAACCATCGGAATCAACACCACTTTAGAAGCAGCAACCCTTTGATTGAGCTCACCACCCTAAAAAAATCCTAGATCGCCATGGCTCACCATATCTCTTAAAGGGAGGTTATTTGGTTTTTTTTAAATCAGTCTGTGGAGTAAGGCAGGGAGACCCCCTTTCCCCAAATCTCTTTATCTTAGCGCAGGAGGCCTTAATAAGGAATTTACATAGGGGAATGGAGAGAGGAAGGCTATTCCCTTTTCTCAGAAGGAACAGAAGGGTTGGCATGTCTCAATTGATGTTTGATTATGATATCTTGATCTTTATTAATGGAAGACGACGTTCTTTGAGGGGTCTTATGGAGATTTTTAATGTGTATTGCTGTTTGAGTGGGAAGAATATCAATTCAAGGAAGAGCCATTTCTTTATTTCTAACAAGTGCATGAGCAATCGATGTAGGAGTATCCAAGACATATTGGGTTGTCCAAAACATCAACTCCATATGCTGTATCTTGGAGTCCCGCTGGCATGTGACCACATCAAGAAGTCTTTTTTTGAGGATTCTCTCAATAATGTGTTTGGACGCATTTTCAACTAGAATAACATGTTTCTATCATTAGGTGGGGGATAATCTTGATTAACAACGTGTTGTCTGCCATCCCCATGCACGTCTTCTCAGTCCTTCGACCCTCGAAGGGGACCATTGTAGGACTGGAGAATATTCTTAACACCTTTCTGTTGGATTATAATAATATAAGTTGATGTCACTGGGATTCTTGGTATCGCTTATCAAATCCGGTTGAAGAGGGCAGTACTGTGTTACGAGATATTACTGAAACCATACAGGGATTACAAACAATGATGACGTGGTAGATTATTGCTAACAACTCATTGTGGGCTTATTTATTTAGAAGTCGATATAGGGAGAAGGGGGGTTTCTAATTCCTGCAAGCCACCACTGACAGCACTAGCAAGGAGAATGTGCTCATGTATGGATGAACTGTAGGGATCAGCCCGAGGGATTATTTGGAAAGGTGACATTAGTTTTTGGAAGGATAATTGGTCAAGAGATTGACTGTTTTTCCCAGGGTGTCCGACTTTGGACATTACCTTCAAGGAAGCATCAGAGCATCTGACTCTTATTCAATCTGTTCTGAATCAGGAGTAGAAAAAGATTTATGAGTAGATTTCTTTTAACGAGGAAGAATACAAGTTCTGTTTTTTGGGGTCGAGCTCAGGTAGGTTGTCAGTTCGGGATTACAAGAAGTTGGTTCAGGGGGAGCCGGTTTCCGACGCGTGGTCAAAGTATTGGTGCAATGAGATCTCCCAAAAAATGAACCTTCTTGTTTGGTACATCATCAACAGTGCGCTACCCATAGAGGATTGCATGAAGTGAAAGGGAGTTCAACTTGCCTCTCATTGCTTTTACTGTAGGAATAATCAGGCCGAATCTGGGGTGCATCTCTTCTGTCAGAGTGAATGGTCGGTTTCTCTTTGGTCACAGTTCTCTCCTATGACGCACATTGAGAAGACTCTACCCTCCCTTCAAAACTTTATTTCAGCTTGGTTTTAGGGTCTGGATAGAAGGTCCTTGAAATATAAGGTATGGTGTGGCATCTTCTCTCCCAAATGCTCGGTCATCTGGGAATCTCAAAACATGTCTCGGCTGGGCGATGGGAAGCCTCATATTTTTCTCTGGTTTCGTTAGAAAGCTCTTCTCTTTGAGTTGGGCCTGTTGTTAAAAGAAAGCTAGTATATTCTAGGATGGTCTTGGCCAACTGTTCCAAATAGGCATGGTATATAGGAAGGCCGATGGATAAGATGGAAACCTTCGGTGAGTGTTGTCAAACTGAGTGTGGTTGGGTCCCTGATATATGGGATTATGAGATGCGGTAGGATTTTGCGAGATTTGTGTGGATCAGTGTTGGTGGCCTTCGACCCATACTTTGGCCTGGGAAGCTCCTTAGGGGCGGAAGCGCGGGCACTTCTCACAGGGATCAATGTTTGTCGAAGGGCAGGTTTTTCAGGTGGATGAAGTGGATTCGGACTCGGAAGTCCTATTCATATCGGTGAAAGTTATTTATGAACCTCCCTGGGACCTTATTTATGTCATTATCGGATGTGTGGTTGCAATAGATTTTGGGTGAATTGTTAGGCACTGCTGGAGGGAGGCTAACTTTGCGGCAGATGCGCTTTCACGGGTTGGCATGCAGGAGGAGAGGCTAATTGTTTACGATAGCAGTGGCTCCCTACCAGCGGATTTTATGTCCTTTGTTCAAGGGGATTCTCTGGGTTTGCATCATTTTATCCCCCCTTGAATTCTTGTTTGGGTGGTATGATGCGGCCACCCGTTAATCTATTAATAAAAAACAATTTTCAGTCAGTCTAGAAACTATTTTTAAGTGAATAATGTTTTTCCTTATTAATGAACTAAAATAAACCCTAATGAGAAATTATTTAAATTAAATTTATATATTATATATCTACCTAAATTAATTTGAATTCATATAATTATGATTACTAGTCGTATAGTTATTATAAAATCATATTTTCCTTGAAAATTGCATTTTCCCTAAAAAATGTTTTCATTGGGGTTTTTTCATTTATTTTAGATTTAATTTTTGTAAATTTTAGAAAATATATTTTAAATAATTAACTATTATTTTAAAATATTCATTTCAAAAATAAATTAGAGTGAATTTATTAGAGTTTTATGAAAAATAAGTTTTATGTTGAGAAGTGAAAAGTGATGATTTTTTTTGAAAACCACCATTTAATTAAATAATTTACAATGTTATATATTGATGTACTCTGGTTTAAAGAGAAAAATTACTTAAATTATATTATTAATCCAATTTAGGTCATTATAATTAATTAAATGTTCAATTTTTTTTAGTAAAAATAGTTTTTGGGAAACAACCATTTCATCGTGTCTGTGGGATTAATTTTAAATTATATTATGCTACTTATGTGAATTTAACTTGTTAAAATGAATTAAAAATTTGGAAATTAAAAATTAATATGATATAATATTGTCAACTTGGATTTTTTTCATAGTGAATAAAATAAATAATCAATAGATATTACCACAATAAAGGTTAAAACGGGTTTACCAAGTGGTTAAACTAAAATGATATGGGTTATAATGACATAAAAAATCATAAAATTCAAATTTTATATCTATATTTTGACCTTATATCATATAAATTTATATAATGAGACTTTTTGCGCCTTGTTTCTTGCGTAAAATGTGGGTATATATTATTATTTTAAAAAAGATCAAGTTCCATCACCATAATTATAAAAGGAAACCCCCAATCATCTTATCGTCTCACATCCAAATATTTATTGTTTGAATATTACATAACCAAATAGATTACTCAATTATATCCCCATGTTCTATATGAATTATTTTTATTATGAAACAATCTTAAGAACACACTTGGTGAAAACATTAGGAGGTAGTCTGAAGAAGAGACGTCGTTTTTAACAGAGCAATTTTATTATTATTTTTACACATACTTATAATATTATTAAAACATGGTGCTATAATAATACAAATATCACCAATATAATGTTATATTATAATGTTATGGAAATAACCTATATCTGTCTCTCCCTCCATCAAATAAAAAACAAAACTTTCTATTGTGTGTACGGTGGGATACTGCATCACAAACCAATGTATTGTTTTCCATAACCACATCTCACAACTATAATTAATGAAAAATTAAAGTTTTATACATGATATTTAGGAAATTATTATACTAATGTAATTATAATATAACATACACCTTCTTACCTTATAATCCCTTGAAGATCGATTACATCGATCGTGCATACGTGTAGACTACTGTTTCCACGAAGCGAAATGATATGTGTTTCAATTAATTTTGACATGGATGGTAATAAGGGTAGATTTAATGATTTTATATTATGTATATTAAAAAAAATGATTCATTAAATGTGATGCATCATTCTATTTAATTTTTTCTTTGATTCTTTAAGAAAATGGAAACAACATTTATGCTTATGTACAACCCACCATCTCCATGAACTATGTAATTCTTTTTCAATCTCTATATCTTATGGACTAATATATATATAGTGAATTTATATGATATTTATATCAGGGTTAAAATTATTTATAGTATTTATCCATGATAAAATTAAAATGTTCTAAAATAATAAACCAAAACCTATATAAAAAATAAAGAAGTTATTACCTGAAACAAGATTTTAACAAGAAATTATAAATTAATAGGTAATAAATGGTTATAATAAAATAATATATTATATGATATATGTGAGTATAGTTTTTTAATATATTTATAATAACCCTATATTTAATATACATCATGTTTGAACACGTACAAATAAAGGTGATACTTGAGGTAATGAATTTTTGTCTCACTTTTATTTCTGTCGGACACATACCATATTCACCTTCTATTTATTTTGTGTGGTGTATATACATCCCATGAAATAATTTTATGATTATTATAATGAAAATTAATATATATATATATCCATATAATTTTAATTGCTTTAGGGGTATTATTATTCAAATGTTACAAATGTGGTAATGGTTTTATGTTACAATCACATTGTTTATCAGGATTGATTACGATTAAGTTATAGATAATGAAATATTATGATCTATTTCTTAATAAACTAATGAATTTTCTTATCACATATTTATTTATAAAAAATACATATTTCCCTTCCATTTTCTCTCTCTTTAAGTACCCAAGAATCCAAAAGAAAATTGTTAAAAAATATTGAATTTATTTCGTTATTCGATCAAAAAATCCTATTTTATTCCATATCCATTTATTCTAAAAATATTTATAGAATGTATTTAATAATATTCTAATATTGTTAAATTAATTTTTATACATGTTTTTATTGTTTAGAAAATGATTTAAAAGGAATATTCTTATCATTTTCCAAATTAGGTGCTTTTAAATGTTTTAGGAAATTTGAATTTTTTTTTTGACATTTATAGATATGTATTTATTTTCTGACATCCTAAAAAATAAATGGTTTAAAGATTTATTTATGATTTTTCATGGTCATTTTAAATGAAAATTTTTTCATTAATATTTTTTCAATTTTTGTATTTTGAATAACTAGTTTCAAAATGGAAAGGATATCATCATCATGAAATTTCCTAAGAGATCTTTCAAAACGATTTTCCATATAAGGTGAAATAATTTTATTTTTCATAATATTTAATAGGGATATTATCTAATGATACCATCCCTATTATTTATCTATATTAATTATATTTTGATGAAAATTTGTATATATTTTTTTTCTTTTACATAGATTATTCTATGTTTAAATTTTTATGAACCCCATTTCTTTTCATGGATTATGATATAATGAATGTTTTATTATTTTATGGCACACATATATTTTATTTTCATTATGTGATAGATTGGGCGTATATCTACCTCTAATGAATTGGGAAATTTTTAATGTTCTAGGAACTCTAAGGGTATATGCGAGTTTATCCCAATCCCAAAATAGGGTACATGGGAGGTTATTCAAAGCTTACAATTGGTACAAAAATAGTTATCCCAATCCAAAAATAAATTAAATGATAAGTTATACCAACAACAAAAGAGGGTTAATTAGAGGAAATCCCAAACTCTAAAAAGGGTACACTAGAGTATATCCCAAGCTTAAAAGTAGGTTCACAAAATTTTCTCCCATGTCTGAAGCATGTATAACGGTGGCTTGTCAAAGCCTAACATGTTATGTTGGTTTTTTTGGATACCCTTCACATATGAGTTTTTATGCTTAAGTGTATCTAAAAAATATACATCTTATTATAATGTTATGATATTATGGATTACTTACATGGATTCCTTTATATCCATGTCTTACAAATAATAAATATTTTTACATGACTCAATTTTATGATCTATGATATGTAGGGTATGGTTATAAAATGTTATAATTATTTTCTCATAACCTTATACTCTTGTTATTTTTATAACTCCATTGATTACCCTTAATGAGTATTTGAGGTCACCCTTTCTTCTATTTCCATTCCCTAGGTTATAAAACATGATATTATTTATGATATATCTATGAAGGGTTATAGTTATGAATAACTTATTGGGAGATGATTTAGTTCAATTAGGAAACATTTTTCAATGTATCAATGTTTACAAAGGAACTAGAAAAATGTGATTTTGGTTTGGATATTTTTACTATGTAATGTATATTCATCTTTTAAGATGTATTATTTTTCATGAATAGTAGGGTTCATAATAGTTGGAATCCAAGAAAGGTTTTGTTTACCCTTGTAACTAGGATGAGGAAACTTTAGTTATAACCTTATGGATATGTTTAATGACAGGTCAAAGTATAGATAAATATCTTATAATTTTAGTAAAGGATAGATTGAGTGGTTTATAAGAAGTTACATCATCATCTAGATACTACAATAGGATGCGGCACTAACACAATTTACCTAGGGTAAATAAATTTGAAAAGGCTACATTGGGCTTTCAATTGATTGCCACCTAGTTCCCAACAACGAGCTTTGCTATACAACAGGTTTGAAACACCAAAAGTATATTTTTTGGAAATTCAATAACTCTTTATGAACCATCATGAAATATTTTAATAATAACCACGAATGACCTAGGTTAAACCTATGGTCTCGTATATTGAAAAGAATGTGTCATGATTTATATATCCTATAAAAGATTTTAAATGATGATGAGGCTTCCCACTATGATTATTGTTTCTTAGAGAATGTTTTTCTAGTTCAATTCAATGTATAAAACCTAAAAGAATCATGTTAATGTTATATGAGATGGAAATTGAGATGATTGTGAGAAACTAAATTGAATAATTACTAAGGTGAATGATACTATTTTTTCTATTTAGTTATCATGATATATGATTAATAACTTTGACTTTAAAAAACTTTCATTGTCACTAAAAAAGAGATGGATAGAGTTTTCTATGGTCTTGGGTAGTGGTTACTATGGAGGGAAAATGATTAATTTTCATCAGATTTGATATTTAGAAAGAGACACCCTATGGAATGATTCAAAGGAAGTGACAAATATTTTTTGTTTCAAAATAAAGGACATGGAGCAAAAAATTATTAAGGAGTTCAATGGATTGTGTTTGGAGAACATTGAAATTCTTCATGTTGATTCCATATTTTAAAGGATATATCCTATAACAATTAAGGACATATTCTGTAAATATTATTGATGTGAATGGGTAGATGTGTTTATGTATTTGGATTTAATAATTATGTTGTAGAAGTATTTTTACCCATGGAAATTTTGTTATTAGAATCATGAAACATCTAATGATTTTGTTAAGGTTGAAAAAATATGTGTCTTCATGTAGGATTAACATAATAGTTATGGAAACCATTATGGTTTGATTATAAGTAAAAATTCTTAGACAACCTCTTTGTGGTTTTATGTGATGGGATTTTAATGTGATGAATTATATTTTTAGAGATGTTTCATTTGTATAAGGTGTATATATCCCGTAGGTTCAACAAGAAGTTCCATTTTTGAAGAATGGTATTTCATAAGTTTAAAGGTATTGCTAAATCTCAGGGTTTATATGATATTTGATAATTAATGTTATTTTTAAGTTAGTTCAAAATATTTTTAGGACATTATAAGAATTATATTAATATAGTTTTCGTAAAAAGGAAAGATAGACACATCCATTAGTTTCCAAGGGATTAATCACACAACCAAATAGAGATAAGTGCACAATGTATAAAGAACCATACTTTTCATACATAGACATTACATCTAATAATATGGACATTAAATACATAAAATTTTCATCCATTCTAGAATTATTTAGGTTTATAATCTTTTAAAGCTTGGAAATAGAAACAACTTTTTCCCAACATATCTATATCTTCTCTCACTTGTTTTTTAATAACTAAACCCTTTTTATACATATCAAACTAAATAATTTTCTTCACAAAATGGGGTAATCGAACATAAGAAAATGGTATAATAAGATACCCAGTATGGGTTGAAATGAGAGATATTAATGATCACATACGTATTAAATGAGTATATGGTTATAATGACAATGTCTTTATTTTTGAAAAACATAACCAACATATAAAATATTGTGATCTTAAGTCATGGAATTAATCGTGGATGTTCATAAGAAATGAATCATAATGGAATAAAAGAACATGATCCATGAGAGAATACTCTTAGCATAAAATACGGAAATGTGGAATACACATAACCATAGAAGATATTATGTCAATTATATCTACCAAGACATTCATAAATTTTTAGGCTTGGGATAAAACCTATCTACTTACTTCAGGCTTCAGATAACCTCCCATGTACCATGTTCAGGGATTTTGATAATATCCCTTGTACCATTTTGATATCATAGAACATTATTCATTTCATAATGAATTATTGGGAGATATAGGTCCCACCCATCACATAATGCAATTAATACACATGTGTGACACAAGATCATTACACAATCACCATATCAAACCCATGGAAGATAAATGGGATTCATAAACACTAATTTATTATATTCATAAACCATGCATAAAAATAAAATAGATTATATGAATGGATAATATACTCAATAAATATTAGGTATACTCATATTTAGATGAGAAAATATTTTTAAATATCACTTGGAACAGTTCTTTTTGAAAATACCCTTTCTATTTTGAAACACGCTATTTTAAAATATATACAATTACAAATGATTTAAAAAAAATAAATTTATAAACATACAAATAATGTTTTAAAGAAAAAATTAATTTTTATGTATATAAAATCCATTCACTCCGTATAAGATAAAAACATTCCTTTCACACCATTATTAAAAGGTTAGAATGCATCTCTTTCGGAAAATGAAAAGAATATTCCTTTCAATACTTTTTATATAAAATTATACACATGTAAAAATTACAATAAAAAATAATTAATTAATATAAAAAATAATTTCATAAGTATTTTTTGAAAACATGGATCTAAAATATAAAAATTACCTTGTAGAGACATACACATCAGAAATATCTAATATTTATAAGATTATGACATAAAACCCTTACCTGATGTTTTTCTCTCTTAAAAAGAGTTGTAAAAACCTATATAATAAATATAAATTAATTATAATTATGTAATTGGGAAATTTTTATAATAATAATATCAGATATGATCCCCTTATAAAATTTCAATACCCTTTATTAAATTCAGCATTTTTGTGTGCTAACTATTTCATTTGTCATGCATATATTAGTGTAGTAGATACACTCATTGTACATATATTTTGGTTCCATAAAATACATAATGTTAATAATGGTATAAACATCATATATATTCATTATATATGTATTTGTAGTTATATAAAGGTGCTATAGATATAAAAATGAATTAAACCATTTATGAAGATGGTAAGTTGTCGGTATACATGAATGTAGTTTTAATTTTTATTAAAGGATGGAATGAAAGAAAATAAAATATGAATTCAATTTACTAGGATAATTATTATATCACATACATAGTATATATTCATTAAATCCAAACTTATTACAATCTAATTAATATAGAAATTAAAAACGAATCACATGGCTTTACAGAGGTGGTATTCCACACTTATGCACAAAAGACTTTATCATTTTCCAACGGATTTTGTGGTTAGTGGGTAGGTGTAATATTATAATTAAATAAGTATAATTATTTCAACAATTTTATATATTATTAATAAACAAATCATAATAACCATCCATAAATTATGGTGATGAAAAATGAGTTGTATTGCTATGTGGAGACGATAATTTGTACATACACATGAGTGGTGCATTCAGTTCTTGTTTGATGTGAAAGTGGGTGTTTAATGGGGTTTTAAAAATCATAATAAACATTAATATTATTTTTTATACTGAATTTTTTATGTTATGATAAACTAAATATATTTGGATATGTTAAGGAATATTAGAAAAGAAAGTGATCTGTTAAATCCATTACCACTTCTTTGAAATGACTCCTTTAGATATCCTCTAAAGGGCTCTAGGGTTGGAATCTTGGGATTACCAAAACCTCTAGAATATGGATAAGAGAGTTAAAATGTTCAATTGGTTAGACTTTTTTCAATATACAAGGATAAATGTGTTGTGAATAAGATAGGGAAGATGTTTTCTTTTATAATAATGCTCACAAGCACTTTTAGAAATTCTCAAAAAAATATAATTAATATCTTCTCTATCGATATTCCTTGAAAGTACCATGTATTAGAAGATAATATAATACATGTATTTAATCATATAATAAAATATAATTTCAAAAAAATTATTGTAATTTTAAAACATATCATTTTGTTTAACCCTAAGTTACCAAATTTTTATTTTAACTACGATAAGAAATACTTTAATATTAAATGCATATAAATATTTATTACAAGGTAAAATTTGGATCATAAATGTTAAATTAATGAAATTTTAGTCTATATAATTATCAACGAGTCTTATTTCATTATGTTTTATGATTTATATTTCATTTAATAATATATTAATTTGATAAAACATCATTAATGTCAATTTAGAGACTTTTCATTTAATTTTACAAAAAATGTCAAAAAATGGTGGAAACTGATTATAATGATTTAAAAACTCCCTATTTTGTCCTATAGATCAAAAAATTTCTTAGGTAAAATTAATTCATTCAAATTATATCACATTTAATATTTTCAAAATAATTTATTATATTTATTATTAATTAGAGAAATACTGTATCAGAGTTTTGTAACAAATCATGGTTATTATATAATTAAAAAAAATTAAAAGTAAAAATTGTAACACCCCGAGATTTTATGAAAAATATTCTTTTTAATTTCATTAATGACTTGTGTTATACGCTACATCAAAAAGAGCTTGCACAACACACATCCTTGACTTTCCTTGCATTACACACAATCGCGACCTTTCTCGATAGCGTGTGTAGTACGCAATAACGAGTTTCACTAAACAACAATATGCTTTTAAAATATTATTAAACCTAGCCGTTATGAATAGTAATAAACACTTTTTGAAATTTTTTAAATTTTATTTTTCAAAATGGACTTTATTTTTGGATTCGAAATATCGAAATTTTCTTTGGGTGAAATTCTGGTACTTTTCGGATAACTTTCATTTTCTGATGAATAGTGAAAATTACTAAATTTTAATTAAAAACAACCTTTTTAATCAAAATAATTAATAGTGATAAATTATTAATTTCAGTGGTTTTGAAGTATATTTAGAATATATTTTTACAATTTAATACAATGTTGGTCATTGGATGTAATTTCACATTTAAACCAGATATAAATAAGTGTCAATCTTTTGATAGTTATTATCTCTTAAGAACACGCTATTTGTTTTGACGACGAGAATTAATTTTTAAATTATGCAATGAAATTGATATGTTTTGAATTTGGTAAAATAGACATCATTTTTTAGTTCATAATATCAAATATATCTTAGGCCAAATTTTTTGTATTTTTCTGGAAACTTTTATTTTTTGATGAATAGTGAAACCACTAAGTGGTAGTTAAAAAAATGAATTTTTCATAAAACATAATTTTACCACTTATATGAGTGTAATTTCAAAAATCCTAGAGACATGGTTGATGTTAGTAAGTAAAATGTGGTTCAATGATATGAAAATAATTTTTGGTGAATACTAACTTTTTACTTTTTTTACCACGGTTAAAAGTAAATAGGGTAATTAAGGGAACAAATGATATTATTATTACCCTAAAACATCTCTTAATTCTATTGGATTAGTGTAATTCGACCGAAAACAACCTTAGGAATAAAATATTACCATTTGGACCGACTTTGATTAGATTAGGACATTTATTATTAATTTATTTAAAGAAAGGTTAAAATAGTTAAAATCAAAGTTTAATAAGTATATCATTTTTAATATAGGGTTATACATAAGATAAATTCGACTATAAATATTCATTAGAAATCTAACACGATTTTATAAATAATGGTATTTTATTTGTAATTTTTGGACTTAAAATAATATAATTTATTTATGATACAATGATGATACAGTAATTGTCATATTAATGAAATATTGACCTAATCGATGTTATAAATACCCAAATAAATGTAATTTGAGACTTTTTATGAAATCCAATACTTTTATATTTTAATATGACATGTTAGTATTGATTTAATTAACTTTTTTCGAACTAATAATTCTTTTATGATTTTCACTAAAATCAATTACTAAATAGTGTCAAAATTGACATAATATATATTTTAAAAGAAATATTATATTATTAATTGTTATTTTATTTCTAAAAATCTAAGGCTAGGCCAAATGAATTATATAAGGTTATATATATTAATAATAAATAACTTGGGGTTCGTTTGGCTTGTTATAGTATGTTTATTAACCATATAGTGTAAGAACACAAAAAGACACGGTAAAAGTAAAATTATCTAACTTAAAGTTAAAACATAATGATAAGGTTAAAATAGTAAACTAAACTTGTCCAAATTCTATTGGATGAGATGATTTCGGCCCATCCCCACCTTATCTTCGAAATAAATCAATTTTGAGCTATTTAAAACCGAATTTTTCTTTATAATAAAATAATATTTTTTGTTATTCCAAAGGTGCCCCTCTCCTCCCTTATAAAAGGGCACCTCCTCCCTCTCTTCCTCACACCACTTTGAGCCTTCAATCTCAGCCAAACCCTGCCAAATTCACTTCTATACTTCCCTAGAAACATTATAGAGGTCTTGGTATTCTTAAAAGACCAATTTTAGTGCCCTAAGAGGTGGACTCAAAGAGGCGCTTCAAAGAAGAGGTAATGTCCGTTACCGGTTCTTTCAACTTTATTTCTTCTTCCACTTATTCTTCATTAATTGTTTTCTTATGAAGTAATAAAATAAGTATCACTCATATACTTACATGTTATTATAAGTATGAAACAACCTTATTTCACCATCTATCCATCCTATGGAAAACAGAATCACCGGGCGTACGTACGTACGAAATACCGTCTCCACGCCGTGGTGTAATCTATTTTCCACCACCACCATACTTGGATGGGTATAATGGTGTAAATAAAAACTATATATGATTATTTGAAACTGATATTTATTCTTAAATAGTATACATTCACTCTAATACAATTCCATGATCATGAGAATGATATCATCGCTCGTGCGTACGTACGGACTACCGTCTCCACGACGCAGGGAGATTCATTCCCACGTTAACCATTACTGAATTATTATAAAGTATATTTAATATGTAATAATTAAATATATGACATAATAATGATACTGGATTTATGTGTATATATATGTATGTCATCTACTTAATTCCATTCAACTCAATATGGAAAAGAAAACAACGTTCATGCATACGTACGGCCTACCGTCTCCATGAACGGTGTATTTCTTTCCATTTACTGATCTATTATATATATGTATATTATGAATATGTATTATATATAAATCATGTTTTATATTCTGGAATAATGTAATAATTATCTATGTAATCATATGAATAATTACAAGTCAAAACACGGACGACAAATGAAACGATTTTACCCAAAACGCTATTTAACATGGAATTTAAAAAAGAACGGGTAATATAAAGTCATAAGTGAACAATATATGATATCATAACAATGAGTATGATTCTGTAATAATTCAATGACATTATTTAAATCATTATACAGGAGGTTCAAACACTTACGAAGCAAATCAGACCTAAGGTAAGGGAAAATATCAAAATCTCATTTTTATCCGAGATTGTTTATACTTTGGTATTTACTGGGGTGTATTTTATCATCCACATGCATGTTTCCTCAATATGTAATATTTATATCTTTATAAAATAGTTTATATCCAATTTTACCCTTCGGTGAGTTTTTAGTAAAAGATATGAAAGGAATTATTTGTCGTTTTTCGTACGAGGTACTTTTTGATCTTTCTGACAAAAGGACGAGAAGAATGTTTTTTTAACTTATACGGCATGAATGGAATTTAAAAAAAAATTATTTCCAAGAATCTTCCTTTACATGTTTTCATGTTTATTTGTAATCAACTTCTTTTAGTTTAAAATTTTATGACATGTTAAGAAAGGAAAAATGTTGTTGAAGTAGAAAGGATATTTTCCTCAAGAATGGAGTTCAAGTGTTTTATCAAAATTATTTTCCATCTAAGATAATATAGGGTTATGTTTCTATCCCTATTATTACATGGATTTGATTATGTTGTGATGGAAATATTTTTATGAATTCCTTTATATTATATGAAATGTTTTATGATGACATGATGTTTAAGATTCCCATTTTTATTACATGGGTTATGCTATGATGTATGGTTTATGATTTTGTGGAAAACATAAGAATGGTATCATTAAGAGATGGGTGGGACCTATATATCCCTCCAATGCATTGGGTAAAGATTTTATATCTCATGAGATAGACATGGCTGGAACGGCAGGTTAAACCGGTTCAGTGAAACAGGACTGAAACGAGGAGTGAACTCGTTTCAGAAATGGACTTTGTCCACTAAGATAGTCTTGGCAATGGGTCTTCACTAATAATAAGTGATTCTCTATGATTATGTTTTTAGTCCACAAAGTTCCATGTTTTATGTTATGATTATTGGGATTACATTTCACTACAATGATTTATCCCATGTTATGAAATTATGATTTCTTTTGCAGGTTAAGATTTCCAAAAGAAATGTTCTTATGTATATGATGTGATTGATATTTCTTTTGTTTACCCTTACTGAGCATTTGAGATCACCCTTTTATGTTTTCTTTTCCCCAAGATATAAAGAAAGGTTTTAGGTAAAAATAGGAAGATCTTTATAGGAGATGTTTAAGATCTTTCACCACGATTAGAAGATTATATTCCGAGTTTCCAAAGACACTAAACTAATACAGTTCTTGTGTATGTGTTGTTGTTATGTAATAAGTATTCCAAAAAAGTAATGTAATTTCCATGTACGTTAAGCTTCAGGTCTTTACGGTTGGTATCAGAGGAAAGGTTTAGTCATCCTTTGGAAACTAGGACGCGAAAATGATAATGAGATACCTAGAGATATTTCAAAGGTATGTCTAGGGATGTTCCTAAGGATAAGTATGCGTATAGGATATAGTCCTAGAACTATAGTAACGATATTAGAATTTAACCTAAGATGTTAGATATTGAGGGTTCTCCCCCTTTACTATGTTGTTTTCCCTAGCATGATTTTTGCCTCTCACACTATTCTTTTTGGGTTTTAGAAAATGATACGAAACATGAAGATTCATGATAATGGAGGATATGACGGACAATGGAATAATTTTCTTCATGATAAACCAAATGAAACGGGATTTGGAAGTCCAAACATCGTTATTATGCCTAATCAGCAATTTCATAATATGATCAATAATCTCAACTTTGGTAAGTTTCCTGACTCAGATAATAAGAGAACGATGCAGTTTCATGATGATCATAGAGGAAAGAAAGTTCAATTTCCCTAATGTAAATCATGTGGGAAGAGCCATCAAGGAGATTGTTTCAAGGGAACTAGAAGATGCTTTGGGTGTGGAAAAGAAGGACAAAAAGCCAGTAAGTGAAAAAGAAAAGGTTCAGTTAACACCATGGATGAGGATAATGGTATTTCTATGACATCAACAATGGTTAAATGTTTTAAATGTTGAATGTACAGGAATTATGCAAACCAATTCCCTAAGGGAAAGTCTCATGAAGAGAATCAGTATGGCCATATGGGTAGTATTTATGTTGATGATGATGAAGAGACTACAAATGATATGTGAGATGAAAGAATTGTTTAAGCTCAGTCAATGGTTTAAGAAGGTAGTGGAATGATTACATGTTTATCAAATGTAATGTTGGATAAGTAATCTCATGGTACTATGGAATAAAGATACATCTAAGGATTGTTACACTGTTGTCTTTCCTTGAGTATTGAAAGTGTATGATTAATGGTACTAGTATCCATTAAAGGTTATTCAGATATTTTTGGAATATAGGTGATATGAACATAATGAAGGGATAAGAAGAAAATTAAATGTTTGATAGTATTCATGAGCTCATGACTGATATAAGGAGAAGGTTATATCATGGTTTGAGTATATAGAATTTTTGGATTTTGGTTTGTTGAAAGAGTTAACTTTTGACAGTATTCATGTTTTCACTAAGGTTCATTGGGTATTCATTCTTCAAGAGAATACATGATTAAGGTATTCACATGTTTGTAATTTGACCAACAAGATATATCTTATGATATATGGGGGATAAATGATGGCATCCACGTGATTGTTATGTGACATTTCTAGTAATCATTTTCTTTATACTATGAGCTTGGATTGAAGTATTTTAGATAAGCCTAAATATTAGAATGGATTATGTTGGACATAAGTTAGGATAGAACATTTATTCGATACTATTGAAGGGATGTTATAGTAATATAGCTTTAGAAAAAGGACAACCTGCATGATGGGTGACAACTCATCGCGTCAGACAAGGCTGTGGGAATCGAACCCACAACCGAAGTGCGACTGGTCTTTATCGCCTACCGCTGGCCTACAAGAAGTCCCTGTTTAGTAGAAACTAGTATTATTATATTAATCAGGTTGATATATGAAGTATAAGTCCATTTTAGGAACCATATATGATTAATCTCACTATAGTTGGACTTATGTATTTTTTGATAACTTTTCTAACCTTTTGTTTGAGACAGATGGAATGACCCATCATTCTATCACATGATCTACTAACACATCACTAATGAAAAATTTAACTTCATTTCATTAATAGATAAAGTTGAAATTGTACAAAGAACGACCAACATTGAGACTATACCAAAATCATGAAAGTATTTCTTCTAATTCCAATTTCATCAACTTTAGGGAAATGATCTTGAAAAAAAAAATGTTGTCCTATTGATCTTATATCTGATGAATCAGATGGTACCTTAGATCGTCACAAATTTATGGATTTGTGATTGCTGGCTTTTCCGTAGCCATGTTCTCTACCACTCTCCATCAGAACATGATGGTTAGATTTCTCTTCCATATCCATATTTTCACCTATGTGGAAACCCAGTGATAGGTTACTTGGGTAACCGTTACGTTTCATACTTTTGTTTTTAAAGATTGGTTTTGGTATTCCTTTTTACGATGTGGGTTTCTATTAATGAAACTTTTGAGTAGTAAACTATTTATAACCCCGACGAATTTCGAGGGCGAAATTCATTTTAAGGGGGGTATAATGTAACACCCTGAGATTTTATAAAAAATATTCGTTTTAATTTCATTAATGTCTTGTGTTGTACGCTACATCAAAAGGAGATTGCACAACACGCATCCTTGACTTTCCATGGGTTACATGCAATCACGACCTTCCTCGATAGCGTGTGTTGTACGCAATAACGAGTTTCACAAAACAACAATATGCTATTAAAATATTATTAAAACTAGCCGTTATGAATAGTAATAACTACTTTTTGAAATTTTTTAAAATTTATTTTTCAAAATGGACTTCATTTTTGGATTCGGAATATTGAAATTAACTTAGGGTGAAATTTTTGTACTTTTCGGATAACTTTCATTTTCTGATGAATAGTGAAAATTACTAAATTTTAATTACAAACAACTTTTTTAATCGAAATAATTAATAGTGATAAATTATTAAATTGAGTATTTCTAAAGTATTTTTAGAATATATTTTTACAATTTAATACAATGTTGGTCATTCGAGGTAGTTTCACATTTAAACCACACATAAACAATTGTCAATCTTTTGATAGTTATTATCTCTTAAGAACACGCTATTTGTTTTGACGATGGGAATTAATTTTTAAATTAAGTAATTGAACTGATATGTTTTGAATTTGGTAAAATATACATCATTTTCAGTTCATAATATCAAATATAGCTTAGGCCTAATTTTTGGTATTTTTATGGAAACTTTCATTTTTTGATGCATAGTGAAACCACTAAGTGGTAGTTAAAAGAATGAATTTTTCATAAAAAATAATTTTACCGCTTATGTGAGTGGAATTTCAAAAATCCGAGAGACACAGTTGATGTTAGTAAGTAAAATTTGGTTCAATGAGATGAAAATATTTTTTTGATGAATAATACCTTTTTACTTTCTTTACCTCGATTAAAAGTAAATAGGGTAATTAAGGGTAAAATGATATTATTTTTACCCTAAAACATGTCCTAATTCTATTTGATAAGTGTAATTCGACCATAGAAACCTTAGGAATAAAATATGACCATTTAGGACCACTTGGATTTGATTAGGACATTTATTATTAATTTATTTAAAGAAGGGTTAAAATAGTTAAAATCAATGTTTAATAAGTATAACATTTTTAATATGGGGTTATACATAAGATAAATTCGACTATAAATATTCATTAGAAATATAAAACTATTTCCTACATAATGGTATTTTATTTGTAATTTTTAGACTTAAAATAATATAATTTATTTATGATACAATGATGATGCAATAATTATCTTATTAATGAAATATTGACATAATTGATGTTATAAATAACCAAATAAATGTAATTTGGGACTTTCTATAAATTAAAATAATTTTATAAGTTAATATGAAATGTTAGTATTGATTTAATTAACTTTTCTGGAACTAATCATTCTATTATGATTTTCAAAAAAGTCAATTACTAAATAGTGTCAAAATTGTCATAAAATGGTTTTTAAAAAAAATATTATATTATTAATTGTTATTTTATTCCTAAAAATCTAAGGTTCGGCCAAATGACTTAGATAAGGTTATATATATTAATAATAAATAACTTGGGGTTCTTTTGGCTTGTTATAGTAAGTTTATTAACCTTATAGTGTAAGAACACAAAAAGACACGGTAAAAGTAAAATTATCTAACTTAAATTTAAAACAAAATGATAAGGTTAAAATAGTAAACTAAACTTGTCAAAATTCTACTGGATGAGAGGATTTTGGACCATCCCTACCTTATCTTCAAAATATTTCAATTTGGAGCTATTTAAAACCGAATTCTGCTATATAATAAAATAATATTTTTAATTATTCCAAAGGTGCCCCTCTCCTCCCTTATAAAAGGGCATCTCCTCCCTCTCTTCCTCACACCACTTTGAGCCTTCAAGATCGGCCAACCCCTGCCAAATTCTCTTCTCCACTTCCCTAGAAGCATCCTAGAGGTCCTGGTATTCTTCAAAGACCAATTTTAGTGCTTTAAGAGGAGGACTCAAAGAGGCGCTTCAAAGAAGAGGTATTGTCCGTTACCGATTCTTTCAACTTTATTTCTTCTTCCACTTCTTCTTATTTAGTTGTTTCATTATGAAGTAATAAAATTAGTATCACTCATATACTAACATGTTATTATAAGTATTAAACAACCCTATTTCACCATCTATCCATCCTACGGAAAACGAAATCACCGCGCGTGCGTATGTACGGAATACCGTCTCCACGTCGTGGTGTAATCTATTTTCCACCACCACCTTACTTGGATGGGTATAACGGTGTACATAATAACTATATATGATTATTGTAAAGTTATTTTTATTCTCAAATATTATATACATAAATTCTAATACAATTCCACGATCATGAGAACGATATCATCGCTCGTGCGTACGTACGGACTACCGTCTCCACGACGCGATGAGATTCATTCTCCACGTTAACCATTCATGAATGATTATAAAGTATATAAAATAAGTAATAATGAAATATATGAAATAATAATGGTACTGTATTTATGTGTATATATATGTATGTATTCTACTTAATTCCATTCAACTCAATAAGGAAACGAAAACAGAATTCATGCGTACGTACGACCTACCGTCTCCATGAACGATGTATTTCTTTCCATTTAATGATCTATTATATATATGTATATTATGAATATATATTATATATAAATTATGTTTTAAATTCTGGAATTATGTAATCATGATCTAAGTAATCATATGAATAATTACAAGTCAAAACAAGGACGACAAATGAATCGATTTTACCCAAAACGCTCTTTAACATGGAATTTACAAAAGAATGGGTAATATAAAGTCATAAGTGACCCATATATGATATAATAACAATGATTATGATTCCATAATAAGTAAATGACATTATTTAAATCATTATACAGGAGGTTCGGACACTTACGAAGCAAATTGGACCTAAGGTAAGCGAAAATATCACAATCTCATTTTTATCTGAGATTGTTTATACATTGGTATTTACTATGGTGTATTTTATCATACACATACATGTTTCCGAAATATGTAATAGTTATATCCTTATAAAATAGTTTATATCCAATTTTACCCTTCGGTGAGTTTTTAGTAAAAGATATGAAAGGAATATTTTGTTGTTTATCGTACGAGGTACTTTTTGACTTTTCTGACAAAAGGACGAGAAGAATGTTTTTTAACATATACAACATGAATGGAATTTAAAAAAAATTATTTCCAAGAAGGTTCTTGACAAGTTTATAATTTTAGTTTTAATCAACCTATTTTAGTTTAAAATTGTATGAAATGTTATGAAAGGAAAAATGTTTTTAAAGTAGAAAGGATATTTTCCTCAAGAATGGAGTTCAAGTGTTTTATCAAAATTATTTTCCATATAAGATAATATAGGGTTATGTTTCTATCCCTATTATTACATGGATTTGATTATGTTGTGATGGAGATATTTTTATGAATTCCTTTATCATATATGAAATGTTTTATGATGTCATTATGTTTAAGATTCCCATTTTTATTACATGGGTTATGCTATGATGTATGGTTTATGATTTGGTGGCACAAAAAAGAATGGTATTATTATGAGATGGGTGGGACCTATATCTACCTCCAATGCATTGGGTAAAGATTTTATATCTCATGAGATAGACATGGCTGGAACGGCAGGTTAAACCGGTTCAGTAAAACAGGACTAAAATGTGGAGTGAACTCGGTTCAGATATGGACTTTGTCCACTAAGATAGTCTGGAAAATGAGTCTTGACTAATAAGAAATGATTGTCTATGATTTTGTGTGTATTCCAAAAAGTTCCATGTTTTATGTTACGATTATTCGGATTAAATTTCACTACTATGATTTATCCCATGTTATGAAATTATAATTTCTTTTGTAGGTTAAGATTTCCAAAAATTATGTTCTTTTGTATATGATGTGATTGATATTTCTTTTGTTTACCCTTACTGAGCATTTGAGCTCACCCTTTTATGTTTTCTTTTCCCCAGGATATAAAGAAAGGTTTTAGGTAAAAAAAGGAAGATCATTATGGGTGATGTTGAAGATATTTCACCATGATTAGAATATTATATTCCAAGTTTCCAAAGACACTAAACTATTACGGTCCTTGTGTGTGTGTTTTGGTTATGTACTAAGTATTCTGCAAAAGTAATGTAATGTCCATGTACGTTAAGCTTCAGGTCTCTACAGAAATAAATCATGAAAATAACTGTATTAATCTCAAAATAAACACTTAGATTCATTCATAAGTTACTTTTTTCCATATATGAATACATATGATATATTAACAACATAGAGAGTGAAATTTTGTTACTTTATTTGTGTTAAATAATTCTTATTCATATTCTTGGAAAAGTGATCATTAAAAAAAATCTCGAACCTAATGTGTTAAAAATTGAATTAATTTCATTTAATAATAATTAATATATTAAATTATGGCATGATCAATTATCTTTAATCCATATTAATCCGATTTACCCCATAACAAGGTGATAAATTTTACAATGGTTTCAATTAATATTGAACACAAATAAAAGGGTCCGAATTAGAAAATTTATAACTAGTGATTCTAAATATTTAATTAGTTTTTTTATAATTCAATATATATAAATTAAAGAAATTAATTTTAATTTAAGTGTAAAAAATGGGATAAAAACATATTTTTAGAAAAAATATATTTTTAAGAATAAAACTAGATTCATTCTAATTTATTCCTAGAAAAATATTTGTTGAATGATTCAAAAAATTTATCTACTAAATAATAATATATACATTTGAAAAATATCATTAACCAATATAGGTTAATTTATTTTATTAATATAAAATAAATTATGTGGATACACATATTTTTTTCTGAAAAAATCAGATTTATTTTAAAATAATGTATTTTTTTATAATTATAGACATTTAATAAATAAATAATTCAATTTATAATAGTTTAGAACATACATTTTTCATAATTTAGTTATTATTATTCATACCTGTTAACCCAATGTTTAGGCGACAATAAACACATAATATTTTAATAATGTTACGTGATTCATCTAAACTTGTTATAGCATTTAACATAAGCAATCAAGGAAATAATTTATTTTAAAGAGAAATATTTCCTAAATATTTAGAGGGGTTAAATTCAACACCCCCTATAAAATGAATTTTGACCTCCAATTTTAATATTTTGGTTAAAAAAATAATGATATATTTGTTTCATTATATCATCGAGTTCTTATATAGCTTTTTCTAATTATTGATTTATCTAGAGAATTTTTAAAATACAAGTACTCTTTTTTCGTACTACATTATTCATATATTCGAATATTTGTATACATTTTTATATATTATGTTATTAGGGGTATAATTACATCAAATACACACACACACCGCAAACACATAGGCCAAAAGGTAGGTTCTATCCCCCCAAGGGATAACCCAACCATCCACCATCATTATTATGTTATATATATTTGGACCGAAAGCCCAGTGGGCATATATCCCATTACCTGGACCGTAGGCCAAAACTTTTGACCCAAGGTTCATTATATGAACAGTAATGCTACAGCAACCCCTAGTGCTACAACACCACTACAGTGTTGTCATTACTATTGTGTCTTTGCTACTATAGTACCACTACAGTACTAATACCGTACAAGTGCCCAATGGGTTTGGAACCCCCATTTTCATGTAGGACTATGAGGTTATTACCACTAAGACAATCCCAAACTACTTTGTACTATTTTTTCTTTATAAAAAATATCTTGTTCAGTGCTATGACATATGAGTTTATTAATTGTGAAGGATCATGTATGTACTTCCTCATGAGATATATGTCAAACACATCATGAACTTTAGAGAGATTTATTGGAAGTTACAACCAATATGCCAAAATACCGACAAGAAATAAAACATTGAAGGGACCAATATACCATGGGATTTACTTTTCCTTCATTGAAAATATCATATTCTTCTTCTATGGAGATATTCATATGAAAACCTTCTCACCATCTTCAAATTACAAATGACATCAAAGATTATCTATATGATTTTTTTTGTAAACTCCATTCTTACTTGACGAGTTGTTGAATGGATCTTACTTAATCTTCAATATTCTTTTCATTTTCTTGTCTCAGTAGTTTTATTTATCCAACTTCTTCCAATTATGTTATATTTATACACTTCCTTATATATAGGTGTTAATAAGGATCCATATGAATTCTAAAATGAATGATTATGTTATAATAAAGCTTGACTAGTAGAATATGTTGATATGAACCATATTGTAAATTGATAAAAAACAATTTTAACATATCTTCTATGGTTTGAATGGTTCTATCATAATCTACATCTATCTAAAGATGATAAGTTGTGATGAAACATTAATCTATATCCAGAGCTTGATGGAGGCTTCAAAAAAACATTGAGATAAGTTTCAGAACCAAGTCAGATCCAATATAATGTGTTACTTTATGAAACCTTACAACTTCTTTAATGTATATCCTAGAAATATAATTTGTAGATAAATATTATCTAATAGTGATGAAGTGTCATGACTTAGTAAGATGATCATGTAAAATCCATATATTATTATGAAATTTAGTTGTTCTGGTTATTCTGAAAAAAAAATATAATTATGATTTCCCAATTCAATTCCCTTATAGGTAATGGTTGTAACATCTAGTTATAATTCTACCGATCATTCTTAAATTAATGACATACCATGCCCCGAGAAACATACTCCACAATATCTATCTTCATTCCATCAAACCAAAAATACTGTTTCAAATCTATTTATATATTTTTTACTTCTAGGATGAATAGATAATGAAATAGTTTAATATTAATCGATAAAATCCTTCTTCAA
This sequence comes from Viscum album, assembly GCA_963277665.1. Taxonomy (NCBI): domain Eukaryota; kingdom Viridiplantae; phylum Streptophyta; class Magnoliopsida; order Santalales; family Viscaceae; genus Viscum; species Viscum album. The sequence goes on along the minus strand of OY728131.1, from coordinate 128,904,238 downwards.
ATTTGGAATCCAGCCATTTTAGTACATAAATTTTCATTACATTGTTTAAAAATAGGATATTTTAATGTTTAGTGTCGTAGAAAAAAGGTACACAATACATGGAAACATGGGAAAGAAATATTCTAATACAATTTATAGGCTTCATAATAGGTTCATCCTATGTTCAATTATATCATCTAAAAATCTTAGAAAATACACCAATTTAAAGGGTGAGCATAAGGCCCAGTAAGGAAAATAAAGGGAAACAATTTATATGTGATCACATGAATTATCGATAAGAAATTAAGGAATATAATAAAGGCATGAGATATGAAAAAATATGAAGATAAAAATTAAAATAAAATTATTCATAACAATGAAATGGGGCTACAACATTTAATTGAGTCACTCATAAGAATATCACCAAGTTTCCTCACCGAGGTGTCATAAAAATTACCAAGGTTATTCACCAAGGTATCATAAGACATGTCATCTCTTGGGAATAAATTCATCACCCAATGCATTGGAAAAATAAAATGGATCACCCTTAATATATAATAATTAATGTGAGACACATATATAATAAAAAATAATTACCTAAATAACCCATGGAGAATAAAATTATAGGTTTCATATCAAAATAATGGTGTTTTACAATGTTCTTAAAAATAGATCCTTTTTTCATTTTAAAACCATAGAAAATGAAGGAAGGTTTCATGTATGTTATTAAAAAAATAAAATAGATAATTTTTACATCTATGTTGATAACTAGAGAGAAGAAATAGGTATGGGTATTCAATAAGAAAAATAAATTAATTTCTCAAGAAAAAGAGGGAAATTTTTAGAAGGAAAGTTGTCAGCATAACATGTATGAATCATAGTTCTAGAAAACATTAAATAGAGAGGGGAAAAGGTATAAAATTCATAAAATAATCATAATATAGTAATGGGATATAATAAATTGGATAGAATAACATAGTATATAAATTATATATATATTCTTCAAAAAAAGGAAACATAAAAGGAGAGGAGAAGTTGAGATTTACCTTACATTGATGATTGACTCCTACAAATCGACGATTGGGACCTTAGAGGCTTGAAGAAACCTTGGGAGGACTCCTTGGGAGGTAATAATACCATATATTTGAGTCTTATGAATTGGGAGTTAAATATAATAGATAAATGGGTTGGAACTTATAGCCAAAGTGGTGGAGTTTTTTATTGATTACCTTGGACACCACAGTAGTGCTATTTGATAAACCATGGGCTTTCCCAGGGTATTTCACCACATTATTTTCCACTTGGGAAACCTATTATAATATATTAACTGTAAAAAGTATAAAATAATTTTATATTAATTATTAAATCATTATTATGTCCTTAAACATACCGAAAAACTCAAACTGTATTTTTACTATTAATGAAAAACTAATGTATTTTAGAAAAATATTATAAATTCACCCTAAAGTAATATTTATGTTACGATTTAAAAAATGAAATTTATTTTATAATAATAATTTTATAAATATGTGTAATTTATCTTTTAACTATAAAAATACTTATTTTTTTAAAATAATATCGGACAGAAAATGCATAGTAAAATGCATAGTAAACTTTTCAGCACTTAAAAAATCTAAAATTAATTAATAATTTAAAATAAAATAATAGAGTTTTAATCAAACTATTTAATTAAAAAAACATTATTAATAATATATTAGTTTATTATAATAATTATAACCTTTCTAAAAATTAAAATTTCAGTCCAAAAAATCAATTTATCAAATTCGTCATATTTTTAAGAAAAACTAAACATAAAAGAGAATTAATGGAAAAATAATTTTATTTATATAAAATAACTATAAAACAATTAACATAGGCCTTGAAACATAAAACCTTATAAACCCTCCTATGTCATAATGATTAGGTGTAAAATAGTGATAGACTCATGGGGCGGCTCAGCTAACATCACCTGAGTGGTAATCTTCACTAAATTGATGTTATCCCGTATGTGATTTCATTCAAGATTAATAGGTTGAAACTCATATTGGTATTGATCCAGAACATATCCTAGTGACAAAACCTCTTTCCCAATCTCTAAAAATTGTGCTTCGTATGACATGACTCTACAGGATGCGTCCACTGACTCTTTGTTATGTATTAATTAACCATTATCATTTCTATTTATAATACTAATTATAACATCAAAATTATTTTTAAGTGTGTTGTTTCCAACGATCATATTTACCAATGGTCATAATTGACCTAAGATCATGTAACGGTCGAAGCCCAATGAATACATTTTTAATTATACTCACATTATTATTAAAAATATATATTTATGTTATGTACATAATAATATAACAAAGATTTTAGAGAAACAAATTTTATTAACAAATTTTGGGTCATTACATTCTTCCCCCATAAGAAATTTCATACATGAAATTTAAACTTGTGCACTCCAAAGAGAAAAGGTGTCAGTACTTATGAATCATTGTTTTTTATAGATCCCTTGTGGCTTCTTCATATTTGTGGTTCTGACACAACAATTTAAAAAGGTGGGTTATCTTGTTCCGTAGAACCCTATCTCTACGGTCTAATATCTCCACCGGCTGGTCCTCATAAGAGAGGTCATGTTCTAGTTTAACCTTCTTCAGATTTAGTACATGTTAAGGGTCAGGTATGTACTTCCTCAAGTGATATACCTTGAAAGCATCATAAATGTTAGCTTCATTTGGATGAAGTTCAATGTAGAGACACGAAGCTTGACTTACATTGATATTACATTACTTTTGAGGAATACTCAATACATAAGAAAAACAAACACACAAACTCCGTAATAGTTTAGTGTATTTGGAAACTCGGAATATAATCTTCTAATCGTGGTGAAATATCTTCAACATCTCCCATAAAGATCTTCCTTTTTTTTACCTAAATCCTTTCTTTATATCCTGGGGAAATAAAACATACAAAAGGGTGAGCTCAAATGCTCAGTAAGGGTAAACAAAAGAAATATCAATCACATCATATACATAAGAACATAACTTTTCGAAATCTTAACTTACAAAAGAGATCATAATATCATAACATGGGATAAATCATAAAAGTGAAATGTAATCCCAATAATCATAACATAAAACATGAAACTTTGTGGAATACACACATAATCATAGAGAATCATTTCTTATTAGTCAAGAATCATTTCCAAGACTATCTTAGTGGACAAAGTCCATTTCTGAACCGAGTCACCCTCGTTTCAGTCCTGTTTCACTGAACCGGTATAACCTACCATTCCATCCATGTCTATATCATGAGATGTAAAATCATTACCCAATGCATTGAAGGGAGATATAGGTCCCACCCATCACATAATGATACCATTATTATGTGTGCCACAAAATCATAAACCATACATCATAGCATAACACATGTAATAAAAATGGGATTCTTAAAAAACATGACATCATAAAACAATTAATTTAAGATAAAGGAATTCCTAAAAATAATTCCATCACAACATAATCAAATAAATGTAATAATAGGGATAAAAAACATAACCCTTTATTATCTTAGATGGAAAATAATTTTGATAAAACACTTGAACTCCATTCTTGAAGAAAATATCCTTTCTACCTAAATTTTTTTTCCCTTCTTAACATGTCATAAAATTTTTAACTAAAAGTAGTTTATTAAAAATAAACTTGAAAAAAGTTAAAGGAAGCTTTTTGGAAATAATGTTTTAAAAATCCATTCATGCCGTATAAGTTAAAAAAACATTCTTCTCGTACTTTTGTCAGAAAAGTCAAAAAGTACCTCGTACGAAAAATGAAAAAAGATTCCTTTCATATATTTTACTAAAAACTCACCTAAGGGTAAAATTGGATTTAAACAATTGTAGGTGGATGGAAATAATATTACATATTGAGGAAACATGGATGTGGATGATAAAATACACCCTAGTAAATACCAAAGTATAAACAATCTCGGATAAAAATGAGATTGTGATATTTCCCTTACCTTAGGTCCGATATGCTTTGTACGTGTCCAAACCTCCTGTATAATGATTTAAATAATGTTATTTACTTATTCCAGAATCATAATTGTTTTTATGATATCATATATAGTCATATTCTTTGCTTCTTAGTAGTAACATTTCATTGCTACTTGTTATTCGGGTGTTTATAACTTTTTGTTCTTATGCGTGTTTTGTTGAATAAATTCTTATTATTATCTTTAGGTTATAGATACCTCATTTCCAGAATGGTATTAGTGTAATATCTATCATATTCATTCATTCAATTCATTTATATAATCATTATGAAATGAAGACCATGTAGAATGAGTCGCATCACATCGTGGAGACGGTATTCCGTACGTACGCACGAGTGATGATATCGTTCCTATGATCCTGGAATTCTATTGGAGTGTATGTATACTATTTCAGAATCAATATAACATTATAATAGTCATATATAGTCATTATTTACACCATTATACCCATCCAAGTAAGGTGGTGGTGGAAAATAGATTACACCACGGCGTGGAGACGGTATTCCGTATGTACGCACACGTGGTGATTTCTTTTTCCGTAGGATGGATAGATGGTGAAATAGGGCTGTTTCATACTTATAATAACATATCAGTATATGAGTGATACTGATGTTATTACTTCATAATGAAACAACTAAAGAAGAAGAAGTGGAAGAAGAAATAACAGATGGAAGAATCGGTAACAGACATTACCTTTTCTTTGAAGTGCTTCTTTGAGACCTTCTTTTAGGGCTCTAAATTTAGTCTTTGAAGAAGACCATGACCTCTAGTATGTCTCTAGGGAAGTGGAGAGGAGAAAGTTTCAGGGGTTGGCCGAGCATGAAGGCTCAATGTGGTGTGAAGAAGATAGAGAGGAGGTGCCCTTTTATAAGGGAGGAGAGGGGCACCTTTGGAATAACTAAAAATATTATTTTATTATAAAGTCATGTTCGGTTTTAAATAGATCAAAATTGAGTTATTTCGAAGATAAGGTGGGTATGGGTCTAAATACTCTCATCCAATAGAATTTATACAAGTTTAGGTCATTATATTAACCTTATAGTTTAGTTTTAACTCTTTGTTAATTAGATTGACATTTACCTTGTCACTTTGTATTTTTATATTATATAGTTAATAAACTTACCATATACATCCAAGAGACCCCCAAGTTGTGTTTTATTAATATATATAACCTTATCTAAGTCATTTGGACGAACCTTAGATTTTTAAGAATAAAATAACAATTAATAATATAATATTTTAAAAAAAACTATTTTATGTCAATTTTGACACTATTCAATAGTTGATTTTTTTGAAACTCATAACAGAATTATTACTTCGACAAAAGTTAATGAAATCAATCCTAACATGTCATATTAACCTAGAAATGTTTTTTAGTTCATAAAAAGTCTCAAATTATATTTATTTGGGTATTTATAACATCAATTATGTCAATATTTCATTAATAAGATAATTACTGCATCATCGTTGTGTCATAAATAAATTAAATTATTTAATGTCTAAAAATTACAAATAAAATACAATTATGTAGGAAATCTGTTTATATTTCTAATGAATATTTATAGTCGAATTTATCTTATGTATAACCCCATATTAAAAATGATTTACTTATTAAACATTGATTTTAACTATTATAACCCTTCTTTAAATAAATTAATAATAAATGTCCTAATCTAATCCAAGTGGACCTAAATGATCATATTTTATTCCTAAGGTTGTTTTTGGTCGAATTACACTTATCCAATAGAATTATGACATGTTTTAGGGTAATAATAATAACATTTTTACCCTTAATTGCCCTATTTACTTTTAACAGTGGTAAAAAAAGTAAAAAGTTACTATTCAGCAAAAATTATTTTCATCTCATTGAACCACATTTTACTTAATAACATCAACCGTGTCTCTCGGATTTTTGAAATTCCACTGACAGAAGTGGTAAAATTATGTTTTATGAAATATTCATTTTTTTAACAACCACTTAGTGGTTTCACTATTCATCAAAAAATGAAAGTTTCCAGAAAAATATCAAAAATTAGGCCTAAGCTATATTTGATATTATGAATTCAAAAATGATGTCTATTTTACCAAATTCAAAACATATTAGTTGCATTAATTAATTTAAAAATTAAATCCCGTCGTCAAAACAAATAGCGTGTTTTTAAGAGATAATAACTATCAAAAGATTAACACATGTTTATGTCTGGTTTAAATGTGAAATTACATCCAATGACAAAAATTGTATTAAATTGTAAAAATATATTCTAAATATACTTTTAAACCACTCAAATTAATAATTTATCACTATTAATTATTTCGATTAAAAGGTTGTTTTTAATTAAAATTTAGTAATTTTCACTATTCATCAGAAAATGGAAGTTATCCGAAAAGCACTAAAATTTCACCCTAAGCTAATTTTGATATTACAAATCCAAAAATGAATTCCATTTTGAAAAATAAAATTTACAAAATTTCATAAAGTAGTTACTACTATTCATATCAGCTAGTTTTAATAATATTTTAATAGCATATTGTTGTTTAGTGAAACTCGTTATTGCGTACTACAAATGCTATCGAGGAAGGTCGCGATTGCGTGTAATGCAAGGCAAGTCAAGGATGCGTGTTGTGAAAGATCTTTTTTGGTTTAGCGTACAACACAAGACATTAATGAAATTAAAAAGAATATTTTTCATAAAATCTCGGGGTGTTACATTCTAACCCCCTTAAATGAATTTCTCCCTCAAAATTAATCGGGGTTATTAATGGTTTACTACTAAAAAGTTTCTTTAATAGAAACCCACATCGTAAAAATGAATACCAAAACCAATCATTAAAAATAAAAGTATGAAACGTAACGGTTACCCAAATAAACTAATCACTCGGTTTCCACATAGGTGAAAATATGGATATGGAAGAGAAATCTAACCATTATGTTCTGATGGAGAGTGGTAGAGAACATGGCTATGGAAAATCCAGAAATCACAAAGCCATAAATTTGTGACGATCTAAGGTACCATATGATTCATAAGATATAAGAGCACTAGGACAACATTTTTGGTTTTCAAGATCATTTTCCAAAAGTTGAAGAAATTGGAATTTGAAGAAATACTTTCGCGATTTTGGTATAGTCTCACCGTTGGTCATTCTTTGGAAAATTTCCACTTCATCTCTTAATGAAATGAAGTTGAATTTGTCATTCGTGATGTGTTAACAGATCATGTAAAAGAATGATGGGTCATTCCATCTGTCTCAAACAAAAGGTTAGAAAAGTTATCAAAAAATACATAAGTCCATCTATAGTGATATTATTCATATATGGTTCTTAAAATGGACTTATACTTCATATATCATACTTCTTAATATAATAAAACTATTTTCTACTAAACAGGGACTTCTTGTAGGCCAGTGGTAGGCGATAAAGGCCAGTCGCACTTCGGCTGTTTCTTCGATTCCCACAGCCTTGTCCGACGCGATGGGCTGTGGCCCGTCCTGCAGGTTGTCCTTTTTCTAAAACTACATTACTATAACATCACATAAATAATATCAAAAAATGTTCTATCCTTAAACAATACTAACTTATGGTTAACATAATCCATTCCAATCTTTAGTCTTATCTAAAATACTTCGGTCCAAGCTCATAGTATAAAGAAAACGATTACTTGAAATGTCGTCAACCAAGAATGTGAATACCATCATTTCTCCCCCATATATCATGTTGGTCACATTCCAAACATTCAAAGGCATTAATCATGTATTATCTTGAATACCCATTAAACCTTAGTGAAAACATGAATGTAGTTAAAAGTTAACACTTTACACATACCAAAATCCTCAAAATTCTATATACTCAAACCATGATATCACTTAGTCCTTATATCAATCATGACCTCATGAATAGTATCAAACATATTAGATTCTATTTATCCCTTCATTATGTGCATATCATCTGCTTTCCAAAAATATTTCAATCACTTTTCATGGTTACCGATGCCATAAAATTATTGAAAACCACAATAGACAAAAACATAAATATTCCAATATTCCACGATACTATATAAAACATTATTTTGGAATCCCATTACATAAACACTTAATCATTCCACCACATCGTTTTCATATTCAACATCCCCAATGGTGATCGCATGTGACTTCCCTTTGTCCTTTGCCTTAAGTGGTTACTCATGCCGATCATCACTAAACCTTGGATTAGGGAATTTATTAGCATAATGCCCCATTTCCTTACACTTGAAGCATTGAAGTGTAGTAGATTAATTCTATGTATCCCTTCCATTGTTTGCATCATTAGGAATATTCTTCCCATCATTGCGGCATTCAAATTCTTGATGACCTTCCTTTCCACATTTGAAATATTTACTTGTCCCTTTAAGACAATCTCCACCATGCTTCTTTCCACACTTTGAGCATAAGGAAACATTCATCTTCTTTTAACCATTATTCTGAGATTTCTCCTTAAACTCCGTCTTTCGTTTCTTGTCAAAACTACGAGATGGATAAGTAACACCAACTTCCATTTCTACCTTGATAGCACAACACACAATTTCTTCATAGCTACTGAAGTCTCTTATAGCAAATGCCCTTCCAAGATTTGGTTTTAAGCCACTGAAGAATCGATCAACTTTACTTTCAGGTTGGATGATAAATCCAGATGCATACCTCGGAAGACTTGTAAAATTCGCTACATATATACCAACAGATTCATCATCCATTTGTTTTAGTTCAAGAAACTCCTTCTCCATCATTGTTCGAACAGTACGAGGGAAGTACTTATTGAAAAATAAGTTCTTGAACTCGTCCCATTCCATGGACTCAATTTCATCTCTTGGCCTCGTATTCTTGATAAGATTCCACCATTGATCAGCTTCACCTTCCAAACGATATACTGCTAAGATGACTTTATCATGTTCAGAACATTGAAGACCTGAAAATATCTTTTTAGTGGTAATGATCCATTGTTTAGCAATAAGTGGATCAGAAGACCCACTAAAAGAAGGTGGACGTTGCCTCAGGAAGGACTCAATAGAATGTTGTTCCCTTCTCTGCTCATTTGGAAGTCCAGAATGATTCATAGCTTGTGTAAGTATAGCAATAAGATTTTTCACTCCATCTCCCATAACATTTGTTTATTCAGGAGGACAATCATTGCATTGTCGATTACATTGATCAACACAGCTCCTTCAGGTTCCAGCCATCGTCTAAAACCCAAAAAGAATAGTGTGAGAAGTAGAAATCATGGTAGGGAAAACAAAATAGTAATGGATGAGTACCCGCAATATCTAATATATTAGGTTAAATTCTAAGATCGTTAATGTAGTTATAGGAATATATCCTATACGTATACTTATCCTTAGGGACATCCCTAGACATACCTTATAAATATATCTAAGGATCTCACTTAAGTTTTCGCATATTAGTTTCCAAAGGTTGACTAAACCTTTCCTCCATACCAACTATAGAGACCCAAAGCTTGACGTACATTGATATTACATTACTTTTGCGGAATACTTAATACATAATAAAAACAAACACACAAGGACCGTAATAGTTTAGTGTCTATGGAAACTCGAAATGTAATCTTCTAATCGTGGTGAAATATCTTCAACATCTCCCATAAAGATCTGTCTTTTTTTTATCTAAAACCTTTCTTTATATCCTGGGGAAATAAAACAAATAAAAGGGTGAGCTCAAATGCTCAGTAAGGGTAAAGAAAAGAAATATCAATCACATCATATACATAAGAACATAACTTTTGGAAATCTTAACCTGCAAAAGAGATCATAATATCATAACATGGGATAAATCATAGAAGTGAAATGTAATCCCAATAATCATAACATAAATCATGAAACTATTTGGAATACAAACATAATCATAGAGAATCATTTCTTATTAGTCAAGACTCATTGCCAAGACTATCTTAGTGGACAAAGTCCATTTCTGAACCGAGTCACCCTCGTTTCAGTCCTATTTCACTGAACCGGTATAACCTACCATTCCAGCCATGTCTATCTCATGAGATATAAAATCTTTAACCAATGCATTGGAGGGAGATATAGGTCCCTCCCATCTCATAATGATACCATTCTTATGTGTGTCACAATATCATAAACCATACATCATAGCATAACACATGTAATAAAAATGGGATTCTTAAACAACATGAACTCATAAAACAATTCATATAAGATAAAGGAATTAATAAAAATAATTCCATCACAACATAATCAAATCTATGTAATAATAGGGATAAAAAACAGAACCCTTTATTATCTTAGATGGAATATAATTTTGATAAAACACTTGAACTCCATTCTTGAGGAAAATATCCTTTCTACTTTAAAAATATTTTTCCTTTCTTAACATGTCATACAATATTAAACTAAAAGAATTTGATTAAAAATAAACTTTAAAACATGTAAAGGAAGCTTCTTGGAAATAATGTTTTAAAAATCCATTCATGCTGTATAAGTTAAAAAAACATTCTTCTTGTACTTTTTTCTCGGAAATGTCAAAAAGTACCTCGTACGAAAAACGAAAAAAGATTCCTTTCATATCTTTTACTAAAAACTCACCGAAGGGTAAAATTGGATTTAAACAATTGTATGTGGATGGAAATTATATTACATATTGATGAGACATGGATGTGTATGATAAAATACACCCCAGTAAATACCAAAGTATAAACAATCTCAGATAAAAATGAGATTGTGATATTTACCTTACCTTAGGTCCGATATGCTTTGTACGTGTCCGAACCTCCTGTATAATGATTTAAATAATGATATTGAATTATTCCAGAATAATAATTATTTTTATGATATCACATATTGTCATATTCTTAGCTTCTTAGTAGTAACATTTCATTGCTACTTGTTATTCGGGTGTTTATAACTTTTTGTTCTTATGCGTGTTTTGTCAAATAAATTCTTATTCTTCTCTTCAGGTTACAGATACCTCATTTACAGAATGGTATTAGTGTAATATATATCATATTCATTCATTCAATTCATTTATATAATCATTATGAAATTAATATCATGTAGAACGAGTCGCATCACATCGTGGAGACGGTATTCCGTACGTACGCACGAGTGATGATATCATTCCTATGATCGTGGAATTGTAATGGAGTGTATGTATAATATTTCAGAATAAATATCACATTATAATAGTCCTATATAGTAATTATTTACACCATTATACCCATCCAAGTAAGGTGGTGGTGGAAAATAGATTACACCATGGCATGGAGACGGTATTCCATACGTACGCACGCGCGGTGATTTCTTTTTCCGTATGATGGAAAGATGGTGAAATAGGGATGTTTCATACTTATAATAACATATCCGTATATGAGTGATACTGATGTTATTACTTCATAATGAAACAACTAAAGAAGAAGAAGTGGAAGAAGAAATAAAATGAATGAATCGGTAACGGACATTCCCTCTTCTTTGAGGTGCTTCTTTGAGACCTTCTTTTAGGGAACTAAAATTGGTCTTTGAAGAAGACCAGGACCTCTAGGATGTCTCTATGAAAGTGGAGAGGAGAAAGCATCAGGGGTTGGACTATCTTGAAGGCTTAATGTGGTGTGAGGAAGAGAGGGAGGAGGTGCCCTTTTATAAGGGAGGAGAGGGGAACCTTTGGAATAACTAAAAATAATATTTTATTATAAAGTCATGTTCGGTTTTAAATAGATCCAAATTGTGTTATTTAGAAGCTAAGGTGGAGATGGGTCGAAATCATCTCATCCAATAGAATTTAGACAAGTTTAGGTCATTATATTAACCTTATCTTTTAGTTTTAACTCTTAGTTAATTAGATTGACATTTACCATGTCACTTTCTATTTTTATATTATATATTTAATAAACATACCATATACATCCAAGAGAACACCAAGTTGTGTTTTATTAATATATATAACCTTATCTAAGTCATTTGGCCGAACCTTATATTTTTAGGAATAAAATAACAATTAATAATATAATATTTGTTTTAAAAAATATTTTATGTCAATTTTGACACTATTCAATAGTTGATTTTTTTGAAACTCATAACAGAATGATTACTTCGACCAAAGTTAATTAAATCAATCCTAACATGTCATATTAACCTAGAAAATCATTTTAGTTCATATAAAGTCTCAAAATATATTTATTTGGGTATTTATAACATCAATTATGTCAATATTTCATTAATAAGATAATTACTACATCATCATTGTGTCATGATTAAAGTAAATTATTTAATGTCTAAAAATTAAAAATATAATACCACTATGTAGAAAATCTTTTAACTTTATAATGAATATTTATAGTCGAATTTATCTTATGTATAACCCCATATTAAAAATTATTTACTTATTAAACTTTAATTTTAACTATTTTAACCATTCTTTAAATAAATTAATAATAAATGTCCTAATCTAATCCAAGTGGGACTAAATGATCATATTTTATTCCTAAGGTTGTTTTTGGTTGAGTTACACTTATCATATAGAATTAGGACATGTGTTAGGGTAATAATAATAACATTGTTACCCTTAATTACCCTATTTACTTTTAACCGTGGTAAAAAAAGTAAAAAGTTACTATTCACCAACAATTATTTTCATCACATTGAACCACATTTTACTTACTAACATCAACCATGTCTCTCAGATTTTTGAAATTCCACTCACAGAAGCGGTAAAATTAAGTTTTATGAAAAATTCAATTTTTTAACTACCACTTAGTGGTTTCACTATTCATCAAAAAATGAATGTTTCCAGAAAAATATAAAAAATTAGGCCTAAGCTATATTTGATATTATAAATTAAAAAATGATGTCTATTTTACCAAATTCAAAACATATCAGTTGCATTAATTAATTTAAAAATTAAATCCCGTCGTCAAAACAAATAGCGTGTTTTTAAGAGACAATAACTATCAAAAGATTGACACTTGTTTATGTATGGTTTAAATGTGAAATTACATATAATGACAAACAATGTATTAAATTATAAAAATATATTCTAAATATACTTTAAAACCACTCAAATTAATAATTTATCACTATTAATTATTTCGATTAAAAGGTTGTTTTTAATTAAAATTTAGTAATTTTCACTATTCATCAGAAAATGAAAGTTATCCGAAAAGTACCAAAATTTTACCCTAAGCTAATTTCAATATTACGAATACAAAATTGAATTACATTTTGAAATATAAAATTTAAAAAATTTCAAAAAGTGGTTATTACTATTCATAACGGCTAGTTTTAATAATATTTTAATAGCATATTGTTGTTTAGTGAAACTCGTTATTGTGTACTACACACGCTATCGAGGAAGGTCGTGATTGCGTGTAATGAAAGGCAAGTCAAGGATGCATGTTGTGCAAGCTCCTTTTGGTGTAGCATACAACACAATACATTAATGAAATTAAAAAGAATATTTTTCATAAAATTCCGGGGTGTTACATTCAAGTTGATAGGCCATTACTTCAATGTGATAAAGGATTCCATAGGGGAACATTTACTTAGGGATGGAATTAAATTTCATCCCAAACTGTATGAATCGCTTCCAAGGTAAAATTAAAAGGAATAATTTGTCTCTAATTTCAAACTCCAATTCCCTTCAACAGTTTTCAACATAACTCTTCTACCGACCCTATGAATACTTTATGTGTTGTTGGATGGAATGAACTTTTTCTATCATGTCTTGTAAAAGACTCAGACCACAAAGGTTTCTTTCACCAGTATCATCATAACATGTTGGATTTTTACATCGCATCCCATATAAATCATTATAGGGTTTCATTAGAATAATTTAATGTAAGATGTTGTTTAATGTGAACTCAATTAATGGAAGATGTTTATCCCATACACCTTTAAATTCCATCAAGATTATTCTCAGCATGTCCTCCAGTGTCTGAATAATCATTTTAGATTGACCATCTGTTTGAGGGTGATAAGGCATTCTGAAATTAAATTCATTACTCAGAGAATGTTTAAGTCTTCTCCAAAATTTTGATGTGAACCTTGGATCATGATTTCAAACGATAGAATGTGGCAACCCATGTAGCCTTACCACTTCATTCAGGTAAATAATGGAATGTTGATCAAGAAAGAAATATTTTTGAATAGAGTTAAAATGGAATGTCTTGGTGAGATGATCCACTATAACCCATATATCATTATTTCCATTAGATTCTGTTGGGACACTAGTAAAAAAGTACATATAGATATTGTCTCATTTCTATGCTAGTATGGGTAGTGGTTGTAATACATCTTTAAGAAGTTGTTGCTCTACCTTCACATGGTGACGCACCAGGCACTGTTCTGTGTGGTCAACAATATCCCTTTTCATATTATCTGACAAAAAATTATCATGAAGGTACCTATTCAATTTACTGCTTCTAGGATTTATAGATAATGTAGAGCTATAAACTTCATCCATCAAATCTTTCTTTATTTCCAAAATATATAGAACATATATCCTTGTAGAAAATTTCAGTACACTTTCTTGATAAATATTAAAGTCAGGAAACTTCCCATTCCTCAAAGGATTTAACTACTTCTGTGAAAATGGATCATCCATTTTCTATTTTTTAATAATTTATTGTAATGATGTTTTATAAATCATTTGAGATAGGTTTGATGATGTACCTTCCCTTACAATCCTCATGTCCAATTTTTCCAGGACTTTTATCAAAGGATCTCCTTATATAATCATCATTTCCACCGCAACACAGTATTTCCAACATAATGCATCAATTTCTTTGTTTTCTCATTCATGGTGATAATGAATTGAAAAATAATTGTCTTAAAATAGATATGACCATATACTTTGTCTAATGGTCAATTAATTTTATGCAAGAATATACTTTAATATTTTATGGTCTCTTTATATATCACATTTCATCCTATAAGGATAGTGCCTCCATATCCTCAGAGAAAAAAAAATATATACAACTCCAGGTCATGCGAAGGAAAATTATGCCAATGAGGCTTCAAATTTCAAGATGCATAATAAATAACCTTTTCATTTTTAATGAGGAATCTCCCAATCACTTTGAGAGATGCATTGCTAACAACAACAAATGCTTTTCCGATAGAGGGTAGTGTTAATAAAGGTAGATTAACCAATATAATATTCATCTCTCATAAACATTCTTCAAACTTCTGTTGTCCAGATGAACTTAACCCCTTTTGATGTTATCTTGGTTAGTGGATTATAAAATTGTGAAAATATTCTCAAAATAATCCTATAATATCCTTATAAACCATGGAAAATATGAATCTCAGTTACTGTTGTAGAATGATTCCACTCATCCACAATTTTGTATTTATAGGTTCAACTTAGATTCTTTCATTGGTTACAATTTTTCCCAATAAATGAACGTGTTTCAATGAAATTTAACATTTTTAGAACATTAAAAATAGAGACTCAATCCTCAATGTTTTCAATATTACCCTTAGATGATCTTCATTCTCTTCACAATTTATTTAGTATATCATAATATCATCAATAAAAACTACCAAAAAGTTATAATGGTAGTCCTTAGAGAATCTATTCATAAAAAAAAATAGGAGCATTTGTCAAAATGAAGGGCATAACAACAAACTCATAATTCTTATATCATAATTAGAAAGAGGATTTGGGAATATCTTCTTTCTTCACCCTCAGTTGATGACAAACAGATCAATGATTAATATTGGACAAGAATTGAACCTCATGAAGCTGGTTAAATATATCTTCAATTCTTGGAAGATGGTGCTTTCTCTTTACTATGATCCTACTATGTTCTCTGTAATCAATACATAACTTCATTGATCCATCCTTATTTTTCACAAAAAGAATAGGTTCTACCCAAGGAGAAACACTTGGACGAATAAACCCCTTCTCTAAAAAATCAAGGAGTTTTTTCTTTATCTCTTCTATCTCCACATTCCCATTCTATTTGTTGTCTTTGATATCATCATTGATATTAAAATAAGTTAAATGGAGAACTGTACCTATCTTTTTGGGTGATGTCTAGGCAACTCCTCGGGAAATACATCAATATATTCCTAAATGATGGGGAAAATATCTATTCATATGATTACATTTAATTATTAATAATCAGTATTTATTTACATAAAGAAGGGTATAGGTGGTTATTCAAGACAAATATCAGGTCATAATATCTCTCCATTGAATAAAACTTTAGGTTTTCCATTTAAGACTACTGATATTTCCTTTCGTTTTCAGTTTATCATGGTATTATATTTTAAGAGCATGTCTATCACTTGTATAATGAAGAATTCTAGAATGGGAATGGCTACTAGATTGGAGATGAGATTATTCTCTCCAAATTAAATAATTTAATTTCCATAAATAGTTAATGCTTGGATAATCCCTCCAGGAGTCTTAAATGATATTTCTACTTATAGTAGTTCATGGATTTATTATATATTCTTTTCATACTATGAGTAAATAAATGAATGCATAGAACTAGAATCAAACAAAGTACTTGATAACATTGATAAAAAGCAAGATTAGTTTCTACAAAATCATTTAGTTATTTAGTTTAATCCACCAAGATAGAAAAATCATGAACCATATATCTTGTCATATGTTGTGGTTAGTGGTGATTCCCCACCTTAAAATTATTATTTGGAAAATTATTTTAAAAGTTACCAAGCTGTCCACACATAGAGCATTTTACTTTTGGCTGGGCTTGTACAATCATCCATTTTCTATTTTTCTTGAGAAGTTTCATATTTTTCAAATTATGATAGTTCTTAACAATATGATCATCTCTTCCACATTTTTTACATTTTCTGCTCCTAGGAAATAAGTTACCTGAATTCTTGTTCCCATATTTTTCACATTTGGAAAGTTTCACTTTCTTTTCTCCAATTTCATGATCAATGCTCCTCCTTAATCATGGATCCATTGATATATTATTTTCATTCAATATATGGACTCACTCTATCTCTTCTAACTCTCTTTCACATTTCATACCACTTCACACTATATCCTCATTGTAGTCATAGTCTTTATTGGATATATTATTCTGTAGATGGGGTCTTTGTCTACAAAAAAATTAATCAATATTTCTATTAAGATCCATGAAAAAGATAAATGTGTAATGAAAATGTATTGTTATGTTAACCGCATAGATTCCCACATATTCTTTTTTCCTTCTACTTCAACTATAGTAATTCCTTCTTTTTTTTCATTCACATCGAATGCGGGCAATATTTTTTGAAAAAGGTTACTTAGAACTCACCCCACACAATAGATTCAATGTCCCATCTTGAATGTGTATTTTGGACCAGTGCACAACACCGATCAACATCTCCCTCTAAAATGTAAATAAATAGGGTGACATCCCCTTGTTCTGAACAATGGAGTATAGAAAATATCTTTTCGATAGATCTTATCCACAATTTAGAAATCAATGGGTCGGTAGATCCACTGAAAGTTGGTGGTTAGTGATGCATAGGGGAATCAACAGAAATTTGTACCCCACATGGGGAATCTAGTCTCTTAGCTTGATTAAAGTTTTTTCTCATAACATGGTTAAGTTGATTCATCATTCTCATGATTTTTTCCATTCTAGTTTCAATCATAAGGTCATCAGTGCCTTGTCAATTGCACACACCATTTTTATAGTTTCTCTTATTTCACGCCATTTTCTAGAAGAAGAAATCCTTATTGAGAATTGTGTTTCATATAATAATATTATAATTGTAAATGAATTTTTATATCAGGAAACATAATGCTTAAATATGTTACTCAACAACAATTACATTTTCTAAAAATCCTTCATAATGGTTTAAAAAAATATTGTAATTATCAAACATATCTCCCAGTAATGTCAAAGAAAGAGTGCAGAAAGGCCTGTTGTTGTGAACTAGATTCTATTTGAGTCTATCTCAAATTTTTGTTTTTAGGTTTTACACCTAGATACATCTGTTCCAGAGCCACATCCACTTGTTTGAATTTAGAAATGGATTTATTTTCTCAAAAACCACTTACTTAATATTTCACCAAACTACTTGGATGTTTTCCTATGTTTTGACTAATCCCTAAGGTTATTACTAAAGTTTTCAAATCCAAATCCCCATAAATTATTAAAATGTCCTTTGATACCAACTATTACTACACACCTTTTAATTAAATAACTTTTCATTAAATTGTTTAAGGAATGGATATTTAAATGTATATTGGCATGGAAAAAGGTACATAATACATGAAAAAATGAAAGAAGTATTATAAAACACCTGAAAGGCTGAATCATAGGTTCATCCAAAGTATAATTACTTTATCTCATAACCTAGGGATGTAAACAAAGGAAAGGGTGAGCATAAGGCCGATAAAGGGAAAACATGGGAAACAATATACACGTGATCATGAGAATTATCGATAGGAACATAAGGAATATCATAAAGTCATGAGAAATTATAGAAGATTAATATAAAAATGAAAATAGCATGATTAATAACATAGAAATTTATATACGACCATTAATTGATTCCTTCATAATCATATTATCAAGGTTCATCACCAAGGTGTCATAAATATTTCCAAGTCTATTCACCAAGATATCGCAAAACATGTCATATCTACATATTTAATTCTTTACATAATGCATTGGATCGATATCAAAAAGCAAACTTAATATTTATTATTTAATTTTAACCACATATATCATAATGAAACATTTCATAAATAACCCATGGAGAATAAAAGAAACTTGTTTTGATATCACAATCATGGTATTCTAAATAGTTCTTAAAAAGACCTCTTTCATTTTAAACTCATAAAAAGGAAGGAAGATTTCATGTATGTCAATACGAGAAAAATATAGATCATTTTTACAAATATGTGAATACTTCGCAAGAGGAAAGTGGTTTGGGTATTCAAAAAATAAAATAAAATAATTTCTTGACAAAAAGAGAGGAATTTTGAGATGTAAAATTGACATCATAACATGTATGAAACAAGGTTTTAGAAAAAATTAAAAAGAGAGGTAAAAAGGGTATCCCATTTATAAAATCCTACTAATATAGTAAAGGTTTCTGATAAAATATATAGAAGAACATAGTATGGAACTTTTATAGACATACCACATAAAAAGGGAACTTTAAAAGAGAAGAGATATTGATATTTCATTTATCATGAAGTGTGACTCCTAAATCTCGAATATTAGGATCATGGGGGATTGAGGAAACCTTGGGAGGAGTCCTTGAGAGGTAATAATATCTTATCTTTGTGTACGATTAATTTTTAACGACTTCTAATGGAGAAATGTGTGGTTATTTATAGTAAAAGAGAGTGAGTTTTTATATTGACTGCATTAGACACCTCAATAGTGGTATTTGAAACACCATGGGCTTGACCATGGTATTTTCCAGTTGGGACACCTATTATAATATGTTTAGAAATAATATTTGACCATACTTTTATATTAATTATGACATAATTATGATTTCATTTATCATATAAAAAACATAATGTGTATTCTTACTATTCATTAAAAAGTGAATTATTTTAAATAAATATCATAAATTCACCCTAACCTAATATTGACGTTATG
Source organism: Viscum album (assembly GCA_963277665.1). Lineage (NCBI taxonomy): Eukaryota > Viridiplantae > Streptophyta > Magnoliopsida > Santalales > Viscaceae > Viscum > Viscum album. The sequence goes on along the minus strand of OY728131.1, from coordinate 128,884,626 downwards.
ATTTCAAAAATGAAATTAATTTTATCATTATAATTCACTAAATATGCAAAGTTTATCTTTTAACTATAAAAATACTTATTTATTTAAAATAATTGCATACATAAAATTCATAGAAAAAATACATTATAAAATTTTTAACAATTGAAAAATGTAATATTATTTTATCATTTATATTTAATTTAAATTGATTAAATTAGTATATTTCATTAAAATAAACATTATTAATAATATAATAGTTTATTAAAAAAAGTATATATATTTTTAAAAGTACAATTTCTATTTAAAAATTCAATTTTTCAAAATCGTTATATTTTTAAGATAGAATAAAATACAAAAGGGATTGATGGAACAAAAAATTTATATATAAAAATGGATTATAAAAAAAATTATATAAGGACATGACACATAACCCCTTATTGAACCCTCATAATACCTAAGGGAGAAGTGTTTGGTAGTGATATACTCATGGGGCGGCTTGGCTAACATCATCCAAGTGGTATTCTCCACTAACTTGAACATCTCCCGTATGCAATTTCATTTAAGATTTACATGTTGAAGCTCGGATTGGGACTGTTCTAGATTGAATCCTAGTGACACTCCTTCCTTCCCAAGATCTGAAAAATGGGATTCGTATGACACAACTCTCCTGGATGAGGCCATCAAATCTTATTTTTTTCATTAATTAACCATTATCATTTTTATTTATAATAGTAATTGTAATGTTAAAATTAATATTAAAAGTATTGTTTTCAATGGTCATATTGACCAATGATCATAATTTTGCAACAGTTATATAACGATTGATACCTAATGGTCACATTTTCAATTATACACACCTCATTATCAAATAGATATATTTATGTTTAGTATAAAATAAAATAACACACATTTTTTTGAAAAAATATTATTCAAAAGGTTTGGGTCGTTACATAGAATATGATACTAAAGGGACATATACAAATATTTTTACCCTTATTATTCCATCACAATCAAGGTTAAACTCTTGGAAAATTTTCACCTTCTTTTATAACTATACATCTTTGTAATGGTCCCATTTAAAGTTTATATGGATATATTTTTGGACAATCACTTGATAATGATAATATTTATCCCCTTCCTTTAATATTTTAAGATCCATAATTTTTAAGTCCATAAATATTGGATATTTTTTCATCCTCATCATAGATAAGATAGTAAGATCTTTTCTACAAAGATTATATGCCAACCTATTCACTTTCCCATGGTTGTTATTAATTGAGAAGTCTTAATATTTTAATCATGTCCATATGTATTCTATGATTAATATTTAACTATTTCCATGTGAATGTATAATTTATGATTTTCTTATCAGTATATATTTTATTAATTTCTTCATATTGATAATGATTTGATATCTTTAATTCAAAAATTACTATAGCTAACTCCAAATCATGTGTTGGTTAATTGTGCTGATGGACCATAATTTTTTGTTACGTATATGCTCAACCTTATTGTTTTTCATAGGGATACAACCCAATCCTATTTCAATTCATCAAAGTAGATTAAAAAAATACTTCTATAGAAGGGTAATGTAAGAACATGTTCTCTAATTGACCTTTAAATCAGTTATTTGAAACATTGTTCACATTCATCTTTAGAAAGATAGTTTTATCCATTTCATGTTAACTAAGTGAGTGGATTAGATAGACACAAAATATTCTTCATAAATCACCAATAATATCCATTCAAACCAACAAAACTATGGATCTCAGTCAAAATAGATTGTTTGGACCAATGCTCAATAACTTATATCTTTGAATGGTCTAATAATATATCCTAACTTGAGATTACATTATAGAATAATGAAACATTCTTATTCCAAAATGTACACTTGGTAAATTTGTCACTAATATTCTCCATCCATAGGATCTTCATCACAATTTTGAATTGATCTTCATGATATTAAATTCTATTTGAGTATACAATAATTTCAACCATAAGTTCTACCAAAAATTAATCAATATAATATCTAAAGACCCTATTCATTAAATCCATTAAGATAGCGGTGGAATTAGTAATAAAAAAATACATCACTATAAAGGAATAGTGTCCATACCTTGTATGGAATGTTGTCTTGGGTATGTCCTCCATGTTGACCATCAATTGATGATATCCATAATGAAGATTAATCTTAGGAGAGTATTAATCTATGAATAGTTAACCAAACATGGTATGTGATACTTATTCATAATAGTTATATTGTTAAGTTCTAGATAATCAATGAAGAGCCTCATGGATACATATTTCTTATTATTAAACAAAACAAGTGTACCCCAAGGTGAGGCACTTGGATGAATGGATCCATTATCAAGATTCCCTTGCAGTCATGTCTTCAATTAATTCAATTCAGTCAGGTCTATTATATATAGATTATTTGAAATATGTGTTGCATTAGGTATGAGTTCTATCGAAATTCAACTTCATGAAATAAAGGAATACTAGAAAATTCTTCTAGAAATGAATAAAAAAACTCCCTTATTATAGGAATATATTTGAAATTGAGTTTCTCCCCAGTGATTTAAGTTAATTTTTCTTATTCAATAGGAATCAAGTCCCATAAAATGGATTTGATTTACATTAGAAGTTGAAATTTATCATCACACTGATACACAATCATAGGTTTGTGCATAATATCAATCATGCCCTCCCTTCCTTGGAAATTGAAGTGTGTTACAGGTAGAGAAATAAAATAAATTCAAAAAAAACATCAAACTCAGCCTGAGGGAGAACTACTATATTTGCAGGAATCACATTTCCAAAAACATCAACAATATAATAATTATAGACTTGTGATGCAATCATGATAACATTAAAGGTTTTTACTACTAATTCAATATCTAATCATTAATTGTATACTCTAATACTATTGTAAAATTATTTAGAAATAAAATAGCGGTTAGATACATGATAAAATGATACATTATAAGTTCTAGATTGGATGATAAGTTTAGAGTTCACCATATAATTATCACTCCCTTCATCAGAAATAGTTAACATATGATATTTCCCTTTTTTGATAGGATTAATTTGTGGTTGATGATGATCATAGTCATTAATATTTGGAATTGGGAACCGGTTAGCATAATTGGCTAACTCATGGTATTTGAAATACCGGATAATTGGTGGTGAATTCTATGTAGATTTATATCTATTCCCATAATTCATAAATTATTCCCACAAAATTGGTATTTAGTTAATTTATGGACATCCTTTCCACACTTAAAACGTTTTTTTGTCCCTTTATGTCAATTTAAACCATGTTTCCTCCAATATATTGGGCATAAGGGAAGTCAGATCTCCTTTTCTCCATGGTTTTTAGAATTTCTTTTGAATTGCATCATTATTTTCATATCAAATACACGATATTAGGGGATAAATTCAATATTTATTTCGATCGTGATAGCATATCCTATGATTTATTCATAGATATCAATGAACCTTATGGATAATTTCATTTAGAGACATGTTTTTAAACCATTAAAAAATTAATCTATCTCATTTTCAAGTTGGATAATAATACCAGAAGAATGGATTGAAAGTCTTGTATAAGAGTTTATTTATAGGTACATACAGATTCAATATCCTTCCGTTTTAGCTCTAGGAATTAGTTTTCCGTTTTCATATAATGGTTGAAAGGAATTTGATTATTGAAAACAATATTTTAAATTCATACCACTATATAGATTCATTTATTTTTGTTATCTAATTTTCATGAGAATATTCCTCTACTGATCATCTTCACCTTCAAAATGATTTCCAAATAGAATAAAATCTTCATGTTACAAATGCTGAAGAATGAAAAATTTATTTTTAATGGTACTTGTCTATTTATTATAAAAAAGTTTAACAGTGAAAAGACTAAAATAAGGTGGAAATTTACTCATGAAGGACTCAACATAACATTGTTACCTCATATTCTCCTTTAGAATATCAGTGTGATTCATAGCTTGGGAATGTATTTTGAGCATAAAAATAAGATTTATCATTACATATCCTATAATGTCCATTTGATGAAGAGGAAAATCATTTCATTGTCCCTCACATTCTTCAGTAACAATATTATTTTGGGTTCCAGCCATCGACTAGAAACCAAAAATTCCTAGTTTAAGAAACAATAATCATAATTTAAAACCACATAATAATGAAAAAATATATATATGATGTTTAAATTGTGAAAAATTCTTCTATAAAAAATTGTTTTAACCTATTCCTTTAATGATAATTACCAAAGCATTCAGATTTTATCATATACCTAGACATATCACCGGGTTTTCTACTAAAGTTATTTAATCCTAGTTGTCAAATGATAACTAAGCCATTCTCTAATACCAACTATAGGGACCCATATTTTTAATACATATATATTTCATATAGATAGGTGAATATTAATTAAATAACATTTTTATCCATTCTAGAATAATTTAGGCCTAGTATCATTAGAAACATGAAAACATAAAAAAATAATTAATAAAATATCTACATCATCTCCCACTTATTTATTCATAACTAGCACCATTCATAGACATATGATACTTAATACATTTCTTCATAACAAGGGGAAATAAAACATAAGATAATTGTGAGATGAAATAGTGAGTAAGTGTAAACGAGGGAGATATAAATGATCAAAAAATCATTACATTACCATAAGGGTATAAGAATATGAAATTAATGTTTGATAACCATAACTAGCATTTCAATGATAAAAATATTAATTCATGGAATAAATATTAGCAGTTCATAAGACATGAATTGTAAGGGAATCAAGGAACCTAATCCATGAGAGAATAAAATTAGAATAAAAGTTGGAATTGTGGCATACACATAATAATATAATTCATTATGACAAGGATTACTATAAAGACATTGATAACATGGTAGCCATGGGCACACCATCAATTTGTTTTGTTTGGGCTTGGGATAACCCCCAATGTACCATCTTTGGGGCTTGGGATAATCACTTGTTTACCATTTAGATCTCCTAGAACATCAATAATTACCAAATTAATTGGGGGGATGTATAGGTAAGAATAATCCCATAATTAAAATCATACATATGTCTTCCACAAGATTGTAAATCATTAACCTTATCAGAACTCATGGAAAAGAAATGGGTTTCATTAACATTGTGTCATCATATTCATAATCCACTCAAAGAAAGAATAAATATGGTATCATTGGATATTATCCCAAATAAAACTTAATCAACATCAAAGGATGTCATATTATATGGAAAATTATTTTGAAAGATATCTTATAACATTTATTTTGGAAAATACCCTTCTATGTTGAAATCCATTTTTTTAAAAAATCCCAGTTATGAAGTAAAATATTTTCATTGAAAATAAATTTATAAAATTATAGAAGAATATTATACTTAAAGAGTAGTCATAGGATTGGGAATATTCATTACTTTTGTAAATTTTAAAAAACATTACTTTTACATTATTAAAAATATATTAAAATATACATCATCTGGAAAACAATAAGAAGATTCCCATTAAACAATTTTTTATAAAGTCAAACATGGGTAAAAATAAATTAAAATAATAACAATATAATCATAAAATAATTTTTAGAAAAAATGGAATTGAAAAATACATATTTCTTTGTGGATACCTAAACATAAAAAATTCTGAATATTTATGAGATTTTGAAATAAAACCCTTACCTCAAGTTATCTTTAAAAAGAACTAAAAACTCCTGTATAATAAATTAAAATATATTATAATTATATACCAAAGAAATATTAAAAATATAATATCATATATGATCCATTAATAAAATTTTAACACCCTTTTTTATAAATAAATCTTTTTTAAAACCGATATATTTGGGTGTCAACTATTTCATTTTTCATGGGTACTTCAGTTAAATAGTTCTGATCCTTTTAATTTTTTATTGTTCCATAATCTACATAATATTAATTATGATATAAAAATAATATATATTCATTTTATTACATTTTTAGTCATTCATAAAATCTAGATATAGAAAAATTAATTACACCGTTAATAGAGATGGTATGAAATACGTACGAATGAAAGTTGTTTTAATTTTTTGACCATTAGAAAGAAAGAAAAGAAAATTTTAATTCGTATTTATAGGATCATTATTATATCATATATATCATATATATTAATTAAATTCATCTTCATTACCATATGATTAAAATATAAATGAAAATAAATCACATCACTTTGTGAAGGTGGTAGTGCACACGTATTCCCAAACGACGATAATGTTTTCCAAAGTATTTGATGGTATGTTGGAGGATGTGAAATTATAATTCATGAGGTAAAATTATTTCTTAAATAACACACACACACACACACACACACACACACATATATATATAAACTAAACCTATCATAATACCCAACTAAAAATGGCGGTGATGAAAAATGAATTGCATCACAACATGTATACGATAAGTCGTACACACACACAAGTGATACGTTCACTTATCATTTGATGGGGAAATGGGTTTATAATGGTGTTTTGATAATCATAATAATGTTTAAGAATATATATGATAAATAAAATATATTTATAGGTGGTAAATTAAAGTATAAAATAAAGTGATGGGTTGAGGGTATGACCTCTTCTTTGAAATGACTCCTTTAGATATCCTCTAAAGGGATCCATGGTTGCTATTTTGTGATTACCATATCATTTTTAATGTGTTTAGAGATGTTTAAAATATAAATTGGTAGATTTTTTTTGTTATATCATGATCTATGTGGTGTGAATAAGTTATGAAGGGGGTTCCCTTTTATAATCAAGGTGAGGGGCGCTTTTGGGATTTCCAAAAATATGAAATTATAATAAATTCATTCTCAGCCCATACACCTCCAAATGGACTTGTATTTGACAAAAGGATAATATAGGTTTTTAATCCTATAAAATAACATAATTTAGACAATTATTACAATTATTTTAAACTTGATCATTTTGATTAACTCATAGTTAACCAATTTTAATTTTAACAATGACAACAATGTTTTCTATATTAAAGGTTTGTAATTTTTACATATAAGTAGAAAATTGGAACATAAATAGAAAATTTATGATATTTTAGAACATATAATAAAAAACTTTTATTGTTTAACTATTTTTGTTATTTATAAATAATTTAATAATATATTAATTCGAAAAATATCATTATTGACAATATTTATACTATTCATTTAATTTAACATTAAATACATTAGAACAATGTGGGAATTAGAATATAATGAGTTAAAAACCTACATATAATGAGTTAAAATAATTTATTCAAATTAGTTTACTTTTAGTTTTTTTATATCATTGATTATATTTTTTATTAAATAGAGAAACACTACATCAGTGCTTCTTAAGAAATAATGGATATTATATAATTTATAAAAACATAAAATAAGTGTATACCATGATCATAATTTTATTAATATAAAAATAAGATCTTATATTCATTAATAACTTTGTTACATCCCTATTTACATACAAATTAAATACTAAAACCATGGAGAATAACATTCTGTTACTTTCATTGGCTGAAAAAGTATATAATTCATTTTCATGGAAAATGGTCCATTTAACAACAGAATTTAGAACCTAAGGTGTTATGTGTGGAATTAATTTCATAAAAAAATAATTATGATGGTAAATCCTGGCCTTAACCCTTACTTTTAATAAATAATAACCAAATCTAAACTTTACTGAGGTGATAAATTATACCACGATTACTATTCATATTGGAAAAAATAAAAGGGGCCTAATTATAAAAATTTAACCCTATGATTATAAATATTTAATTAATTTTATATAATTAAATTAATATAAATGAATTAAATTAATTTCAATGTAACTGCGAAAAATGTCACAAAAAAATCTTTTTATAAAAAAATACATTTTAAGTACAAAATTGGATATGTTCTTATCTTCTACCTAGGAATTTTTTTTAATGTTTAAAAAATTTTATAAGGTAAATAATAAAATATAAATGTAATTGAAATCACTACCCAATAGTGATTAATTTATTTTAATGATATAAAATACATTTGATCCATAAAAATATTTTTTTTTCTAAAAAAACATAACTTTTCTTTCCAAATAATATTTAATTTTTAATTATAATAAGTTCATAAAAAATAAACTATTTTTCTAAATATTTATAACATATTTTATTAATAATTTATTCATTACTATTCATAACTTCCAATCGAATGACCAGGTGATAAAAAAGACATAATATTTTAATATGGTTACACAACTCGTCTAAGATCACAGTTTCATGCAACACGAGATATTGAATAAATATAATTATTTAAAGGGAAATATTTCATAAAAATATCGGTGTTCTAAAAAACTCCTAAAACTATCCAATTTTATTTCTAGGTTCTAATGAAATTTTTATGTGATTGATAAATATTATGTACATTTTGGGAACTATTTTTTTATAGAGATAACTATGAGATTGAAAAGTTATATGGTGATTAATGTTATTTCTGAAGAGGTTAAATTTTTTTTGAAAAGTATATGATTAATATAAATAGAATATTATGAGATTTTATATTTGGAATAATAGTTTTATTATACTTTGGAAGATTATATGATTTTAATATGCCTTTATGGTGACTTAGGTTATTCTTGGAAAATGATTTGCATATCTTTGAAAATATATGATATAGAAATATACATTTTTTTGTTAGAGACATAAAAGGAGATTGATGTTATTTAGAGATAAATAATAAATTAATCATGGGAATATATGTGATCAAATAATTATAATATTTGGGTTTCATCATATCTCTAAATATTTTGAGGAAATTTAAGGCTAGTTATTTATGAAATGATCTATGTTGAACTTTGAGTGTAATTTTTTAGGTTTCAAATATTAATGTATTGTATTAGATAACTTGTGCTAACCGTTTTGATTTTCATAAATATTTGATGATATATGGAATGCCATTTCACTCTTTTGTGGATCTTATTATCAATTAAAAGATATGTTTAGTGCATGAGGAATAAAAATAAATTCACCTTTGATATTAATTCCTTGGAGTAAGAAATAAAGTTCAAATTGATCGATGAACACCCCTAGGATGATATTTTTATTATGAAATAAAAAGTTATCATGTAATTATATTTAATATAATTATCTATCTTGGTAGTGAAATAAACCCTTATGTTTAGGAAATGATATTAAAATAAAAAATTTATACCTTTATCTTATTGTATGATGAAGAAATGGTCCTTTCACCCTTCACAGATTTTTGGATTTATAGTTGTTACCCATATACTTACCATGATCTCTATCAATATCTATTGGTACCTGGGTGTTATTTTTCTATTCCATTTATAAATATTCACTCACCACCAATGTTTTCCTACTTGGAAACCTGGTTATTTTTTATTCCATATGTTTTTCTTCTTTACTCTCTTTTCAAGAGGACGTTTTATTAACTCTTTTTACGACATGTGTTTTCCAAAAAGGAAATTTTGAATTTTAAACCCACTAAAAAAAAGTTAAAATTGAGAGAATTAAATATATTCAAGGGCCAGGATAATGTAAAACCCTAACATATAAGAATATATTTCTCTTTAAATAATTTATATCACTTTGATAGTTTGTGTTACTCTTAACACAAATATTTAACAAACCTTATTGTACTATTAAAATATTATTATAAAAATTTGACTCATATAACCCAACCATTAAATTGAAAGGTATTAATAGTATTAAAATATTTATTTGATATATATAAAGAAAAAACCCTATATAAATTTATTGATAAATTCTTTGGAAATAAAAACACAATTTTTAATAAATTTTATTACAACAAAATAAGTTTTATTTTAAAGTGAATTTTTTACTTTTTCGTTATAAAAATATAATTAAGTTACAAAAATTGTAATAATAGTATTTTATAAAAAGCATAACCATTTTTAAATCCTAATATAAAAATTATCTTAAGTTGAAATTATTATGTTTTTTTTAAAAATGATTGGGTTTTAGTGAATACTGAATATTATCATTTTTTGTAAAATGTTCATTTATTTATCATTAGATATAAAAATTTAAAGTCAGATTATATTTTTAATTTAGTATTACAGTGACTTATGGTCTACTGTATTTATAATAATTTAATTAACTTTATTTAAATTAGTAATTTTCATTCTTTTATTATAAATATATATTTATACATATAAATTCCCTTTGGTTCTCAAAATTGTTTTTAAGTTCATAATGTTTCCCATATGAATAAGATAAAATTATATCTAATTAGGAATTAATAAAATTAAATTTATAGATCATATATCTTTAAATATTCATTTAAATACATATAATTAAGAGCACTAGTCATTGTGTAAATATAAAATCATTTTGTTTTTTAAAAATGAAATTTTCTACGAAACTGGTTGTTGTTATCTTTTTCAAAATTTTCATAAATTATCATTACAATTTTAGAAATTTTATTCTAAAAATGAAATTAATTTTTTATATAATCATGTCAATAATATCTTAGAGTTATGTTTTTTAAACTTTTGAAAATATTTTTTTGATGAATAGTGAAAAGTTATGATTTTTATTAAAATCAGTATTTTGTTTTAAAGAATTTACAAAGTCACATTTAGTTTTAAAATGGTTTTAAAATTAAAAGTACATAATGATATTATTATTAATCCAATTTGGCTCATTGTAGAAAATTATATCTCAAATATTTTATAAAAATGTTTTATATTCAAGAAAAACATTTCATTGGAAAACCACTTTTCATCCAGTCTATAGGTTTTATTTAAAATTAAACGTTGTAAATTATATGAATTTGAATTAGGTAAAATTTATTAAATATTTTTAATCATAATATTTAATATTAAATAATAAAGTCAACCTAATTTTAGCTGATAATGTATGGTAAAAACAGTTAAAATATGTTATCAAGGTTATTTTAAAAACGGGTTTACCATGTGTTAAACGAAAAATATGATAGTTTAAATGAACTAAATACATGTAAAATTAATATTTTATGTACATATTCTGACCTTATATCAAATATATTTTGATAATGAGCCATTTTGGATCCTTTAAGAATGTCTAAAACATGGGTATATCTTTTTTTCTCTCAAAATTTCCAAATGTGTCCTCTCCCCCACTTATAAAATTGAACCCCATATCATATCCTATTTTCACTTATAATGTCTATTGATTCAGGAAAAAACTATCCAAATAAGTTTCTTAATTCATTACCCACATCCTATATTAATTTTTCATTTTAGTAAACCCTCCAATGAAGACTATTGGTTCAAACTTAATGAGGTTGTCTGAAGAAGAGGTTTTGTTCTGAACCAATCATTTTTGTTTAATTTATTCTTACACATCCTTAAAGTATTCATAAAATTATCTTATATAATAAGATAACTATATTGAATATATTTATATGTTATTATATCAATTTAATAACCTATATTGATATTCTCCTTTATGAAATGGGAAACAAAACCGTCAATCGTGTGTACGGTGGACTATTGTCTCACGAATTGATGCAATTCATTTTCCATAACAATCTCACATGATTGGATATAATGATGAATTTAATGTTGATATAATATTTTTATTAAAAATTTATACTCCTATAATTATAATATCAAATCTATATTCTCACCCTCTAATCTATTCAAGAATGATAACATCGGTCCTACATATGTGTGGACTACCGCCTACATGAATTGATGTGATATGTTTTTTATTTTATTTCAAAAGGATTCTAATAAGTGTATATTTAATCCATATATATGATATTAATGTAATAAAAATTATTCTTTAAAGGTGATATATTATTTACCTTCCTTTTGTTCCATCTATTGAGAAAATAGAAACGACATTCATGCGTATGTACGACCTACCATCTCCATGAGTAGTTTAATTCATTTTCTATCTAAGATTTTATAGATTAATAAAAGTAAATATATAATTAATATATATTATATTTATATAATTCTTAATTTTTTTATATTATTTAACCACAATCAAACTATAAGGACCAAAAAAATTAGATAAAAACATACATAAAAAATGAAGTAGTTATTCCCTAAGATGTGATTTTAATAACAACATTCTTAATAAATGGGTAATAAAATATAATAAGTAAATAATATATCGAATGATATATATATAATTATGGTGTCTGGAATATATTTATGACAAACGAATATTCATTATACAGTATTTTTTAACATTTACTAAAAATTTTGAGACTCGAGGTAAGGGATTTTCTTCTCATTTTTATTTTAATGGGACACACACCATATTCAAAAAACGATTCTTTTATGTCATGTAAATACAGAATATGAATGTATTTAATTATTTTTAACATTTAAATTATGGAAATTAAATATCCTTTTAATGATAATTCTTTAATGGGGATTACGATTCAAATGTTACAAAATTGGTAATGGTTTATGTTACAATCTAATTGTTTACTGAGATTGTTTATGGTTACCCTCCTAATGAATAAATATAATGATATATATATATATATCAATAAATACATGATATTTCATATTTTTTGGTTATTTCAAATTTATTGGTTATTCCATTTCCTCTCTTTGATTACCTTATACGCCAGAATAATGTTTTTAAGGAAAATTGACTTTATTTCTCTCTTTGAATGAAAATTCGTTTTCTTCCATATAAATGTTTTATAAAAATGTTTTCAAAAATTTTTCCAATATTATTATATGTTTTACGAAATTCATATTTACCAATTTTTTTTCATTTTTATAATTTTTTTAAAATAAATATTATTTTCATTTTCCAAATTAGGCTCTTTTATCTTTTACTAAAACTGTAGAAGGAATCATTTTTTTAACATCTACAACATGAATTTTATTTCACATCATCATGTACAGTAAATAGTTTAAATATTCATTAAAAAATTTCCAATTTTGTTTTCAATGAAAATTATTTGTTTTAGTAATTAAGAAATTTATTGAATTTAAATAAGTGATTTTAATTTGAAAATGATATTTTCCACAAGAATTATTCAAATCGATGTTTTAAAATCATTTTCCATATAAGATGAAATACTTGAATGTTACATTTTATTTTATAGAGAAATTATCTAGTGATTCCATACTTATTATTTATTTGGATGATTTATTTTAGGATGAAAATATGGTTATGAAACCCATTTCTTTTCTATAGGTTAAGATATGATGAAATGTTTTTGAAACACTTTTATTTTTATGAGTTATAATATGATAACTATTTTATGATATTATGAAACACTTATGTATGATTTTAATTAAGTGATAACTAGAACCTACATCTACCTACAATAAATTGGTAATGATTAATGTCCTAATATCTTAAGGGGAAGATGATAGTTTATTCAAATCCCAAAAAGTGGGTACATAGGAGGTTAACCGAAGCCTGAAATAGGGTACAAGGGATGTTATCCCAAGCCCAATAGAGGGTACATGGGAGGTTATCCCAAACAAATAGGGTACATGGGAGGTTATCCAAATACCAAACGAGTGGACAAGAGAGGTTATCCCAAACCCAAAATAGAGAACATAGGATGTTATACAAAGCTTGAAGCAGGTACATGTGTGGTTAGCCCAAGCCTAACATTTTATGAATGTATTGGTGGATAGAATTGTGATAAGAATTTTTATTCTTAGGTGTATACCTAACATATATTTTTTATTCCAATTTTATTTCTAATGAATTTTTTACTTTAATTCCAATATGATTCATGTCCTATGAACAACCATAATTTATTCCATAACTTGAGTATATGATCTATGATATGTAGTTTATGATTATGAAAAGTAATTTTCATGTTATCATACCCTTATGAAAATTTAATTTTTATACATAACATTATTACCATTGCTAAGTTTCTGAGGTTCCCCTTTGTTATGTTTCCTTTCCCTATGTTATGGAGAAAGGTATTGTGTTCGATATATTCAAGAAGCACTCTAGTTATAAAGAACATAGTGTGTGATGATGTAGTTCACTTATGAACTAGTTTTTTATGTACAAAAGTTTATAAATTCACTAATCCTATATGATTCTAGATTTGATAATTATGTTATTTAATGAGAATTTATATATTAAGATGTAATAATTATGCATGAAATGTATGGGTCATTATATCGACATAGGGAGTTGTTGGGAAAATTATATGGATTAAACTAACTCACTTAGATTATTGGATAAATGATGACCATGGTCCTATTAAGTGTAAAAATACTAGGTCTATTAGTATTTCTATAATTCCAATTCAACACTATCACACTAACTACATTATCCTTACACACCACTTTATAGGGGAAAATTTTTGAAATGATGATACTGTTTTAGAGTTTATTAAAAGAAATTCAATGAACTTATATTTTCCTGAAATATCTCACTAAATTTGATTTTATTTAGGGGGAGTTATACATTTTTCACTTTTAAAACTAATATTAATCTTTGGAAATATTTATTTTTTATTTTTATTTTTATATTATAAAATTTTATTTATTTCAAATTTTTTGAAAAATGACATTCCTTTAAATTATATTTTAATATTTAACAATTTTTTATCCTTTTAAAAGGGATATATATTTAATTTATTTTAACTGAATATGAATTTTATTATTTTTTCTTGATAAAAATTATCATTGCACAAGAGTAGTTGTGTACTAGTTTTAGGTGGAGTCAATTCTGTTGCTGATAAGAGAACAAGCAATTTATGGGCCTGTTGAAAATTTTATAAGTGTGGATGAGCCTATGTGGTGTTAGGAAGGTAGTTTAGTGAAACCCCAAAATTATAAAAGAGGAAAATGTTATTTGATAATTTATTCATCACAAAAAACCATGATTTTAAACCCATCAAATATATTTATTAATATTTAATCCCTTTGATAGCTTGTGGAACACCAAACCCCAGTCGAAATGAATTTTAACATAGTATACCATTATAACAAATCCAATAAATTGGTGGTTATGAACAGTACTAACACTAATATGAAAATTATGGATATATATTTATTATAAATAAAATAATAATCATTTAAAAGAACAAGAAATATTCTCTAAAAATGTATTTTTCTAAACGACTATTTAGTCAAACTATGCACCTATAATTTAAAATTAATTATTAATAATTTTCTAAAATATATTTCATTAAATTATATTCATTTTTAAAATCAAAATATCAAAATTATCTTCATTTTTTAAATCAGAATATCAAAATTATCTTATTTTTAATTTCTTTTTTATTTTTCATCAATGTTTCAGTTTTGGATAAATATTGATAAATAATGAATTTTAATTGAAAACATACTTTTCCAGTAAATTATTTATAAGGTTAAATTATATTTTTTAAATTTTTTAGAGTATAATTAGATTATTTATATATATAAATCAAATTTAGGTTATTAGAATCAGTTTTATTTTAAGTTTTGATATAGAAACATTGTAAACTTTTGGATATTTTCTCTTCGAAAACCCTCTTTCTCATCACGTTCGTGTGATTAATATTTAAATTAAAATTTAGAACTTATGTGAATGTAATTTGTAAAAATGGATTCTATATTTTGAATCATCATAATTTATATTATATAATTTTCCATCATTTATTTGTAACCCAAAAGGAATAGTTTAATCTATCACATTATTATCATGGTCATATTAAAAATGGATTCTATAGGGAGTTAAACTAAAAATAAAAGAGTTAAAATTACTCACCAAATTCTAAAAAATCATATTTTATGTCCATAATTCCACCCTATCCTTTAAATGATCTTATCTATTTTCATTTGGAATATTTTTTCTTGTGAATGAGTTTACCATTTTGGATGGATAAGGTGGAAATATCTTAACAAATTTTATTTACTAAAAGACCATCCCTAGGGTCTTTAATAGGAGATCCAAAGGTGGTTTCTCTAAGAGATGGTAATAATATTAACAAATATCATTCATTTTCATTCTTCATTTTTTACATTAAATTATTTCTTAACACTTCACATATAATTACACCAGTAGATCCCATATAATGATATATTATTATGTTGGCATAATATCAAGTATCCATCTCCACTTTCATAAAATTGAAAACAGAATCATCGATCGTGTGTACAAAAGACTACCACCTCAGAGACCAATATAGTTTCTTTTCAAAAGAAAACATTCAAGGATGCATATAATGATGAATTTAACAATTTTAGATGATATTTTTTATATTATTATACTTATTTAATTTTATTATCATATATACCTTTTTTTGTTTCTTTCCATTTCAAATACGATAATGACACTCATGTGTACGCTAGAATACTACTTCGCGAAGTGTTGTGATTCATTTTTCACATGAAATTTACATAGAATGTAATAAAGATAAAATTAATAAATATATGTGGTATATATATGTGATTGTATTTATTTATGAAAATTAATATATGACCCACTTACTTAAACATTCACATGTTAAATGAATGATATTGTCGCTTGTGCATATGTATGACCTATAATCTCTATGGAGCGATGCGATTCATTTTCCATGGCCAAATTTTAATAGTTGTTTTAATAATGTGTATATTTTTTAAATATGAGATTTATAAAATTATTTTTAATATGGAGATGATTTATTTGTTTCCTATGCACAAGAACATGAATATTCACTATAAAACACACCATAGAAAACAAGGAAATTAAAACCTAAAACAATGAAAACAATAAAATATTATTTAGAAAAAGGTGGTAAAATGTTATAAGAGGATAACATATGATATTATAAATATTATTATGGGTATAGTATAAGTAAAAAACTTATTTAAAATATTATAAAGGTGGATAAATAACATTCAAATAAAGCAAAGAGTTAGGTAAGAGATGTTATCTCAATTTCTTTTATTGTGGAACATTTGTATATTATGAACCAATTTAGTTTATATGGTGTATAAAATACCCATTTTATGTGTAATATCACAAATAATTCTTAATTCATGATATATTATATTTTAATTTAAGTTAACTCATTTAAATGGATTTTAGTAGAATATTATATGTTTTTGGGGTTCTGTATCCACACATCCCCTCTCCATATAAGAATTCTTTGAGGGGTCTCCCCTCCATAGTCTCTCTATGGTCGATTTTTTACTTAATGGGATCCTTTTCATGAATTCTTAAATAGATTCATCAAATATAGCTGGTATCTAAAGGAGTGATTCACCATCAGGTTGTTGGATTCTCAACACATCCTCGTTTTTCTAATGCAGATGATCTCACATATTCGTTTTCCAAGGGAAAATAGTCATAAGAGGGATCTCATATCTTCATTTTTAGTTGGGTCATGTAATTTCATTGTAGTTTTGATCCATCAACTATATAAATCTGTGTAAGTTTCATGTTCTTTCTCCTTCCCTTCCAAACCCGTATGACCTCCAAATAATGGGAAACCTTATTTGAAGATTTATGGACTTTAACGACCACTCATGATCCCGGTATAACCCAATTTACCATTTAATTTTCCTTGTATTTTATGTATGTAATACTCTATTATAATATATGAGGATCAAGGTGGATAAAGGAATTAGATACCAATAGTCCGTGGTGTTCAAGGATTGGTTTTACCATTGATTTTCATGATATCGTTTGAGCCAATTTAAGCATGGGTGACATCTTCTTTCGAGTATAGAGGTGAACTCTCTAAATTCATAGATTCCTAGTCATGGAAGAGTTAAATATATCTATAATTCATATACATTTGTTAATTCTTGTTATAGTTGGAGTATGTTGATTTTTTCTTATGTGGTCATGTCCAATGCACAAATGGTCTTGGGAAATGGTAGCAATTGGAAGAATTTGATTTCTCATAGTATAAGGGGAGGAGGATCTCGACCTATAGCACCCACCAACATAGTGAGTGTGGTGAGAACATATGGTGTAGTCTTCTATCTTATAGTTCTTCCATGAAATTATGCATTAATAGGAACTTTGAATCCTTATTGTTTTTGTGGTATGCTACAAATTTTATCTTGATTTATTTTCCTGATCAATTATTCTGGTCCTAAGAAAGAAGAGGATATATGAATTTATGATGAATTTATGGTGGGATTCATAGGACATGAAGGATAAAATCAGGTCACACAGTCTTCAAGTGAATGTTTGGAGAATTCAGTGAATTGAACGAGTCTTGGAAGGACCACTTTGAATCTGAATCAGATCAATCAATATGATGATTTGGCTATTTTATGGTCAAACAATGATATTGAGGAGGTGGAGTATGTTGATACAGAAGGGCGACAATCTATCATCCCAATATAGAAGAATATGTTGGCTCGTTCTATAACCCAATGGAATCATCAACAATGTGAGAAATAGATAAACTCCCAATAAACGTTATAGTGTGAGAAATATTGTATTACAATAACAATGGTTGGGTGCATCTTGAGGGATGAGAAGAAAGGTAATTTTGTTTCTGTAAATGTTCAATTCAATAAAAATAGAAAAAAACATTGCAATAAAAAGAATAATAAAAATTTTCAAATCCCATGGTCACTAGACCAGCTGTAAAACTAAGGAAAACCAAGGCATATTCCAGGATATATGATGTGGTGTTTAATGAATATGGAATTATAGGGGATCCAAAAACACTTATTGGTGATAACGTTGATATAGATAATATTATTATTGTGGAGAGTAAGTATGGAAGGTTAGAATATACTTATTGGTTGTTGGAACTGGGGGAATTTTATGGTGTCAGGAAGGAGGCGTAAAAGAAGTATTATGTCCTAAAGATTCTCCTATATTCTATGGAATAGATATTGGAGGAATATTTTGATATCAACGTTTCAAAGGAGGATGTTGACATAATGTATGATATATTGATTCAAGTTGATAGTAATATTAAGAAAATTTATTGGATAAAAAATGACCAGTTATTAGTTCTTGGAATCAATAATATGAAAATAAATATGGAGGAATATACTATGATCTAGGAAAGGATGGACTACCACATTATGGATATCATCAAAGAAAATCTAGACATAAATTTTACCACTATTACATAGATCTTACATAGGTTTATGGATTAAATTTTTTTAATATATTATGGAATACCATAGTAATTTTTTTATGTGTTTTTAATTTCTTTTCTACATTTAATGATTTTTTAATTCTCACATTCAATCACAAGTATTTTTAGAAATAAAATTTGAAATTGACAGGTCAGTTATGTTTTATTATTGCACAACTAATTTCATAAATATACTGTACATACTTCCCCACATAAAAGTAATATAATTATTCATTAATAATCCACGATATTTTAATATTTAATATGAATTATTTAATCCATGGTTATTTTACATGAAAATTACACAATGGTAAAAGTTATGGTACAATAACAATTCTTTTGATATTTTTAATTTCTCTTGAAATAACAATATTATTGTGATAATTTTTCAAAGTCCATTTAATTTAACTCAAATATACATATTATTTTATGATGGATATTGTTATTTCATAATCCTTATCTAATTTCTACATATGTTGTTTTACTTTGAATGTTATTTGATTAATTTGGGAGATATGGAAAAATGCATATCCTTTAAACAATACATATATATGAAGATAAGGAATATTGATTATTGATTTAAATATATATTTTCAATATACGTGGAATGATTTGGACCTAATGTGATAGGTGGGGCCTGGTATAATGTAGCCTTTCAATGCATTAGTATGTCTTATGAGACAAATAATAAAGCTATAAACAAACATATTTTTACCTATAGTTTTAAACATCCTTCTACAAGGTCTTGATTGTAGAGGTATCATGATGCATGAGATCAGGATGTACAATATTAAAGAACATCCTTAATTTAGAATCCAGTTATTATTATCCATGATATTTTCACAATGATATTATCTCTGGATGCATTTCATTATTAGTCAATTTATTAAATTCCACGTATTTTCATTCAGTTACCTTGCCACATTGATTATTCATTATATTATCTTAATAGTAAAGTTATTCAATTTGAATGTGTGGATTGTTATTTAACTTTTTATGTTGATTATTGATATTTATTAATGACATATTACACTATACTGAATCCTTATTGAGCATTTTAGTTCACCCTTATTTTTTTCCTTTCTCAAGATTCCATGAAGTGTACTGTGATTGATTGGAAGGATATAGTAGGGGGAATAATGTTATTCTAGAAAAAAATATTTTGTATTTTAATTCAAAGGTAATTTGTGAATTATATATGTATCCAATTTTTCAAGACTACTAAACTATTCATTCATTTGAGATGAGATTTGATATATCCTATGCCAACATAACAATGAAATACCATATCCAGGTTACCGGGGTTGAGGTCGCAACGTTTGGTATCAATGGATGTTTACTATAAACCTTGGGAACAAGGTCTAGTAAAACACATATTAGGGATCATAACTCTATGATATACATTTAGGATCAATATAGAAGAACATTATATTTTTTTGGTAACGAATATATTATGTGAGTTTTCCTATAAATAAGTCAATATATAGATAATAAAAGTGGGAATGGTTCTAGAATCGATGTACCTAGGTGTAATAACTCTGAAAAGGGAACATTGGTATTGAACTGATTGTCACATGGTACAGAAAAATTGCCATTACTATTGACCTAGTTTTAAAATCTAGGGGGAAATATATAATATAATTCACATTTTCATTACAAACTATTGTAAATGATTTGAAAAGATGATGAAAATTAATTACCAAGGTGAAACCTATAGTGTATTCGATTAAAAAATAATGCATCTCATTGGAATTTTAAAATGATTTTTGTGTGGAAAGGAAGGGAATAAAAAAAATAATTGCCGAGGAAAAATAAAGAATATTATGGAAGGAAATAAATCACATCATATGGATCAATTTATAGTTTATTTTACTAAATGTGGAGAACAATGGGAGTATCTGAGTCAATTCCACCATCTAAAGGTTAATCCTGAGACAAATTAAGTTTCTATGTTGAAATTAAAAGGTTGATGTATTTATTGGGATTACAAGATTATATTATAGAATTATTTTTAATAATGATATTTCTGTATAACAATAATGAAATAGTTATGGATATTGTTAAATTTGAGAAGAATATATGTATTTAATAACTTAATATTTATGGATACCATAATTTTATAATTATTTGAAAATTTAGCATAAGGTCAAAGTCATCGAAACCTCTTTTTGGGTTTCAAGGTATAAGAGACTCCTATGATTATGGATATATTGGGAGAAATTTTTGGCAAGTATATGTTTTAGTGGAAAATTTATTTGAGGAATAATTACATTTCATTTTACAGAAATGTGTTTAATGGTATTGATAACTTCTTTGGTTAATATAGTCATTAATGACATTGTAATAAATGTTAAATAAGATTATTATACTTTGTGAAATTTTTTTTATTGAAAACCATTATACAAAAGAATATTTAATATCTAATTTTTTTAAAGGATTTCAATAATATGTTTTAGGAATTTTATATAAAATATATTAATATATTCTTGAAAAATGAAAAACTACCTATTGGTTGAGAAATTGTCGCATATGGAAATGAAGAATTTGTTGAGCCCATAACCGAAGTGTAATACCCCGATATTTCCATGTATTTTTTTTAATTATATGGATTTATTTTGAGACTAGGTTCTAAGATGACACATGATTCTTAGGCCTAGGGTTCCTAGAATGTAATTATGGACTTATTTTAATTTACCTTTAGCAATTGTGCGATTGGGTTTTCCTAACTTTTGAACTAGTGCTTGGATAAAAAATCTGAGGGCACCATTGAACTCGGAAGGCCAGGATTCGCCTAGAAAGGGCTTAACTTCGACCGAAAAGGTTCAGACAGAGAAGTTAATTTTCGGACATTTCAAAAAATTATAATGAAACTTAGAAAATGTTATTTTATTTTCCTTCTCTTTGTTGAGAGACGGGCAGCGACGCAACGGTGTAGCGAAAAGGTGGTGACTAGGTGCATTAAATGAGGATCATTAATGACTCGTTATGATGAAGCATAATAGCTATGTTGTTTCATAAAAGAAATAGCATAATGCTGCAATGATGCAGAGTAACATAAATGTTACAATGTGTTCCCCTTTTAATTAGCCAACACATTGGAGAGTGGGAATTAAACATTTGGAAATTCTCAAAAAATCCTCTGCCGTGTTTCCTCTCCAACGAAGAATCACCAACACTGGAATAACATCATCGACATCGAGGTACCCTGACGAAAAAAGCCGATATGCAACGAATTAAGTCTACCTCTTGAACCCTCAAGGATGGGACACTATAGCAACCAATGTCAAATGAGGTAGGCATTGTTTGATTAAATTCATTTACCCGTTATTTTTCTAAAGCAATGAACGTGGGTTAACCCATGAATAGGTTGAAACACGGAACGTCCATCAATGGGTTAGGGTATTCTTTTTTTGGGTTTCTACCGTGGGTTTGGTATATTGTTGATAGAATTCCATTCCCAAAAATCCCATACTTAAATCTTCTAATGCGGAGGGCGTGAGCCGACACGAACAAGGCCCGACCCCCTTCTCTATTTGAGTTCTTGGTTGATGAAAATTTAAAATGGAAGAATGGAAATTTCAAGTCCCTCTCAAGGATGTAGAAAACCAGAGAGGCCCGAGGGTGCAAGAGCTTCTGAAATAGGACCACCGGAGCGGACCTAGTGGCTCGCAGAAGGCGTCGCCAGCACGATAGTGGCTGCAGGCGGTAGGTCGTGCCAACCTTCATTGCATGCAGGTGGAGAAGCAAGCCCATTCCAATTGCGCAGGTGGAGGTAGCGCGCACCATGGTGGAGGAGGCAATGCCCCTTCGGCTGCAGCAATCGACTAAATAGGGTGCCAACCTGGTTCCGTGTTAAAGAGAGTGGCCCCCTTCTTTTGGGCCACATGAAAATAGGGGGCACAGTCGGCGGAACAGCCTGTCATCGCCCAACCTGACCGGACGAGATTTTCTGAGCTGAATCTCCTATCTCATCAGAGCAGGCCGAGCTAGCCGGCCCACTAAGCCATGCCGGGCCGCACAGTGGCCCAGGCTGGGGAAATGAGATGGGCCCGCCGGTGCGGGCCAGGTCGGATAATTTCAGGTCACTAGGTGACCTGGAAGATTAGTCCCCCAACCAACCTGGTCTGAGACCGGTGAGGTCCAATGGGCCACATAAATAATTTGGGTCATGCTGGACCCCATGCTGGTATCGGTCGGGTCAGTCCGACTGAGATGGAACGGGCCTGGATGCAACCAATCCAAATTTAAAAAAATAATTATATCTTTTGAATGTGTGTCTGATCGACACACCGTCTATGGAAAATGTTCCCTTAATATGAGTAGTTTCTTCTGAGATACTTTAAGCATGATTTGGTGGAGGTTGGCGTATGACCGGGTTGGATCAGAATCGAATCCAACTGAGCATTTTTTAAAAAAAATGCCCATTTCTTTTAGACGGGCGTCTGTTCGATGCACCATCTGTTGCATTGGGACCCTTATGAAGAGGAATTCCATTGGGTTACTCTATGTGGTAATTCATGTAGGGTAAGGTATGAATGATTTATTGAAGAGAATATCCTCTCGAAATATAGCGTTCTATGTGCGGGAATCCAGTGGCCGATTGTGACATGGATCAACATAAGAGAAACCCTTCGTGGATCAACGTAAGAGAGACCCATCATGGATAAGCATAAGGGAGTACCTTAGTAGATCAACATAAGAGTGACCCTTTGTGGATCATCCTGAGAGAGACCCTTTGTGGATCAGCCTGAGAACGATGCTTTGTGGATCAAAAGTAGTGCGACACATTGTGGATTGGCCGTAGAGCGTCCTGACAAGGATTAACAGTAGAGTGACCCTTCATGGATAAATAGTAGAGTGACCCTTTTTGGATCTATAATAGAGACACTGAATAGAATAAAATCATCTATCTTTACGACTAATCATCTTTACTTATGTACTTAAGTTATACCTGGTGTGAGCCGTATCTTTTTCTTTGTGCTTTACTTTGAGATCATTCTTTGTGGCATTCTTCCTTTTTGGATTTTTGTGAGAACTGAGTTGGTGTCACGGTCCCTACGGAGTATTGTTATACTTTACCCTACATGAGCCGCACCCTAACCTGTTGAGTCTTGTGTAGAAAATTGAAAATTTTGAACAGGACATTGGGGTTCCAGGGCTAGACGGTGCTCGGAGGTGTATCAATAGACATGGTGTGCTAGAGTGACATCCTCTAGTAAGTTGTACCTACCATTTAGGCATGATCCTTGTAGGAAGACCTCTAAAGCATGTAGTTCTTTTTTTGAACATTCCCTTTAGTTAGGATTGTATTACTTCCCCTTTTCTTTTAGTTTACTCATTTTCTTCTCAGTGGTGGTACTTTGTGGTCGTCATATTGCTTTCTTTCTTGTGTGGTTTGATTTATGCGGTTTTCCATGTCTGTGTGTGTACTGGTTTAAAGGAAATTCCTTACCTTTTGGGATATTCCTTTCTAGTTCTATTCACCATCTCCTAGACCATGGAAGGCGGGATTTGGGTAGTTTGGACATGGGCCTCTGGGGACGGGTCGTGAAAAGTGATATCAGAGGGAGATCAGTTCTACTAGAATAACTAAGAGTATATATTTTCGATGGGGGAAATATTTCTAAGTGGATTTAGTTTGGTTTTTAGTATGAGGAGTCCATTTTTGGTGCAACAGCCAATGTATCCATACATCAGGACCCAAAACTTTGTTTTCCGACTCGGTACACGAAGGAACTGGTTTCATGGGTTTTATAAATGTTTTTCCCTTGATCTCTTTTGTGTTAGATCACTATGTATAAATTTTTGACCATGACACATCTATTTCCCTATAGGATACCTCCACAAAGATAACCATCCAGGATTACAGTGAGGGATCACGATGATGGCCCATAGAGGGTTGAGGCATCGGCGTAGGGACCACTTACAGTGATAGCACCTTCGGGTGGTGTACAAGAACCACCACCACTCTTAGAGTAGCAGTTTCTAGTAGCCCCACCAACGGACCTTCCGCACAAAATGAGCACACTAAATGAGATCTAGAGATAGAGACCACTATGGTTTCGAGGGAGATAGATCCCTAGGCAGCTGAGGACTGGATAAAGGGAATTATGTAGGGATTTCTTCTGGAAGACACACCTATAGACTAGATGGTGGTCGTAGCTGCTAGACTTTTTCAAGGAACAATAGGGAGATGGTGGAACGCTATGCTCCAAACACATGAGTAGATGACCCTTTCTTGTATGGACTTTGAGAGCATATTTTGGGCAATGTTCGTACCAACAACACTATGATCAATGCGTATTCAGGAGCTACTACACATACAACCGGGTAGCCTGACTGTGTCCCACTACTCGGTGAGGTTTACTGGCCTCTCCAGATACTCCACCAACATGGTACGAGACCCTTTATATAGTACCTGTACCTTTGAGCAGGGACATCAATGGGAGATTTGGGCGTTGGTGATTTCTCTTAACATCCAGACACAAGCTGGATTGCTAGATAGGGCTATACTAGTGGAGAGATTCCTAGATGAGTAGGCACTGATGGTGAGAGCCACTACAGAACGATATGTGGCCATGTAATCTCCCATAGGCAGTAAAAAAATGACACCGAGTCCCAAACGGGTTTGACCATCCAGAGGACAACCCCAAGACACATGACCGGAGGTGCAGAGCTTGCGGGGGAGAAGAGGTTAGCTAAGGGCCATAGATTATTGCTTCTGCAGTGGAATTGAGAACATATCTCGCAACTGTGTGATGCCCCCCACCCACATAGATGACCATCATATGGTCGAGGGACTGCTAAGGCAGAGATATAGGAACATACGAGGAGGTACGTAGGGAAGTGGACATGGAAGAAGAGTAGGATGAGTGGTAGGTGGTGGACAACAGATCGTGGTACTACAACCACCACCCCCAGGTGGCCCACCATGGGCTTAGGGTGCTGATAGAAAAGGGCGAGGACCGCTTTTGGAAATGTAGGGATTTTACCATGGCACTCCAGAGATGATTATAAGTACAATCTATGTATACTTCAATGTATATATAATTATTATAGACATAGGTTCCAGTCACTATTTCCTTTCCACAATCCTCATTCGAGGCTCGAAGATTCCAGGGGAGCCGTTGGATGGATTATTATGATTAGAGACTCCTACGAGAAGAGATTTGATGATTACACACTGGTACCGACAATGTGATCTTACTCAAGGATGTGATATCTTCATCTGGGATCTCTTAGTGGCAATGTCGAGGTCTTACGATGTCATCTTGGGAATGGACTAGTTATTTACAGTCCATTCTCAGATTGATTATTTTAGGTGAAAAGTGTGGTGTGTTAACAAGGATGAGACCAATTTTTTTCTCACCAGTGAGATGGGACCCTTTGTATCATAGTATGGACATTTTTCGAGGAGGGTGTAGCCGATCAATCACCAATTGGATAGCATGTCCCTTGGTGTGGTGGACTAGAGGAGTCCATGCTTTCCTGTAGTGGTGGATGAGTATGAGGATGTATTTCTTAAGGATGATCCAGTACTACCTCACATAGGTAGGTAGACATCTTCATTGACCTCTCCCTATGACGACATTGATATCCACACATGCATATTTTTGTGACCCATGGAGCTCCAAGAGCTTAGAGTAAAATTAGAGGACTTATAGAGGAAGGGGTTCGTAAGATGAAGTGCTTATCAATGGGAAGCCCTGATGTTGTTTTCCAAGAAGGAAGGAAGGTTCTTGAGACTATGAATGGACATTCGGTGCTTGAACTAGGTGAACATGAAGAACAAGTATCCACTACTGCGGATTGATGAAATTTTTGAACAATTGAAGTGGGAGAGGTGGTTCTCAAAGATCGACCTCAGATCAGGCTATCATCACATACATGTACATGATGAGGATGTATCGAAGACATCCATTAGCTGCTAGTATGAAAACTATGAGTTTTTAGTGATGCCTTTTGATGTTACAAATTCCCTAGGAGTGTTCATAGGACTCATAAACTGAATATTCAATCCTTACCTCAATTGATTCATGGTAGTCTTCATTGATGATATATTATTGTACCTGGTGTCGGAGGTGGATAATGCTACACAACTGTGGATAGTCCAAGACACAATCTGAGAGAACAAGATTTATGTTACGATCCCAAAGTTAGAGTTCTGGATTCGGAAGGTCCAATTTCTGGGACACACAATCTTAGAGGATGGAGTTGTGGTGGATCCAGAGAAGATAGAGGCATCGCTTGCTTGAGAGCCACCCAAGAGCGTGACTGAGGGGCAGAGTTTCCTAGGGTAGGCTGGGTACTACTGGAGGTTCATACTTGAATTTTCTAGAGTACCATCACCCTTGTTATATTTGAAAAATAAGGGACAACACTTTATATGGATGGAGAGGTTCCAACCTAGTTCTCAGAAGCTGAGGCGGAGACTGATGGGTGACCCTATTCTGAGAATACCAGAAGATGGTGCTGGGTATGTAGTCTTCAGCAACGCATCAAGGACTAGACTGGGTTGTGTCCTGATGTCGGGGAAAGAAGTGATCTTTTGCCGCTCATTGTAGTATAGGGAGTATGAACAGAACTACACAACCCATGACCTGGAGTTTGCATCAATGGTCTTTTCTTTGAAGATGTGAATCACTACTTGATGGGTGAACGATTTACCGTCTACTCTAACCTTAATATTCTCAGGTATACCATCTCACAGAACTACCTGAACATGAGACAACATTGATGGCTATAGTTTCTCTAGCACTATTCCTTTGAGATAGTATATACTCCTTGGAAGGGGAATGTGGTGGCTAACACACTCAACAGGAGGTCTTGTTTGCAGCAGCTGTGTGAGGCGATGGAGAAACAAGCTGCGATGCAAATATCCTTCATGGATGATGATGGAGAAGAACACCTTCAATCTATGATTGACACTCCCCCACTCCATCAGTGAGTTAGGAAGGAATAACTCATGGATGTTGACTAAGAGGCCCCACATGCTATGATATCCTCAAGACATGCTCCTGATAGATTTTCGATAGGTGGGGAGGACGCCATCCTTTTCAAATGATGCACCATGTCACCTGTGACATTACTAGAAGTGATGTTGAGGTAGTTCCATACATCCCATTTAGAGGTACATCATATTGTGGTGAGGTTTTACCAGGACCTCTGAAATCAATACTGGTAGCCACAGATGAGGAAATTAGTCGTAGAGTTCATTTCATGGTGTCTCACTCGTTAATAAGTGAAGGTCGAGCATCTGGTCCTTGTATGATTGAAAAAACCACTTGAGGTACCAAAGTTGAAGTGGGATGGTATATCCATGTACATTTTGAAGGTTTTAGCACGCACATAAAGGGTCTGGGACTCTATCTGGGTGACCATTGACCGACTCACCATGTTGGATCACTTCCAACACATCCAGGAGTAGGGATCGGTAGAGTGCTTCAGGGAGCCTCTACATTCAGGAGACATTATGACGTTAATGGGTGCCTTACAAGATTGTCTCAAACCATGATTCATGCTTTATATCCCGATTTTGTGAGGGGCTATAGGAGTTATCCGACACTCAGCTATGCTTGAGCACATCTTTTTACCCCTAGATGTATAGTCCGACAGAGCGGACCATGCAGAACCTGGAGGGCATGATTCGTGATTGAGTCCTTGATTTTAGTCATAGTTGGGAGTACCACATACCACTAGTGGAGTTTTCATACAAAATTAACTAGCACTCGACCATTGTCATGTCACGTTTGAGACCTTGTATGGGCGGCCATGTGGATCACCCCTATTCTGGACAGACCCATGAGAGTCAGCACTCATGGGTCCGAAGTTGGTACGGGATACAAATGAGAAGGTTCATATCATCTAGGAGAAGATGAGGACTCCACATAGCATGCAGAAATTGTATGCTGATACAAGGGAGAGACCATTGGAGTGTGAGGAGGGAGACCATGTTTTTGTTTGGGTCTCACCCAGACGGGGATTCCAGAGATTTGGCCAGGGTGGAAAGTTATCTTCGAGGATCATCTGACATTCCCCGATTCTCAGTAGATTTGGAGAGGTGGTGTAACACCTTGCTCTTCCAGCATAGATGCACCGGGTGCACGAGGATTTACATGTGTCACAGTTGAAGTGGTATGTGGATGATCCATCACACATCATTGACTAGGGAGAGCTGGGAATTGACAATGGGGAAACTTTTGTGGAGTTTACAGTGGAGATAGAGGATCGATAAGAGTATGTCCTTCATGGATGGTCAATTTATCTAGTACGCATTTAGTGGCAACATGAGAATCTCCAGGAGAGAACATGGGAGTGGGAGGCTCAGATTCATGCTCAGTACCCTCATTTGTTTGAGTATCCTTATTTTGGATTTGGGGAAGTAAATCCCTAAGGTAGGGAGAATGTAATGTCCCAAAATTTCTATGTATTTTTTTTTAAAATTATATGGAATTATTTCGAGAGAAAGTGTTGAGATTGCACATTATTATGATGCATGGGGTTCCCAGAATGAAATTTTGAACTTATTTCAATGTATGTTCATTAATCGTGGGAGTGGGTTTTCTTATCTTTTGAACCAGTGATGATATCAAAAATGATAGGGAACCATTGAACAAAGAACACCGATATTCACCTAGAATGTACTTAACATTAACTAAAAAGGGTCAGAAGAAAATGTTAATTTTCTAAAATTTCGGAAAATAATAAAATAACGTAGAAAAAATTATTTTATATTCTTTCGCACAGTTGAGTATCAGACGACGACACTATGGTGCAGCGACGGGGCGATGACTAGGCGCATTAAATGAGGATCATTAATGGCTCGTTATGATGTAGTATAAAGATTCAATGTTTCAACATAATAGAAATGTAACACCCTAGGCTTCCATGATACAGTTCCTTTTGAATAATCCAATAGCTTGCATTGTACGCATCATTGAGTTTTAACACACAACTACCAATCAAACTTGCCATTATGAATAGTAATACCCACTTTTTAAATATTATATTTTTTTTTCAAAATGGACTTCATTTTTGGATTCATAATATCAAAATTAGCTGAGGGTAAATTTATGGTATTTTCCTGAAAAATTTCAATTTTTGATGAATAGTGAAAACACTACGTTATTATTTAAAAATGACTTTTTATTTAAATAATTAGTTATATTATTTAAATTTCAATTTGGTAAAAATAGTTACATAATACCTATATATGGTGAATGTTATTCATTGATTTCATTTTATAATAATATTAGATATATAATATTTTATTGAACTTTTTACTGTCTTTTACCCACCTTTTAGGCGCATTTGAAAATTTGCATAAAAAGTAATTTTACCGCTTCTTTGAATTAAATATACAAAATTTGAGAGACACGGTTGATATCAGTAAGTAATATATGGTGCAATAACATGAAAATAATATTTTTTTGAATAGTAACTTTTGACTTTTATTTACCACGGTTAAAAGTAAATAGGGTAATTAATGGTAACAAATGACTCTATAATTACCCTAAAACATGTATTAATTCTATTGGATAAGTTTATTTCGATCAAAATGAACCTTAGGGATAAAATATGATCCTTTTGGTTCACTTATATTAGATTAGTACATGTATTATTATTTTAATTAAAGAAGAGTTAAAAGTGTTAAATTCAATGATTAATAACTAAACCATTTTTAATATGGGGTAATACATTAGCTAAATTGGACTATAAATATTGATTAGAAAGCTAAAAATATTTCCTGCATAATTGTATTTTATTTATATGTTTTAGACATTAAATAATTAAATTTATTTATGACACAATTATAATGTAGTAATTAGCTTTTTAATGAAGGGTTAAAATAATTGATGTCATAAATATCCAAATACATGTAAATTGAGACTTTTGATGCATTCCAATAATTTTATAGATTAATATAAAATGTTATGGTTTTATTCAATGAATTTTAATCTAAGTAATCATGCTGTTATAACTTCCACAGAAATCAATTACTAAATAGTGTCAACAATGACATAAATGAGTTTTTGAAACAAATACAATATTATTAAATGATATAATAATATTAAAAATATAAGATTCGGAAAAATGACTTATATAATAATATATATATCATTAATAAACCACTTGGGGTTCTATTTTCATTTTATAGTTTTATTATTAACCATATAACACAATAATACATGTATACATGGTAAAAGTTAGACTATTTAACTAAGAGTTTAATCTAAAAGATATGGTTAATATGGTTACCTAAATCTATATAAAACTTATTTCTTGAGAGGTTTTATACCCATACCCTCCTTATACTCTAGATAAACTTTTTTATCCATTATAAACCGAATATGAATGTATAATAAAAGAATATTTCACGCTTTTCCAAAAGTGACCCTCAACTCTCTTATAAAAGAGTACTTGCCCTTCTCTCAAAATAACACACCCAAAGAAATTTGGATCGTTCAAACCCAGATCTAATATAATCCCAACTACTCTATCATAGACCTATAAACCATACTTTTATAAGAAATCCAACCTAAGGACACTTTTTGATCAACTCAAAAGGAAATACCTGAAGAAGAGGTAATAATTTCACCCCCTTTTTCAATGTTCTTTTCTTTTTCCACTTACCCTTTCTTTGTTGTTTCCATACCAAAATAATATCTTATGTACCTTTTAAACACTGTTATTTTATTATAAATATATTAAAACTGTAATCATTATTCTATCCATCCTATGAATGACAAGTCACCATACGTGCGTACGTACGGCTTACCGTCTCCACGTAGTGGCTAGTTTGTTATTCAAACACTTCATTATTTAGATGGGTATAATAATGAGTATAAATGATATAAATAATAAATATAACATGTTAAGTAATCTTTATATTTTATATACCATCCAATTACATACAATTTCACCATCAATAGAATGATATTGTCACTTATGGATACGTACGGATTACCGTCTCCACCAACATGATGAGATTCATTCCCCATCGTAACAATTCAAGAATAAATTTCATTTTATGAATAAAATATAATGTTTAAGAACATAATATCATTCTACATATGAATCAAATACATATTATCCAAAAGAAACATGACTTACGTAAAAAACATATAAAGGAAAATGAATCAGTTAACACCCGAAACAATGATACTACTGAAATGTTACTAACAAAGCAATATTAGATTATCATATATGATATCATATTTATGTATGTGGTTCTTGTATAATTTAATAAAAATTATTTAACTATTATACTGGAGGTTAAATTACCCTCTAACAAGGAAAAGTTCAAGGTAATGTTTAATTCTACAATCTCTTCATTATATGAGGTTTATTATACGCGAGTATATACTGGGACCTCTTTATCATCCACATCTATGTATCATAAAAAATTTATTTCAAATTTATTTTCTATTACTTAGAGTATGGGTTAATTTAATTTATACCCTTGATTTAATTTTTATTAAGTGTTTATAAATGAATTTTTCTGTCATTTTCCAAATAATGTACTTTACGACCTTTTCGACAAAATTAAGGAAAGAACATTTTTTAACATATATGGAATGTGTGGCTTTTCTCCACCATTATAACATCTTCGAAGCTACCCTTACAAGACCATATGAATATTTTAAAAATAATTGTTTTATTTTATAATTATGTGACATTAAAATGATTTCAAAATTGAAAAAGTAATTTCTCTCAAATAGTTTTGATTTTATCTATGTCAACATCCTTTGATGGATTTTACACTTGTTTGAATTTGATTTATTATGATAAAAATCATTAATATTGTATTAATGTTTTTGTGATATGTTTGACTATGGATGTGTTATTTTTATACCATTCATGGTTTATTGTTAAAGTATTAACAGTTCATATTCTAGTTTAAATACGAATGTTTATGATATGTTTTAACCTTTTCACATGATGAATGCCTTAGAATTAGTATGTGATGGATGGAGCCCAGTATAGATTTTCAATGCATTGGTAGGTATCATGTTACAAACTAGTGTCTTGGCACAAGGTCTTGACAAAATATTATTTGTAGTCTTAGCACAAGTCCTTGACTATGTGGTTATGAAGTGTGGCATTATGCATTCCATCAATATGAAATTTTCTATTGATAATTCATGTGATTATTAGACTAGTAGAATATCTATGGGAATAAGTAAATGGAATTATTTTATTTATATTTTCCATATTATTCTGAATTTTATGTTTAAAAGGATTATTTTTTCTTCTTATACATTTCCATAAATGTTTATTCTTATCTATGAAATTTTTCGCTACATTGTTATCCTTACTGATCACTTAAGCACAGCCCTTTCTATGTTTTTTTCTCAATGTGTGAAGAAGTATATTATGACTAACCTACATGGATAGTCTAAGGGATATGAATGTGTTCAAAGGAGATAATGTTGTTGTTATTTTTTATTTTATGATGTAATGTAAATGTTATGTATGTATATAGTGCTTCCAAGGATACTAAACTGATCGGTCTTTTGGGACATGATTCATTGTATCATGCCAATGTTATGTAATAATGCACCGACTCTAGGTAACTGGGGTTGGGGGCGTTACAGTTGGTATCAAAGAATAATTAGTACAAACCTTGGAAGATATATTTAGAAAAAAATTGACTAGAGAACATTACCCTAAGATAGACTTTGAGGATTAGTATAGAATAACTTCCTAAAATTTTGGTAATGTAGAGATTTTGTGAGTCATCAAAGCAATACAACCCTGTCTGGATAAGAGCAGGTAGAGGCGGCTCTGGCACAAATGTACCTAGGAGAAAAAACTCTGACAAGTAGTTATGGGCATGACCCAGGGTATGCTGGTACATGACAACGGGCCTTGCTGCACTCTTAGTTACAACACTCCCAGGGGATATTCTTAAGAAAATTCTCATTTTCATTGAAACCCATTATGTAGGATTTATGAGTATATAACTGCTCAAAGAATTTTTTTTTATGATTATGGATTATATCCATAAACTGTTCAATTTATGTTGTGTTTTTTACAAGTTTGGAATTATGTAATGCGATTCATAAATTATTCTAGTGTATGCCATTTTTTAGAAATGGCGCCTAGTGGAAGGAATGGAACCCGTATCAACACACGTAATCCATGTAGGAATTTCCCTCATACAAATGATAATTATAGTGGACCTAGGGATGCAACGGGTGCGGATTAGCTTATCACCATATTCAGAAAACTCACTCGGGTTATGAATAATAACCTTACCCATATGGAACACCCTAATACACAATGTATAGGATTAATGTTAGACCGATTAATGAGGAAACAACCACTGAAGTTTAGTGTGACTACAAATCCATTTTTAGCTGAGCAATGGATAAGTTCCTTAGAGAAAATATTTCATGCATTGGGGTGTTGCGAAAGGGAAAAAGTTGTCATGGCAGTTCATCACCTCATGAGAAATGAAGATCAATGGTGGCCATTAATTCAAAACACAAAGGAGGATGAATAGGTAACAAATATGGAAAGATGACGTTTAATGATATTTTCATAGAAAAATAACTACCTCATGACCATTGAATGGATATGGAAAAACAATTTCTAAGTATCATGAAAAATTAGGATGAGAATGTCACGAAGTATGAGGCTAACTTTACAAGGATAGAAAGGAATGAAACATATTATATACGTAACCAAAGGAGTAAGAGTAATCGATTATTTGTTGTTTTAAAACCATTTCTTCGTTGAGAATTAGTCTCACAATCCTTCTCATCGTACAAAGATATTGTCTCATGTGCTATCAAGACAAAAAAGGAATTCTCTAAGTCGTTAAAATTTAATTCAAAGATATAGAAGAATAGATCCTATGAACACTCTGTAAATGTGAATAAGGTGAAGAAGGGAAAAGTTGAATATCCATACTATGGTAAATGTGGGAAGAAACACCCTGGTACTTTCTTGAAGGAAATGAGAGTCTATTACAAGTTTGGTGAAAAAGGCCACCAAGATCGTGATTGTAAGGGAAAGAAAGAGGATATCAATGTTGAATGATAAAATTGTAGAGAAAAGGGGCATTATGAAAACTAATTTCCTAAGAGCCAAGGAAAATTATCATAGAAAAGGCTAAGACAGCAAGGCCAAGATTATGAGATCACTACTGCTGAGGTTGAAGCTCCAAAAGACGTGGTTGTAGGTAATTTAATGGTTTCCCCAAGTTTATCCAATCCTTTATTTAATTATGGATCATCGCATTGTTTCATATCATCCGAGTTTTCTATGAAAAATAGATATTTCAAATTTGATTTAATATAAGAGTTTTCAATCAAAACTCCTAAGGGACGTGCCATTGCAATAATGTTTTCTGAATAAGATCCCATTAGGGAATATAAATGTTCTTTATCTACTGATCTGATCATTATACACATGATTGAATTTAATATAATCCTTTGTATGAATTGGATTTTGAACCATGATGGAAACATTTTTTGTAAGAAGAAGGAAGTTTCAATTTTTGATGATGATAAGGAATACTTTATGTTTAGTGAAGAAACATCACCACTTGATTCTTATCTAGATGCACCCCCAGTAGGTCTACTGAATTCAATTATTGGGGAGGAAGAGAGTGAAATAACTAAGGGTGAGTAAAGGAATGTTCAAATAGAGGACGTAACTATTGTGCAAGAATATGTTGATATTTTTCCAGAGGATTTACCTGGACATCCTCCAGAATGAGTAATTGAGTTTTCCATTGATTTAATTCTTAGTTTAAGTCCCATTTAGAAGACCCCATATAGAGTTTCTACTAAAAAATTAGTGGAACTAAAGAAAAAACTAGAGGAATTGAGTAATATGGGATTTATTTTTCATAGTTTTTCTCCATGGGGGGCCCTTTTTATTTCTATTAAGAAGAAAGAGGGATCTATGTGGTTGTGTATTGACTATAGGGAGATCAATGCTATAACAATAATGAACAAGTATCCCCTACTATGTGTTGATGATTTCTTTGATCAAATTCATGGAGCTCAATATTTTTCAAAGAGTTACCATCAATCTGGATATCATCAGTTTTGTGTGAAGAAGGAAGATATTCCAAAGACAATATTTCTAACCAGGTACGGGCATTACTAGTTTACAGAAATTCCTTTTGGACTGACTAATTCACCCTCTATTTTCATGGATCTAATGAATATATTTTCGAGGAATATCTTTATGACTTTGTGGTGGTACTTATTGATGATATCATGGTTTATTAATAAAGCTATAAAGATCATGAAAATCACTTGCTCACTATTCTTAAAACCCTTATAAGAAATTAATTATATGAGAGGTTTAGAAAGTGTGAATTTTGGATTCATGAAATTTCTTTTCATGTCCATACTGTCTCTAAGGATGGAATATCTGTTGATCCTTCAAATACAAGAGAAATACAATAATGGCCATTACTGATGAGTATAACTGAGGTACATAGTTTTATTGATTTGGCAAGTTATTATCGGTGTTTTATCCATAATTTTTCCTGATTTGCAAACCCATTAACCAAGATCACACGTAATGGGGTTAAATTTATTTGGAAAAAGGAGTATGGAGAATGTTTTTTAGAACTCATGATAACATTAGTCAATTATTTTATTATGACTCTACCATAGGTGAATGATGGGTTTTTTATTTATAGAGATTCTTCAAAGACAAGACATGGTTGTGTCCTTATAGAAAATGATAGAGTTATTTCATATGCATCACTATAACTAAAAATTATTGGGAAAAACTATCCCACTCATGATCACGAGGGAGAACCTATATAATTTTCTTTAAAGATATACTGACACTATCTCTATGGTAAAAAATGTGAGATATATACTGATCATAATAGTTTGAAGTATATTTTATCATAGAAATAACATAACATGAGGCAAATAAGATGTCTTGAGCTACTCAAGGATTATGATTTCACTATACACAACCACCCGGGGAAGGAAAATCAGGTGGGGGAATGCATTGAGAAGAAATGATCATGGGGTTTTGAACAATATGGAAGTTGAAAGGGATCTTATGTTCATGGATCTAGTAAATATGGATATGGGAATAATCATGGAAGGTTAAACATCAATTCATTTTCAAATGGTTACTACACCATATTTATAAGAAAGGATAAAAAGTTCATAGATGGATGATGATGAGTTTCAAAAGAAAATTAAAGTTGTGAATGATGGGAGATTGATTGAATTATTATGTGAAGATGGAATTTTGAAATTTGGGAAGATACGTTGTGTTCTTGACATACCGAGCCTAAAACGAGAATTTTTGGATGATGATCATAGCTCCAATTTCTCTATACATCTTGGTAGCACTAAGATGTATAGATATTTGAAGGAACATTTTTGGATTGACACCATCAAGTGGGAGATTGCTAAATATGTGTCAAGATGTATGGTTTGTCAATAGGTTAAGGTTGGAAGACAACATCCTAGAGGATTCATG
This sequence comes from Viscum album, assembly GCA_963277665.1. NCBI lineage: Eukaryota > Viridiplantae > Streptophyta > Magnoliopsida > Santalales > Viscaceae > Viscum > Viscum album. Next base: position 128,847,061 of record OY728131.1, on the reverse strand, counting down.
CGACCTCCACACATACCTGAGTGGAAATGGGATGATATTACGCTGGACTTTGTCATGGGACTACCAAAGACTCCTATAAGGAATGATGAAATATATTTCATTGTTGATAGTCTAACAAAGTAAACAAATTTTAATTATATATGAGAATACTTAAAACTTGAAAATTTAGCAATACTATATGTTAATGAAGTTGTAAGACCTCATAGATTACCCCTATTGATTGTTTCCTATAGTGATCCAAATTTTACATCAAGATTCTGCGAAAGTCTTCAGAAGGCCTTGGATACTGAACTTTATTTGAGCACTACCTACCACCCTCAAAACGATGGACAATCAGAACAAACTATTCAATCCTTAGAAGACATGTTGAGATCTTGATCACATGACTTTCAAGGTATGTGGGATCAATATTTACCTCTGGTAGAATTTTACTATAATAATATCTTCCCTTCAAGTATTCAAGTGGCACCATATGATGCATTATATGGAAAGAGATGTCACACACCAACTTGTTGGGATGATATTGGTGAAAGAAAACTCATAGTCCTCAAACTTGTTGAGTAAACAATGGAAAATGTTATGGTTATCCAAACCCACATCAAAGAAGATCAAAGTAGAAAAAAGAGCTATGCTGATAACCGAATGAAGGATTTGGAATTTTAAGTAGGAGATCATGTTTATTTGAAGGTATCTCAATGGAAGGGTGTTATACATTTAGGTAAGAATGGTAAATTGAGTCCTAGGTACATCAGAACTTTCGAAATTCTTGAATGAATTGGAGTTGTAGCTTATCGTTTGGCAATGATTCCAAGTCTCTCCAAAGGTCATGATGTGTTCCATGTATCACTATTGAGAAAATACATTCTGAACCCAACGCATGTACTTACATATGAAAAAATAGAACTGGAACCTGAACTATCTTATTGTGAAGAACTCATCATAATTCTTGACACCATAAAACAATTGTTGAGAAACTAGACAACTCGTCTGGTGAATGTTCTATGGAGAAATCATATGATGGAAGAGGCAACATGGGATCATGATGAAATTTTGATGAAGAACCACCCAGATTTTTTTTATGTAGTAATATTGTAGAAATTTTGAGGACAAAATTATTTAAATTAGGGGAGAATATAACACCCCTTGATTCCACATCACATTTCCTTTTGGATAATGAAATAGCTTTTTTTGTACACAAATTTTAGTTTTAACACACCATGACCAATGAAACCAGCAGTTATGAATAGTAATACCCACTTTTTGAAATTTTATAAATTTTATTTTTTCAAAATGGACTTCATTTTTGGATTTAGAATATCAAAATTATCTTAGGGTGAATTTTCGGTATCTTTCTGAAAACATACAATTTTTGATGAATAGTGAAAAACATAGTGTTATTATTTAAAATCCACTATTTGTTTAAATAATTCGTTATATTATTTAAATTTATTTTAGGAAAAAATAGATACATAATACCTATATATGTTCAATTTAATTAATTGGAGTCATTTTATAATAATATTAGATATATAACACTTTGTTGAACTTTTTACCATCTTTTACTCACCTTCTAGATGTATTTGAAAATTTCGATAAAACGTAATTATAAAAATTCTTGTGAATTACATTTAAAAATTCCAAGAGACATGGTTGATATCAGTAAGTAAAATTTGGTTCAATAAGATGAATATAATTTATTGGTGAATAGTATCTTATTTACTTTTCTTTCATACAGTTAAAATTAAATTGGGTAATTAAATTTAAATATGATATTATAATTACCCTATCTCATGTCCTAATTCTATTGGATATGTGTATTTCAACCAAAATCAGCCTTAGGGATAAAATATGACTCTTTTGTTCAACTTGGATTAGATTATGACATTTATTATTATTTTATTTAAAGAAGAGTTAAAGGTGGTAAATTCAATGTTTAATAACTAAACCGTTGTTAATATTAGTTTATACAAAAGATAAATTAAACCAAAAAATATTCATTAGAAATATAAAAATATTTCTTACATAATGGTATTTTATTTGTAATTTCAAGACATTGAATAATTACATTTATTTATTAGACAATGATGAAGAAGTAATTACCTTTTTAATGAATGGTTAAAATAATTGATGTTATAAATATCCAAATAAATGTAAATTGAGACTATTGATACATGAAACTAATTTTTTAGATAAATATGACATTTTAGGGTTGATTAAATTAATGTTTTTCCAAGTAATCATTATTTTATGACTTCAACAGAAATCAATTACTAAATAGTGTCAAAATTGACATAAATGAGTTTTTAAAACAAATACTATATTATTAAATGATATAATAGTCATAAAAATTTATGGTCCTAAAAAGAACTTATATAAAAATATATATATCATTAAGGAACCACTTGGGGTTCTTTTTTCATTTTATAGTAAGATTATTAACCATATAAAATAATTATACAAGAATAGATGGTAAAAGTTAAACTATTTAACAAAGAGTTAAAACTAAAAGAAAAGGATAATATGGTGACCTAAGCCTATATTAAACCAATTTGTTTGAGAGGTTTTCGACCCATACCCAACTTATATTGGAAATAAAACGTTTTGGATCCATTATAAACCGAATATGATTGTATAATAAAATAATATTTCACGCTTTTCTTAAAGTGACCCGCACATTTCTTATAAAATGGTATTCCCCCTTCTCCCAAAATCACACGTCCAAAGCCATTTGGATCAGCCAAACCCTGATCAAATATCCTACCAACTACCGTCACATAGACCTATAATCATTACTTAGATCATAAAGTCATCCTATGAAGCCCTTTTGAATTACATAAAAGGAACCACCCGAAGAACATGTAATAATTTCACCACCTCTTTAAAAGTTATTTTCTTCTTCCACTTCTTCTTTATATGTTGTTTCCAAATAAAAATCATTAATTAAGTAACATATAATTACAATGATGTTATTATAAATATGGTACAACCATATTATTTATTCTATCCATCCTATGAATGATACGTCACCGTACACGCGTACGTCCGACTTACAGTCTCCACGTCGTGGTGTAGTTTGTTATTCAAAAAATACGTTATCTAGATGGGTATAATAATGAGTATAACTGATGTAAATAATAAATATAAAAAGTTTGGGATTCTTTATATATGATATACCATCCAATTACACACAATTTCACCATCAATAGAATGATATTATCACTCATGCATACGTAGGGATTACCATCTCCATCAATGCGAGGAGATTAATTCCCCATCTTAACCATTCAAGAATGAATTTCATTTTATGATTACGAAATAAAATTTTATAACATAATATAAATTTTTATATGAATAAAATACATCTTATCCCTAACAAACATGACTTATATAACTGAACATGTACACGAAAATGAATCAGTTAACACCAGAAATGATGATACTACTGAAATATTATTAACAATGAAACATTAGAAGATCGTATATGATATCATATTTATGTATTTGGTTATTTTATAATTTAAAAAAAAATTTAACAATTATACATGAGATTAACATACCCTCTACCAAAGAAAAGTACAAGGTAAGGGTTAATTCTACAATCTCTCCATTATCCTAGGTTGTTTATATGTGAGTATCAACTGAGACCTCTTTGTCATCCACATCTGTGTATCTTAAAAATGTATTTCAAAACATTTTTAATAATTCCTTGAATATGGGTTAATTTCATTTATACCCTTTTTATAATTTATATAAAATTTTATAATGGAATCTTTCCATTATTTCCCAAACAAGGTACTTTACGACCTTTTTGAAAAAATTAAGGAAAGAATGTTTTTTCAATTATACAGCGGGTGCGGCTATTTGCCGCCATTATATCATCTTTGATGCATCCATTACAAGATTATAATAATATTTTCAAAATAAATTTTTTCTTTTATAATTATGTGACTTTTAAATGATTTCAAAATAGAAAAAGATATTTATCTCAAATAGTTTTGATTTCATCTATCTCAACATCCTTTGATGGATTTTACATTTGTTTGAAGTTGATTTATTAAGATAAAATCATCCATATTGTATTGAAGGTTTTGTGATATGTTTGAATATGGATGTATTATTTTTATACCATTCATGGGTTATGGTTAAAGTATTAACATTTCATATGCTAGTTTTAGTACAAATGATTATGTTATGCTTCCACCTATTCATATGAGGAATTCATTGAACTTAGTAAGTGACAGGTGGAGCCCGCTATAGATCCTAGATGCATCAGTAGGTATCCTGAGACAATATAGTGTCTCAGAACAAGGCCATGAAAAAATATTATTTGTAGTCTTGGAACAAGGCCTTGACTATGTGGTTATGATGTCTGGTATTATGCATTCCATAAATATGAAATTGGTTATTGATATTGCATGTGATTATTTGACTAATAGAATATCTATGTGAATAAGTAAATAGAATTATGTGATTTAAATTTTCCATATTATACTGAAGTTTAAGTTTAAAAGGATTATGCTTTAGTCTTATACATTCCCTTAAATGTTTATAATTATTTAAGAAAGATTTCTCTATATTGTTATCCTTACTGAGAACCTGAGCTTATCCCTTTGTATGTTTTATTTTTCCTAGGATACGAAGAAGTATATTATGACTGACCAGCTGGGATAGTCTAAGGGATGTGAATGTTTTCAAAGGAGACAATTTTGTTGTTATTTTTCATTGCATGATGTAATATAAATCTCATGTATGTATATAGTACTTCCATGTCTACTAAACATATCGGTCTTTTGGGACATGATTCCTTGTATCATCGCAATGTTATGTAACAATGCATTGACTTTGGGTAACTGGTGTCACGACATTACAAGAAACACTTCGATGTGTTCCCTTTTTAAATAGCTAATGCATTGTAGAGTGGGAACTAAATAGTTTGAAATTCCCTGATGAACATCTATTGATTTTCCGCTCAAATAATGATTGACGAATACCGGTGGAACGTCATTGAATACGACTTTCCCTGAAGAATGAAGTCGGGAAGCGATGAATGATGTTGACATGTTGAACCCTTAAGGATGAACCACCATAGAAACAAATTTCAAATGGGGTAGGGGTTGTTTGATTAAATTCTTTTCTTCATTCATTTTCTAAAGTGACGAACGCACATCAACCAATGAATAGGTTGACCCGTGGATCATTATTAAATGTGGGAGGTCTTCCTTTTCTTTGGTTTCTACATCGGGTTTGGTATATTAATGATATAATGTTATCCTCAATCCCCCCCCCCCACTTTAAGATTCTAACACGGTGGGCATGGTCCGACACGAACTAGGATGGACACCCCCTATGCCTTGTGTGTTCATTGTAAAAGAACATTCAAAATGGTGGAAATGAAATTTCAAGGCCCACACAGAGATGGAGGAAACTAGAGAGGCCCAAGAGAACAATAGGTTTTGAAATATTATCACCAGAGAGGACCTAGTGGCCCGCAGAAGGTGCCACCGAAGTGACACTACTTGCATGGTGGCGGTCTGTAGTCGGGGCCGTAGGCGGGAGGTGGTGCCAACCGGTGCAGTACGTGGGTGGAGTGGGCAGCCCTTTACAGCCACACAGGTAGAGGTGGAATGCCCGGTGTGTGCCACAGTGAAGGAAGCCATGACCCGTCGGCCGCGGTAGCTGGATGAACACTGGGCTGGCCCTAGTGAGGTCCAATGGGCTATGCAGACAGAACATGCGTCCGATCAACGTACCATCCATGGAATAAGAACACTTGTGATGAGGAGGTACTTCTAAGATACTATACGTGAGTTTTGGACAAGGTTGGCATACGACCGGGTTGGATCTGAATCGAATCCAACTAGGTCATTTTTAAAAAAATGATCATATCGTATAGAACATATGTCCATTTGACACACCATCTATTGTGTCGGGACCCTTACGACGAGACATGCCATCAGGTAACTCTATGTGGGGCTTTGTTGCTGTTGAGGAAAACCTGATTTCTAGAGGAACATATCCTATCTGAATCAAGCATGCTAAGTGTAGGAATCTAGCGGCTCGCTGTGACGTGGACCAGCATAAGAGATACCCTTTGTGGATCAGCATATGAGAGACCCTTCATGGTCTAGAATAAGAGAAAAATTAGTTGATCAAAATTAGAGCAACCCTTCATGGATCAACGTGTGATTAAATCTTCATGGATCAGCAGTAGCATGACTCGTCGTGGATCGATAGTAGAGTGGCCCATCGTGGATCAGTAGCAGAGCGACCCTTCATGGATCAGTAGTAGAGAGACCATTCGTTGATCAGAATTAGAGCCTCTAAACAGAATAAGATGATATAGATTTATGACTAATCATTATTATGTATATAATTAAGTTATACCTAGTGTGGGATGTGTCTTTTTTCATATGCTTTACTTTGAGATATTTCTATATGGTATTATTCCTTTGTGGATTTTTGTGAGACTAGAGTTGGTCTTGGGGTCCCAACTAAGTATTGTTATAATCACCCCTACAAGGGATTCACCCTCACATGTTGTGTCTTGTAGAGATGATAGAAAAATTTGAAAGGGATTTTGGGTAACCAGGGATAGACGTTTCCTAGAGGTGGATCGATTGATGTGGTGTTCTGTAGTGACTTCTACTAGTGATCTGTTACTACCCATTAGGTAGGATCCTTGGCGGATGACCTGTAGAGCTTGTAAATCTTTTTACTTACTTTAATTTCAGTTGGGCTTGTATTATGGACCCTTTACCTTTAGTTTACGCCTCTTACTCTCAGTGGTGGTAGTTTTGTGGTGGTTTTACTACCCTTTTTCCTTTTTGGTTTGAATTGTGAAGTATTCCCTATCTGTGTGTGTACAGGTTTAGAGGAAATGCCTTTCCTTTTTAGGATATTCCTTTCCGGTGCTATTCACTAGCCCCTCGCCTATGGAAGGCGAGCACGAGGAAGTCACTTCATGGGCCCCGAGGGATAGGTCGTGACATGAAGGATGAAAATGGTTTAACATATTCTACGATCCCATTTGATGTCTTTGTTAATATGTTATTTTTTAATTTAATTATTTAAAAATTAAATTCTCATGTTTAAGAAGTAGTGTTACTTTTTAGGTTTAGAGTTTAATTTATTATATTATAGAACTTATGCAAATCATACTTATTTTGAAAAATAGTTAGAGATATATGGAATAAATTTCTGTACATTTATGGATTTTGTGATCTGTTAAAAGTAAATTTTATTTATTTAGGCATAAAAAAATAATTTCTGGATATTCATTTCATATAGTAAGATATGATGTTTAAATTGATCAATAAACATCTAAAGCATGAAATTATTCTTATGAAATAGAAACATATCACTTAATAAAATTTCCTTGTATATTTAGATAGCGAAATAATGTATAATCATTGAGAAGAAAATCTTGAAAAATTGATATCTTATTACATTTATATTCGATGAATATAATGATCTTTTAAATCATCAACTATTATTGTTTTTGAGGAACATAACCTTCTATTGATCACTCACATGCTCATGATAAATGACCTTAATCACTCTCTATAATTAATGAGGCTTTTCATCCATTTAAATAACGTCACATTAGAGTAATTTTATATGAATTAGAAACATTTTTCTGTGTTATTCCATATGTTCATTTTTTTTAATTTCATTTTCTCTATTGAAAATATGATATTTTAAAAAGAATTTTATAATGTGGGTTTTTCAGGGATGATATTTTCAAATATAAAACCCTCAAGTATTGGGATAAAGTTTAAAATGAGAGGATGTAATTTATTTAAGGTGTGGAGAATGTGAAAACATGAAATTATAAATAAATAAAATTTAATTTGATATCTTATGTGTCACATTATACCAATCTTTAAAAACCCATGAAAAATATTTCTGTAAATTTAATCTCTTCGATAGCTTAAAGAACACACAATCCCTTGTTGAAATAAACCATAATATATCATACCATTATAAACTTATCAGTAAATATTAGTTATTGAGAATTACTAACTAAATAATTAATATTATGGATATTTATTTATTATAAAGAATATAATAATCATTTAAAATAAAAAAATGATAATTGTTTTTTCAAAAAGAATATTTACTCATGATTTTTGACTAAAATTTAAAATTAATATAAAATAATTTTATAAAATATATTTGATAAAATATAATTTTTAAGAAATAATATTATCAAAATTATCTTATGATGAATTTTTGGGATTGTTTTGAAAAGTTTCATTTTTTGATGAATAGTGAAAATAATGAATTTTATTTGAAAGATATATTTTTTAAAATAATTTATAATGTTAAATTATATTTTTCAATTTTTAGAAAATTTATTTAAATTATATATATATTAATTCAATTTAAGACATCATAATTATTTTTATATTTTATTTTGATATAAAAACTTTGTAAAATTTTGAACATTATTTCTTTGAATGGTCAGTTTCTCATCACGTCTACAGGATTGATTTTAATATTATTTTTTACCAATTACATGCATGGAATTTGGATAAATTTATTAAATATTTTGAATCATAATAATTTATATTATATAATAATTCCAACATAATTTTTTAACCAAAATGAATAATGAAAAGAAAAAGAATAATTTATTGCGGTTAAGGTAAAAAATAATATACAATAAGGTTAAAATAAGGAGATAAGGGTAAAAATGACATCCCAAATTGTCAAAATAATATTGGATGGTAATATTTAATCCTTATCCTGATAATATATTTAAATTTTTTTCATTTTTAATCTTTTTCCATGTGAATGAATTTATCATTTTGGATACTTTGGGAAATATCCATGTAATTTCCAAGGAGGCCCACTTTCCCTACTTATGAAAGGGAACTACCTATCCTCACTTATACAAACATACCAAGCCAATTTTCTTGAACAAAACCTAGAAACATATCTCTCAAGCATCATCAGTCACATTCTATGGTAGCCGATGTTCCCCAAATACCATCCTAAGGGTCTTTAAGAGGAGATCTAAAGAAGGTTTCTCTTTGAGAAGGGAATTATATTAACAAAGATCTTTAATTTTATTTTTTTAATTCAACCTCAAGTTATGTATTAACACATAAAATATAATGACACTAGTATCTAAAAAATACTAATATTTTAATATGTTGTTGTAATAATAATTATCCATTTTCACTTCTATTAAATGTGGAACAAAACCATCTATTGTGTGTACAACGTACTACCCCTTAACAAACCAATGTAGTATGCTTTTAATCCACAACTCTATTGGATGGATAAAATTATAGATTTAAAAGATATATATTATATATATAATATTATTATAATTAATTAATTTTAATATAAGATATTTATTTTAACGTTCCATTCTGTTCTAAATATGATAACGATACTCATGTGTATGGTGGACTATCACCTCTCAAAGAGATGTGATTTGTTTTTAACTATTAATTTACATGTAAAATGATAAAGATAAAAATAATAAAATATGTGATATATAAGATATGAATTTTTTTATAAAAAATAAATATATCACCCACTTCATTACCCTTTCATTCGTTATGGGAATGGTATCGTTGCTCACGCATACGTACGACCAACCATCTGGATGATGCGATGTGATTTATTTTCCATGCCAAAGAAGTAAGAGTGGTTATAATAATGTATCTATTGAGTAAATATTATATTTATAAAATTATTATCATTTTGGAGTTGATTTATTTATATCCTAGGTACAATAAAAAGAACATTATTTACAAAACATTAAAGATAAAAAAACTTATTAACCAATAAAACAATGAAAATAATAAAATATTAATAACAAAAAGGTGGTAAAATGTTATAATAGGATCATATATGATATTATAAATATTCTTATATTTTCCAAATAATTTTATAACTTTTTTAGAATCATTATTCATGAGGTTAAATCACATTCATGTAATGTAAATCACATGTTAAGAGATCTGGTCTCAATTTCCTTTCATTATGGAACATTTGTATATTATGCAAAAATTTAATTTTTATGGGGTACACAGTACCGATATTACATTTATTGTCATGAATAGTCAATAATTCCTTGTATATTATATTTAAACATCATTTATTTTATCTAATTTGATTTTAATTGAATATTTCCAAGTGATAAAAGATATTGTCTTATTTTCCTTTAATTATGGTAAATTTGATTGTATGGACCAATTTATTTTATACGGTGCATAAAATTCCCATTTAACAAGTAATATCATAAATAATTCATAATTCATGGTATTGTAACTTTCAATTTGTAATATTTCATCCATGTGTATTTCACATAAATATTAAAAGGTGGTAACATACATCATCTCAATTTCAGTTCATTGAGGAATATTTTATTGATGTTAACCTCAATTAATATATATGCTTTAAATAATTCCACTTTGACAAATAATATAATTATTCATCAATAATTTATAATATTTTAAGTTTCAAATTAAATTATTTCATCCAGGAGGATTTGACATGAAATTTACAAAATGATAAATGTTTTTTTACAATCTCTCTTTATTTTGTGATTGTTAACGTTCTCTTGAAAAAATAAATTTCATATGAAAATTTGTCATTGTAAATTAAATTTATATTGAATATCCATATTCTTGTATAATGGATATCTGTATTTACCAAACTGTATCTCATTTCTATATATGGTGTTTTACTTTTAAGTTTATTTGATTAACTAAAGAAATATTGAAAACTATATATCTTTTACTCGATATATATTTTTGATGAAAAGACATAATGATTCATGATATAAAGTAATTATTAAATATATGAGGAAATATTTGGACCTGCTGTGATGGGTGCGTTCTGGTATAATTCATCAGCTCATTGAATCTATAGGTCTCATGAGGAAAATAAGTAAGATAGCATTAAATAGGTGTTACTCTTTAGTCATAAACTATCTTGTGAATGATATTGATGGTAGAGGTATCATGATTCATAAGATCACCGAATCCAATAATTGAGAATTTCTTTCACTAAGAATTTAGTTTTTATTATCCATGAAATTTTCAAAATGATATTGTCTCAAAATTCATTTCATCTCATTATATTGATTAAATGGCATGTTTTTTTCAGTTATTTACCTTACAATACTGGATATTCATTATTTTTATCATGATAATCACGTTGTTTTAATGACATGTGTGTTCATCTATTTAACATTATGTTTTTATTATTCTTATTGATCAATGATAGCTTCCATTATACTTAACCATTACAGATCATTTTAGCTCAGCATTATATTTTTCCTTTCCTAGGATTCCATTAAGTGTATAATGATTGATTTCAAGGATATTATAGAGGTAATAATGTTATTCTAAATAATATTTTATAATTTTGTTTTCAAAATCTAATATGAGATTCATGTATAAATATAGTTTTCTAACTATACTATACTAGTCATTTCATCAAGATTATATTTTTATATCCTATAACATTGCAATAAAGTAGACAATAGCTCTAGTTTTCTAAGGTTATGGTCACTACAATAGTGGTGGTTTTATTCATGTGAGTTTCATAGTGTTCTTGATAGTTTTGTGGTTAGGTAGAGGTTGTGATGGGGCCTTTTTGTTCTTTGCTCGTGAGGAGCAGTTTAAGTGAAGATATATATCAAGGAGTTCTCTATTGGGTATTTAGAAGGTCGTTCTTTTTATGTCATGGGTGTGTATCATTTTTATTTTTTTTCTCGTATTCTTGGTTATGATTAGGAAAACCATTTGTATTCATTATGTTCTTTAATGTAAGGAGTGTGGGTTGTGGATATTAGTTTTTTGGTTTGGAAGAGTGATGATAGAAATGATCCTATGGTGGGGAGTATCATATCAGTCATGAGAGAATTAGTATAGTTATTGAATGTCATGGGTGTAGTGAGACTACTTGGTGGATGATCTGGGTGGCACCATGATATTAGTATGAGGGAAGATACTAAGTGTTTTGGTTTGTTGATATATATTATATTCAAGATTTGGTTATCGTAGTGGTGGGAGTCAGTGCTTTAATATTGTTCTAAGGTGGAGTTGAGGCAATCCTAGAGTGATTCAGATGATTGGTTCACTAGTGCATGGGTGAGATCATTAAGGCTTTCATAGGTATATGGTTATAAAACCATGGAATTACATTGTAATTCATGTCCTAAAATTGGTGTGGGAATTGAATGATCACATGATTCTACTAAATGTTAATGAATTATGATTGGGCAAAGTGGTGTGGTAAACTATCGACAGGTGAGAATAAGAGTTATTAAAAAAGTCAGCCCGATGGGGGGGTGATATTTTTTTATAACATTTTAGACAAAAAATGATTGTAACGGAATTAGGTGTCCCATTTTGAACATTATTGTGGAAGTATGTGGATCGATCTAGATCTTTTTGTGTAATATCCAATATATTTGAGCTTAGTAGTTTCACACTAGGACCATGTTCTATTTTTAGAGTTGGAACACAGTGGATTAGTGGGGAATTGAGGTTTGATGTAGGTCATAGTTAGTATGATAGGACTATGAGATTGTTCCCATGGTTAAAAAACCCAATGATGGGGATATTGTAACAATCTGTATCGTTATGGGTTGTAAATTCTCAAGGGAAATTGAATTTTGGTTTATCTAGTTGTTTTATTGAGAACCACAACTTTTATTAGGAATATATTGGTTTTTAAATTTTTAAATAGTGTTTTTGGAGGTGTTTTTATGCCTTTTTAGTGCCTTGGGTGATCTTGTAGAGCTGTATAAAGGATTGATAGATCAGGGGACAAATTTTAGTGGACTGGAGTTATTATCACAATCAATGTATTTATTGGGGTTCCTTTCAAGCCTAGAATGAGGATGGGATGGGGGAAGAGTCCGTACACTTATTATTTTCCTTTATTAACCATAGTTCACACTATAAATGGGTTTGATTTGTGGGAGGTCCTCCATTCCTTAGACCTTTTAGAATGTGAATGCACTTAGTGAAAGGGGTTCACTGTTTCAAACCCTTGTACATGTGTTGAATTTTCCTCAAGTGAATATTTCATGAGTAGGGGAACTGAAATTTTTTTATATTGTATAATTTCTGATATGGGGGATAGACGGTTCTTTTGAGAGGCTATTTTCAAATTTTCCTCCCCTCCCACTCCCATTATTCATTCCCATTTTATAAGAGGTGACTCCAAGAGATCATTTTTGATGGATTTGTGGTATGTTCTTATATATTCTATGTATTTTATTTACCCCAAGTTTATAACTGATTATTTGAAAATTAGGGAAGGTTTCATTGTCGATTCCATCACTTCATAGAGGAATTGACAAAGGATGATGTGGATTTGGTGTATGGTTCCTAGAGGAGATCCCAGGAGGGTTATCAAATAATTACATTAATTATTTAATTTGCGGAATGCCACTTCCCTCATTTATTTTGATCATTTTGATGAATATGGGTTGAATTTTTTATTGATAGAGTGTTGGTTGATAGATATTTCGGCTGGGATATTTCCAAGGATGATCGATAGATAGTCTATGAGCGGTTGGTCGAGTGATCGATGCGACGATGAGGCCCTGTGAATTTTATATTGAATATTCATAATTTTTTAAATTAAATAATTAATTATGAATTTTAAGAATTAATTATTTAATATTTATGGAATGTGACAGGATTTTGGGTAGTGGTGCAGGCTTGTAAAAGGCATGTAAGGGTTTGGACGAGGCCTGATATAGCTCAAATTAGTTTGGAACTCCCTATAAAATATAGTTGGTCCCTCTATTACAAGATCATATGAATTTTTATGATTGATTTTCTGCCTATATTCATTATTACTGGGTTTGGGTAGAGATTATATAGAATGGTAGTGGAAGATAGATACGGATTATGATAACCCATATATTTTACATACTTTATTTCATGATTTATTACATAAAGATACACTTAATATAATTCAAAAGGATCAAGATTCCAAGTGTATTTATTTAATTATTTATATATCAGAAAGAAATAAAACAATGATAAAACAAAATTATTGATACAATATATAACAAACACTTCAATTCCATTTATCTAGGAATACTGCATAAAATAACCTATGGATGTATATAAGAAAGGGGTGAGTTGTGATATATAGTAAAAGAATAAACAACGATTAACATAGTATAAATAATTAAATATGTTTCAAGAGGTATAAAATAGTGATCTAGAAAGGTGAGAATAATAATTATTAATAATGTATCATGAAATAAGATGGTTACATCAAGGCATCATAGGTATGTGGAAACAACATAAACCCTGCCATACTAAAAAAAGTCAAGGATAAATTCTAATATTTCATAATATAGTGTGCTTATGCTAACTGAACGTGCACCAAACATTATATATAATTATATGAAAACATTGCACAATGCATTTTAGGTTTATATAATTTCTATCCTACCTGTCATATTCATATCATGTATATGAAATTATGTACCACATAGATCATAAAATATAAGAACTCATTTCATCAATTTTAACCAATGATTTATTAGTGTGTTTTACATACATGAATTTATCTAATCATTTATATATAGGTATAATTATGGGAATAACCTTTAGTGAAAATGGGTATGTTTATTAACAATGAAACATTGTGTCATAGAATCTCCTAGAATAAATTCAACTGCACAACAAGTGTACATAAAGGTTCATTAAAGTGGTTAATGAGAGTGAAAGGTCGACTCTCATTACATGGGAACCATAAGGACAGTAATGGGTTGTGTATAAACACAAAAACATGAACAATTTTATATCAAAATGTTTAATATAAAGAAAGTAATTTAATAATGAAGAAGAAGAAGAAGGGAGGAATGTTTAGATTAAATAAATTATCAATGGGTTTTGGGTGAAGTGGAAATGGAGGCTAGTGGGGAATTTATAGAAAAAGAGAGGGTAGTTCATTATTAAAATCTGAACATTGGTTTTTAGTTCAAATAATAGAATTTTAATAACTAAAAACCATTCAATAGTTTTCTCAGATAGATTCTTCCAAATATATTTTTCAATATTTTATTATTTTAATAATATAATAAAATAAAATAATACCATTCAGGATGTGGAAGTGATTCATGTTCATAAATTATTTTTTTAATCCTAAAAAATATAATACTAGTTTTTGAGGATTTCTTATATGTTTGTGAAATTAATAAAATAACTTCAAAAATAAATTATTTTAAGTAGAAAACACATTTTAAAAAATGGATAAATTTTATAGTACTTATTATATCACTTTTGGGCTCTAATGATGTCATAATACACACCAGGTATTGATATTGAATTTAAATATTATGAAAAAATCAACTATCTCATAAAAATGGGAAAAATTCGCCATTGGAAAATTTCAATGAAATTATTTCTAAAGTGACATTATTTTTATCAACTTTTTTTAAATATATGTATTTTCACTTTTAAATAAAAATAATTATGTATTCGAAAATACTTCTATTTATGACACTAACAACATTTAGTCCATTATAAAAATGGCATGGGATTATTTATATAATATTATCATTTATATTTTAATATATATTATTTAATAAGTATATGAAATTAAAATTTATTAAAAAATACACAGATTTATCAAAAAGTGTTTTTAAATTGAAACTATATATATTTATCAAAAACACAATTTTGATTTCTTCATATGAAAATATAATTTATATCAAAGTCATTATATGATGATGTATATATATAAAATAATAATGAAAAAGGGATATTTGTAATTATTATTTGTGTTAAAAAGAAAATATAAATTTTCAAAATACAATTGTCTTCATACAAAACCTCTTATTACACTATAATATTCTTTAAGGGTAAGGTGTGTGATAATAGTTCTTTCTGGTAGTGGTTCTGTGAACATTTCAAATTCCTCCCCCAACACATTGTCTTGAGAAGAGACATACTTCCACTAAACATACATTACATTAGAAAATGACCAAATTATAACAATAAATTATATGGTCTTAAGAAAACAGTGGTTAATTATTTTCTATTAATAAATAAAATAAACTAAAAATAAAAAATATAAACAGCCACACCATCTATATGATGCATGAGTATAAGAAATAAAACTAAAAGGAAAAATAAATGGAAGAATATTATCAGAGTGAAAATGAATAAAAGAACATAAACAAACAGTAAACCAAGAAAACATGACCTAAATAAACCAAAGTGTCATAAACCAAAACCCCACCAGTGTAACGAATCAAATCCTGAACTCCCAGATCCGATCCTAAACACATTATCTACACATTTATTTCTTCGATTTATATATATGTGACTGAATTTAAACCACAAAAAACTAACAACATCGAAAGGATATTATTGAATCACCTTTAAAACCAAGTATATATTTTGTTTATAGTTTTATAGAATTAATAAAATCCCTTTAATAACTACTTGGATACATAAATATCTAGTTCATAATAATCCACATCATCTCCCACTATGTTCTTACCATATAGTTAATTCTTAGGAATAACATAATTTAATATATTCTTCATAACCTAAAGAAAAGGAAACATAACAAGGGTGAGTTCAAAAACTCAATATGGGTAAACATAATAATTTAACAACTAATTGTCATCATTGAGAATAAGAGGAGAATAGGGGTAAATTGGAATAATCAAAGGTCTTGAGCTTAAAAGAAGAATGAATTCCCATATAAACATGGATCATTAAACATATTACATGACATAAAGATATATAAAAGGTAAGATTCATAAGATTCAATAATCATAATCCTATGATATTAATATTGATCAAATAAAACATTAAAATCCCATAATAAGTAAAAAAAAATTTTGGAAAAAAAATTGAAATTTAAGATCATAATATTTATAACCCATGTTAAAACTTTTGTAAAAATAACTAGATACTATTTAATTCCATAGGAGAAACCACACTGGTTAACGACCTCTTTCTTATCTGTAAAGAAAATAAACATTATCTAATACATTGGGGAGATATAATGGGGCACAATTATCATATAAATTTTATCATAATGAACCGATTCACATATATAATAATCAAGTAACATATCATGTAAAACAAATTTTTGCTTTCATATTTTCATCATAAAACCCTTGAAAAAATTCATAAATCATTTATAGCTTGGTTAACCCAAGGAGAAGAAATGGGATTCAAGAAAATCTATTTAAAAAATCATCACAAGTCATATATAAAACTAATATGGATGGTATCATATGTTCAAAATCACAATGAATCAGAGGAATCATTAACGGATAACGACATATATAAAAATACATTTAAAAAAATTATATTATTTATTTGAAAACCTGAGAAAATATACTTTTATTTTGGTAATATTTTATAAAAATTTATATATTATTGTATAAATGTTTTTATTTGAAAAAAATAATTAAAATTTTGTACAGGTATATTCTAAAAAAATTGGGAATGAATCTGGGATAATCACTTATTTCTGTATATATTAAAAGTAATAATTTTTCTAACTTTTGTAAATAGTGTAAAAAAGTGAGGCCAATGGAAAACATTAGGGATTTTCTTTTTTAAAACCTTTTTAATTGAAAAAATGTCATATAATGTAAATTTTGAAAATATTTCTTGTTTTTAAAAAATATTCTTGAAAAAAGGTTGTGAAACATGGATATATAAGTGAAAGATTCTAGATTTAGAATAAACTACAAGATCAATATCACTTATAAAAGAATTTATTGGTGTTTCATTAATAAATGATGGATAAACATTAAATTAAATATTTATATTAAAGGTTGAAGAAAATATATGTTGTTTAATAAAATAAGATCATATGATTTCCTTGAATGTATCCTTTAACATAAATAATCTTAGAAGGAAGCGATATCATACCATAACACCTTTAATTATTTGATAAGAATGGAATAAAAAGTAAATGAAGGTAAGAATATTTTATGGATTTTTAAATTCCATGAATTTATATTATAAATTAATTAATTAAGCATTAAGTATATGATAAAAATTACGACATGGTGCATGAGATTGAATCATGTCTTTGGAATATGAGATTAAGACAATAAAATCCCTGAAAAACATCATAACCATTGAAGTGATATTAAATCCATTATGTGGTTATATGAATATATATAAATAAAAAAAAGGTTAAATATTTAATAAAACAACTTATATATCCATTCACACATAATAATATCACAAAAAATTCAATGAAGTTGATGTATAACCCAATAAATTGAAATTGTGTTAAGAAACACTATACCACTTGGTAACTTTTATGTACTATCCCCATGGATGAAATAATTTAAATTGAAACTAAAAATACCATGAAAAATGAAGGATTAATTATATAACATATAATGTGGATAATATATACACCATATAAAAGAAATTAGGTTCCTAACATCATAGTATTCTTCAATGAAGGGACATTGAGACGAAATCCCTTACCTCGAGTCTAAAATTTCCATATAATTCCTTTCACTCCTATATGATAAACTAATGTTAATTTGTTAATTAATAATGAATTATTTTTATGTTTATTAATCATTATTTAGTATTTATCACCTTCTTATATATAATTTAATATTCATTTATGTTTATGTTAGTCGTTTTGATGATATTTTACATATATGTAAACAGTGATTTTGGAAGGTTTAAAATGCTCAAGGGGGGAATTTATTAATAATATATAGAATAATAATCAAGAAATAATATATATATATATATATATATGTGAAAATATTAAAACCAATCATGAATGATAGTTGTGAACAACGAACTAAATTGCAATCATAATAATGGTTGGCCGCACACATGCATGAGTAATAATTCAATTTTACAACGATCATTAATAAAAGAAGGTAAGAATTATTTTACCTTTGAATAATGATAATAATATCATAAATACCATATTATTTTTAAATATTTTTATATATATCTTCCATGTTATTTGGTGATGAAAACATCGCTTTGTAGAGGTTGTACTCAAGACATATGCACAAATTAGATTATCATTTTTCAGTGAATCAAATGTCATGAAAGTATTTGATGTAATCATTAAGAAATAAATTTTAATATTAAATTGATATCATATATATATATATATATAAATTAAATCCATCATTATAACCAGTTGTGAGAGACAATGATGGAAAATTAATTACATCAGTTTATGAGGTGGTAGTCCACCATACACATGAATGATGGTTGAGGAGGTGGATATATTTCAATAAATAATCATTATATTATATCATTATATGGAACATATTTTTTCTATTATTTCAGAATGTTTGAAGAAATTTTTAATGATGTAGAAGATGAAATAAAACCGCAATGGTTTATTAGGAACTATATATCTTCTTCGGACAACATATTAATGTTTACATTAAATGATTTCCTAAGGGAGTTTTATGATAATACAAAGGAATATAGAACATGTGTATTTATGATAAAAATATATTTGGTTAGGTATATTCTGAACCAAATGGATCTTTATTTTTGAATAAAAATGTATTGGACGTTTCTTTTTATAAGTTAGGGGAGGGGAACTCTTGGAATTTTATAAAGTAAAAAATTAATTTAAATTAATATTAATATTAAAATGATAAAAAATGTGGTAATATTAAAATATAAGTTGAATATGAGTCTAAACAATCTCATTCAATAAAATTTGGACTTTTAGGATTAATTTTTTCCGACAAATTTTTTAAACCCAATGAACCCAATTTCAGTGATACAAATGGTTTCTACTATCTAGGGGTCAAAATAGTCAATATAAAAGGAGAATTGGGTCATAAAGAGAAAATGATTTATATTTGAAACAATATTAAATTTAACTCTATGAAGATATTATTTTTAGTTCTTTTGAATCCTATAAAAAAATATTTTTTATTATAAAATATCATTTATGTTATGTTTGGAACAATTTGTTTAATTTGAATGTGTAAATATCATGATAAAAAACGAATTATAATAAAATTATTTCAAAAATATATAATATTTTACATTTAATAAATAATTTAATGGAAAAAATAATTCATTTAAATTATTTTACATTTTATATTATGAAAGTCACCTATGTTTTTTTCCAATTAATTTAATAAAGACTATGTCGGTGTTGCATACTCATTTTGGGTAATTATTTAATCACTAAATATTAAATATAAATAACCATGATAAAAAAATTTATTTATATTTAAAATTAATATTTATAACCAAACAGATGTTGTTTTTATCCTAGTAAATAAATTTATTGAAATTAAAACCAAGTGGCATTTTTGAAACATAAATAATATCATGGTCAAATGAAAGAAATATGGCACCAAGTTGCCATTTTATAAAAATGAGGATAGATATAACTGAAAGAAACTCATCCAATAGGATAAAGTCATGTCTTATGTCCAATTTGTAGTTCTTATCATATTATTTTTGACCTTAAATAAACTATTTATCCCTACTTTGGTGATAATTATTTAATATAGTTACTATTAATAATGAATAAAAAGAAAAGGGAACTATTTACCAAATTTGGCCCTAATAATTCCAAAAATGCAGTTAATTTTTCAATTCTCAATTCATGTAATTGGTATAATTTAATTTAAAACTTTACCAGGAAAATGTGACGAGAAATAAATTTTCATAAATATATATTTTTAATTATAAAAATATTTTTATACAAAATTCTATAATAAAATTGATTCCAATAGACATAATTGGATTATTAAAAATATAATTGAACTAATTTTTCTTTGAATCCTTTTTTATAAAAAAAATGGGAATTTTCAATTCTTGAAACAAAAATATAATTTTATGTGAAAATTAATATTTTTAACTATTCATTGGAAAATAATACTTTTCAGAAAAATCCCAATAATTCACTCTAAGATAATTTTGAAATGAGGATTTTAGAAACTCTATAATTTAATGAAATAAAATATCTAAAATTTCAATAAATTAATTTTAATATTTTCTAATGCACATTAACAATAAACTTTTATGAAGAAAACATATTTTTAAGGAATAAAATGAGTTTTTTAAAAATTAAGTGCCCATTTTTATGAGTTAATCAATAAATTTTATTGATTAGGATATTTATGTTTATATTTTGGAATGTAGTTAATACTATTCATGCCTTCAAATTCAATGGATGTGTTATAACATTCAAATTTAATATTATAATATTTCATGGTTCGTTTAGGCTTAATGTTGCGTTTTGTATATGTTATTGAAAATGATGTTATTAATTTAATAAATCATAGGGTTTTACAACCTGAACTAGAATAAATATCAGACACCACCTTCCATTCCCATTATATCTAGATTCGTTATTAGATAAGTAAAATACATTTCCTTTCCATAAGTCTTGGAATATAATTTTTCAAAACAGACCAAGTCTCCCAAGTAAAGGATGAGTTTATAACTCAGTAGGTAATCCCTATAGACTTCTCTAATCACACCACTAGCACAATAAATTTAAATCCCAATTCATTTAAAATAGTTCAAAAGTAGCTAACAAGTTTATACAATATTATAATTGAATACCATTTGAGATAACCCATAATAATAATTATCACCATTCTTAAATACATAGTATATACATTCCAATGTTCACACACATAAACACACACACACATTGAAACATCCTTACCACTTCACATTGACTTGAGATGGTGGTGATACATTAAATGACCTTAAGTGATATCCCCAAAATTCTAAAGGCTAGAAATAAATGCCGAAGGGCGTCAATACATGTGGAGGATGATTTTACCTTTAATAATAAAGTAATTAACTAGAAAATACATAAACAAAAAACTACTATATGATGCATGATAATAATGAAATACAAATAAACATTTTATTTATCAAATTAAAACGAAAATCAAGTACCAAATTGGGATACTTAAATATCAAGGAAAACTGCAGAAGAAAAACTAATAAAAATCTAAGACAACCACAATAATCCAACCTCTATAAGCTCCACTCCCAAACTTCACCAAACAGCCTATGTATCATGAAGTAGTGCTAAATATATGTGATACCTTACCATTTCCAATATCCTAGAATATGAAATCTGCCAAAGCACCAATGTTCCAAAGAAGGGGTGAGTACTAAAACATAGTATGTTTTACCCAATGACTTCCCTACTCATTACAGTACGATAAAAAAGTTATCAAAATTTATATAAAATATTTTATATAAAAACAATTTGTAAAAAAGTATATAACTGAATATAAATAAGTTTCATATCAACCAATTTTCCAATAAAATCAATTTTTCAATTAAAGCATCAAAAAAATGATTTAAAACCGTTTAAAAATTTCATAACCATTCTATTACACATATCCATCCATGCATGAAAGTATCGATCTTCTTATACTCATTGTTAGTGAGTCATCCTTCCACTAATCCATCACTTCGTGGAAAAAATTGATGCGGTTCTTCATAGCCATACTGATACCATTATTTCTATGTGGTTACTTAATGACATTATCCCTCCCAATTCATATAAACACACACCCCAAAACCTGGCCAACCCATGAAAAATCCAAGTGCTTCAAAAAATATTTCAAAACCAAATACATTTCATTAAAACAACTTTTTATTGAAAACATTTTCCCATAAACATAGGCAAGAACATTTTTTAAAATCAATATTTAAAAATCATTTACAAACAAATTTCCACAACATTTCTACAATTCACCAAAAATAAAAAAGCATCAATAAAAAAAGTTTCATAGGATCTTTTCAAAAAACAAATTACAATCAATTTTATGAAATTAAATCAATTTGAAACTCATCAAATCAGTATTAGTGAGAGAATTTTTGAGTGGAGGGACCTGCCTCAAGAGTTTTCGCAAAATGTTAAAAAACATGAAAAAGTACCAAACAGGTTGGAATCTCCATGAACATTGTTAAATCTCTTTCCATATCATCAATCAGAAAATAAATAAACATATTTGTAAACCATACCCTTATATCTACCCACCACATGAATATATCGATGAATCTAATAGATAGAGTGATGTAGATCTAATAAAATCATTAAGAACGATGAAGAACAATCACATACCATTTGTAATGGCCTTCTGATATCCAAAGGAAGCCTTTAGACTACCTCCATATCAATGGGAGAACCTTCTATGTCAATTGAGAAATAAAAATCCTAAGTCAGTGCTACATAGGAAGAAACAAGAGTGGGTTAGAGAAAAAGATGAGTGAGATCCACTATTTTAAGAAGTTTTTTCTGGTTCCTCATGGTTCAGTCACACGGTTAAAAAAACTATGCACTAACTGTGCACCAACCACTTCCTTAATGAAAACCACCATATGGTAATTTCACATAGTCTCCAAAAATTGTTCCACCTATGTTTTAGACACTACCTAAAAAGGAAAAATAAAAAATTGAAAGTGCACAATTTCTCATATGTTGACTCAGAGTTTGAAAAAACAATCTCTACCAGTGCACCATCCCTTTTCCCATGTCTCACTTTGCATGGTTTTCTAAAAGTGTTTCATAGTTTCCACGAACTGTGTACCACCCATGAACCAATAAAAAATCTCAAAAACACAGAAAAGTTATCCAAAATATTCAATACCTCACCCTTATATATTATATACCTAAAAAACATAATGAAAGGGTTAAATAACAAACACAGAGGGCGGTACATTCTTTCTACCATTGGTGATTATTCCCTTGTAATGTTGAAAACCATCTTTGCTCAGAAATTGTTCTGGAAATTACTCTTTCATTTCCTTCTTGTGTTCCCAAGTCTCATCCAGAACCATGCAATGTTTCCAATGAACCCTCACTAGACCGTTGTTTTTTCCATGAAACGCTTTCTCTTACCTACCCACAATCCACACTGTGATATATACCAATAAAGAATCTGGTTTTAGGTCAATGTGATCCCATCTGACTACATGGTTAGGGTAAAGAAAATAGTTTTTGAACATAGATATGTGAAACACATTATGTACTGCACTGCACTGTGGTAGAAATTCCTATCGGTATGTCACCTCTTAAACCCGTTCCAGTGTCTCAAAAAGGCATATGTATTGAGGAGATAACTTTCATTTCTTCTAAAAATGTCGATGTCCATTCCTTGGAGAAATCCTCAAGAACACATGATCACAAAATACAAATACCAATGGCCACTGATGATGATCCACATAATATTTTTGATGAATTTGAGTTGTCTCCATCCTCATTCTAATCAACTAAATCTTCATCATTGTTTCTTGTTGAATAATTGGGTCAACTTGGGATATCTCACCAGTTTCCACCTAAAAAAGTGGAGAACAAAAATAACTCTCTTAAAATTCCTCTAAAAGATCCATATGTGTCATGGAATAGAAGATTTTTTTATATAAGAAGTTATAAAATGTTATGTGTTCTTCCCATGATACATGAAAATCCATGAAAAAATCCCACAACATCTCTTCCAAAATTTGTATCATCTATTCAGATTGTCCGTCTATATGTGAATGATATGCCGTACTCATAGTCAACTGAGTCCCAATGGATTTCTTAATGGATTTCCAAAAAAAAAGACATAAACCATGGATCTCTATCTGATATGATTGAAACAAGTATGACATGTCTCTTTACCACTTATCATATATATATATATATATTGGATAGATCATCCACTGTATGAGTTTCACAAATAGGGATTAAATGGCCCGAACTCATAAGTCAATCCATTATCACCCATATGGAATTGGGTTTCAGAACCTTTCTAGGTAGACCAGTAAAAATATCCATAGAAACATTCTCCTATTTAAACACTAGAATTGGTCAATACTCTAACATACATGTTGGTCACTAATGTTCCACCTTAACTTACTGACATGTTATGAATTTTGAAACGAACTCAACCACCTTCCTTTTTATGTAAATCAACCAAAACATCTCATTTCACACCTTATACATATTTTATGTTTGTTTATTAACAACCCATCTTGATTGGTGGTAGGTATGAAAATTTTGTTCCTAAAAATCCATAGGCACGAACATCGAATTTTTTAATCACAACACCAAATTCACATCCACCCCCCATCCCTTAATGTTATCCCCACCATTGAGTTTTAAACTCATTGAAATAAATTATGAATTATATTTCTATTAATCCCTTATCATATTTTCAAAATCAAGAACCAACACATCTGAAAATAAAAACACAACATCACCTTGGTCTTCACATTCGACATGCATGTTGGCTAGGATCGACATCATCTACCACTCCTCATAATCATCCTTTTCCAACTAAGAATATGACGTTCTAATTAATGAATTAAGTAACTAATTTCACTTAATTAGTGTATACCTCAATTCAATTTTGAAAATTTTGAGATACTTCATTCATCTTATTTACCTCAGATTCAATTCCAATTGTGAGAAAATTTGTTTTATGTTCTTATGATATACAAACACAATAAATTTCTCAACATAGAGATAATGATGCCATGTCTTCAAAGAATGTATGAGTAATTCTAAATCTAAATCTTGTGGTGGGTATTTATTCTCATGAAACATTAACAACCTTGATCCATAAGTTACACCATGGTCTCATTTCATGAGAACACACCCCATCCTAGTTCCTGATGAATCACAATACACCACATACCCTTGTCCGGATTCAATGAATATCTAGATAGGTGTTGGTTTTTGGAGAACATTAAACTATTTAAAATTTTTTTGGAACTATTTGTCCATTTGAAAGGAAAATTATTCTTTTTCAAAGCTATCATAGGCTAAACTAGTCATGATTATTCACAAACAATGCATTATTAATAACAAGGAAGTCCAAGAAAACTTTATATCTCGAAGACATTATTCAGTAGTTTCTAATATATAACAACTTCTATAATTTCTAGATCCACTCAAATAACTCTTTCTGAAATTATAGTGGCTAAGAAAACATATATATTTTATCCAAAAATTAGACTTTGATAGTTTTTATATAACTAATGGTCTTTGATGATTTTTAACACCATCACCAAGTGTTTCTCATGCTCATACATTGTACTTGAATGCACCAATATGTCATCCACAATCACAAAAAAAAGAATCCCAATATAATTGAAATTTATGATTTATCAAATCCTCAATTATTTATAGGGAATTCATAAGGCCTAAAGTAATTACCACATATTCATAATGGACATATCTACTTCTGAATGCTATTTTTGGAATATCCTCCATCCAAACTCACAATTAGTGATATCCCAATTGTAATCAAATCATAGGGAACCACTGAGCACCCCGTAATTGATCAAAACAATTCATCAGTTCATGGAAGTGAATACATTTTATTTGATGTAACTTGGTTGAGCTTATGATAATGCACACAAATACTTATTATTCAATGACATTATTCATGAAAAAGACTAGTGATTCCCACAGAGGCATTCTCGGCCAAATGAAAACCTTGATTTACAGAACTTCCAATGTCAATCTGAACTCCATTAATTTTTTTTGGTTCTATTCAATATTATGAAAGTGAGATAGGAATGGTCTGTGGGATTAGATAGATCGAAAAATCAACATATCTTAGATGTGGAAACGCAGAGAATATTTTGGGAAAAACATCAAAAAAATTATCCATGACTATGGTAAAACTTTTGTTCTTGATCTCTTCAATAGACACAAAATTAAACACTATCAACTAGTAAGAGATTGTTCCCATTGTTGTTTCCAAAAATCCCATTGAATATTTTTATAACATTCCTTTCTCCTCTAATGAATTTCTCAACACCATCCTCAGTCGCAAAACAAAATGTTCATCTATAACAGTCGATAAAAGACTTGAATATTTTCAATCAATCCATACCCATGATTAAATCATAGACATCCATATATAGAATAGATAAATCCCATTTAATAATAACTCAACAAATAGTTATATAAAATTGTCTACATAAAATGGATCGATATTCTCTTTGACCTAGAGGTGTTTGATATTTAATCATAGAAGTCATCATATCATGTTTTAATCACAACAATTAAAATATAAGAGAATAAATAATATAATGTGATGAACCTATATCAAAAAACACTTTTATAATGGTAGAATTAAAAAGTATATTACCTCTCACAATAAGTGATCTAGACTAATCATACACAATCACCTGTCGAGCTTCACATAATTTTATCGTCACTGTACTTTTTTCTTTGTTTCACTACTGAGATTTACCTTACTGGGGAATCACGATATTCCTAGAACCACTGTGGATATATCTGTTCTAGTGATGAGATTGATTTTGTTTCCCTTACCCCATTGATGCATAAGATTATTATGATACCTATGAAGTCTATCGTGAACCTGACCATTGAGAACTGCGATAATAGCACTGAATATTCCCCAACTTATTGTCGTTATGGCATTATCTAGGTGGTCATGTGCACTCTCTCTTTATGTGGTCAAGAAAACCATGTTGGAAACATCCCATTAATATTGTGGGTATCAGAGGAAAAATAATTGATCTATCTATTTGGTTCTAATTCATGCTCCCACCATGGAAATAAGTATCCCTCATCCTCTTTCTCTCAGTATTGAGTTTCCACCTTTCAAATGGCTATTAACATAATTCCTCCTCCCATAGTTCCAAAGATATCCCCATAAACCATTCTTTCACTGTTCACATTCACTATATAATCCATATTATAGATCACAACTATATTTAAGTGAGTATCGTTTCTTATTCCCCATTAAAGTATGCATGCCATCAAGGATGTACTAGCTACAAATTTGGTTGAAAACTGCCTTAAATTCCTATATTTAGCTACATACTGATTTGTATAGAGATTTTCCTACTTCAGAATGAAGAATTCCATTGTCCTTTTAATCTTGAAAATGTTAGGATAAGATCATTTATTGAAAAGGTCTTGAAAATACACCCAACCAAGGCCTCGATCCATTTTAACCATCACTGATAGATATCACCACTAGCGTGAAAGATCCTATAGAATAAACATCGCTCGGTTGAATTTATGATCCACTGTTATACCGATGAAATAAAATATTTGATTCATCCTTTTGGACACACATCGAACCTATTTGGATCAGAGTCACTTTGGAATATTTGTGGATTATGATTATGGAATTGGATGGAATCATCCACATGTCTTGGATCATCACTCTGGTTCCATGTGTCTAGATCCTGAAATGCTAGGATAATACTTTGAACCAATTTTTGGTTCACCATTGGATTAGGTGCGACCAATTTATTTTTATCCTATTCGGGTTGGTTTCTACGAAGCCTACCGGGTGCAATTTTCTATAAAAACAGAAGACACCATAAGTGTCTCCAAAACAATTATTGGGAAGCCATTCATCTAATGACTATCATGCTTGTCTCAATGGCTAGACCCTTGAAAATGTGATTTCAAACATATAAGTGTCTCCAAAACACTTATGTACCAAACTACCTCGTAACTTAATGTTTATTATAAAAGGGGTAGTTATGTCTTTTATGCTCTATATTTCATGTCCCGATAATCCTACTCCTTTCTAAAATCCTAACTCAATGAATAAAAAAGAATAAAATTCAACTCCAAGACCGACAAAACTGATGACTACTTGTTCCAGAAGGAATGAAACACGTTGATACCATTTTTATCAAATAGACTTTTAGACCATACAAAACTGACATAATTTGTAACACCACACCCCTTATCATTGTCTTGTGAGGGAAGTGAGGCATTACATGGCCTTAATCAACATCCCCAAGAAAATAATGTCTAGGAATAAAATCTTAAGGGATTCAATACATGCGCGAGATGATTTGACATATAATATTAAAAGAACTAACCAGAAAATCCATAACAAAAAGTACTACTATATGATTCATGATAAAAATGAAAGAAAACTCACAATTTCATTTATCAAAATCATAGTAGAATCATGTAACACTACCGAAGACTAAAATATTAAAGTAAACAGAGGTAGAAAAACTAATAAAACTCCATGACAACCAAAAGATTCCAAGCTCTACAAGACCAAATCTACAACATCAACTGACTATCAATGTATCAAAAAATTGTGATAAAGATGAGTTATACTTTACCTTTTCCCATTTCAGGGTAGATGAAGTCTACAAAAGCACCAAACTGCCAAAGTATGGGTGAGTACTAAAATTTAATAGGTTTTCCCCAACTAATTCTCTACTCATTACACTAGGAGAGAAAATTTAGAGACATTTATTTAAAATAGTTAATATAAAAAAAATTTCTAAATAATTTAAAACTAAATATAAACAGCTTCCATATCAATATGTTTTTCAATAAAAAGAATTTTTCAAAGAACAAAACCAAAAAAATTATTTAAAACTATTTCACATGTTATATTTGAATAACCATTCCATTCCACATATCCAACCATTTTTGAATCCATAGATAAACCTTTAATCATGAGTGGTGATATATCCTTCAACTAATTCATCATTGAATGGTCCTCATTGATGGGGGTATATCACACCCATATCCATCCCATCCTTTTTACAAGATCACTTTACAAATTTCTTCTTACTAATGCATATGAACACACAACCCACAACCATGTAAACCCATTCCTAATACCTGTTCCCCAAAAACCAATTTAATATGAAAAACCTTTATAAAAAAACCTTTTTATTGATAACAATTTTCCGAAAATCGAGCCAAGAACCTATGTTAAAATCAACATTTTAAAATCATTTGTTAAAACACTTTACACAATAATTACACAATTCACACAAAATCCCAAACCTTAAATAAAGAGGGTTTCAAAAATTATTTTCACATAAATTTTACAATCAATTTCATTAAATTAAATTAATTTGAAACCATGTCAATGAGTTATAGAAGGAGGATTCTAAATTGAAGACACACACCACTTGAGTTTTGGAGAAAATGATAAACAACACAAGAAACATCACAAAATAAAGTTGGAATCTCAATAGAACCCACATTAGATATCATCCCCTATCTTCAACAAGAAAAAAAATATTTGACAACCTCACCCTTTGATATACCCACAATAGGAATAGATCTAAAAATATGAGAGATGGATGGAAGTAAATCTAAGAACAAAATCAAGAATAATGAAGAATGAACACATATCATGAGGAATTGGATTTAATTCACCAAGGGAAGACTTTAGATCACATCCAGATCAATGAGAGAACCATTATTGAACATTGGGAAAGAAAAATACCGAGTTAAGGACTCATAGGTGGAAAAAAAATGGGTTAGAGGAAAAAATGAGCGAGATAATCTTTTTAAGGAAGTGGTTTTTATTTTTCATGTTTTAGTCTCACAGTTAGGAAAACTGTTCACTAACTGTGTTCTAGCCAATGACTTAAGGAAAACCCTCACATGATCTCCTCACATGGCCTCAGAACCATGTCCCAACTATACCAATGAAACTGCATTAAAAATACCAAATCCAAAATTTAATGCACACAATTTCTCTTAAGTGGTTGCACGGTTTGGGAAAACAATGCACTACCCATCCAGATCCCATTTTCCCCTATCTCACTGTTCATATTTTTATACAAGTGTTTCATGGTTTCCAAAAATCATGCACCACCCGTGAACTTGTAGAAAAGCCCAAATAATTCTCAAATGTTCTCTAAACTCTCCAAAACCTCACCCTTATACATTAAATGCTTAAAAATAATAATTAAAGGGTTACATACTAAGAAAACGATGGTGCTAAGAACACACACAAAAAATCTTATTGTACACATTAACGATGGAACTTCATGACCATTCTCTATCCGAATATGACTATGGTACATCGCGACCATAATCCACCCCACCGTTAACACATTCCAAAATAATTATGCCAAATTCGATGCCAAATAATTTTTTATAAAGAAAATATTCCTTTGAAAAACAGTAATCAATTTTTGCATCAAAAAAATTCCATAATTTCAAAATAATCGTTTTAAAATTATAATGCAATCGGTTTTCAAAAAAATCCATTAAATTTCCCTTGTTCCTAAAACACAAATACAAATTTTTTCCTTCATGAAACCACATAATACTTCTATATAAATTCAAAAAAAAACATTAAATAAAACCAATCCTTCTTGTTTTGGAAGAAGTGAACACTAGGGAGAAGAAAACTACCTCCCAAAGGATAACATAAATTAATAAATGCACCAATAACATCATGATTTAGGGTAAAAACACATTCCATTCAATAAATATAACTTGATATCATCAAGATTAACCTTATTGAACATAGATATATCTATAAAATATTTTTCATATATCTTCAATAGAGAGGAAAAGAGTATACATAAGAGAAACAAGGAAGAAAAAAAGACTTAACATTGATTCTAGATCTATAACACGCATTTATTTTTCCAAAATTTGGTTTCAGATCAAATGTAATCACCTTGAGATCCTAAAGGAAGAATGGAGTTTGTGATGTAATGAGAATAGGAGAATAAGGAGGGTTTGAGGGCCTCAATCGTTTTTCAAAATTAGTTTTTGGAGAATTAAATGATTGTTTCATGGTTTAATAAGCCATGCACCAAACGTGTTCATGCCATTGGACATCTCATAGGTGGACACATGGGTTGTGATTCATGGTCTGTAAAATATTATGTATATCATGTGGTGTTACTTGATTAAGTAAAACCCTTGTCACAGTGGGATCACACGGTCTAAAAAACCATGCACTAACCATGATTTTCCCTCTTTCACTAAGACCACAGTTTCTCCTGGAATTATCATGATATGGATAAACCATTTTTTTAATATTATAACTCATAAGGGACAAAAATCATTACCTTACATGGTTTTCTAGAGATAGTTCACAGTTTCAACAAACTATTATCAAATCGTGCATCACTATAGACACTTCCAAAAACACACCAAAACCATCCAGAAAGGACCAAAACCTAACGAAGGAAATATATAACATGAAAAAATATAACAAAAGAGTAATGTTCATGAAACTTAGTGTGTCACATTATCTCCACCACTGGTCTTCACATCCCCAGAAAGTGGGAGACTCAGGTTTTTATGGAAGAGCTCAGGCCACTGCTCCATTATTTCCTTTTCACATTCCCATGTCTCTTCCTAAATATGACCATGTTACCATAAAAACCTCACCAAATTGTTTATTTTCCCACACAAGTGTTTATATTTTCAATCCATAATCCATATTGGATCATAACTCAATATAACACTGGGTTTATGGTCAAAATAGTTTCATAAAATTACATGGTCCATATCAGGAAGGTACTTCATCAATTGAGATCCATGAAACACATTATGTGTGGAACAAAAAATTAGAAGTAAATCCAACTAATAAGAAAACTAAATAACTTCTTCAACTTTATCAAAATTTACAATGTAAAAATGATACAACTTACCTTTCATAATAATAAGAAATCATCCTAGCCTTGGAGAGATTTTCATGAAAACAAGATCACCATTCATGTAAAATAATAGTCATTAATACTGATCTACATATGATTTTTGATGACTCATAGCCATTTTCATCATGTTTCTAACTATCTAAATATTCTATATTGGATCATACACATGGTTATGTATTATAATTTATGTATAACCTATTTTCACCAAAAAAAGTGGTTAATGACATGGATTCCCATACAATGCTTCAAAAAAGTGCCATATATATAGAGTATTAACAACATTTACTATATGAAACATGCAATAATGTTATATTAGAATCTCATGATCCATAAAAATCATTAATACAAGATCTAATAATTTCTTACAACATTTGGATTGTCCATTTAGATTATTCATCCATTTATGGATGATAAGTTGTGATCATGGTGAACTCGGTCCCAAGGGTCTGTTACATGGACTTCCAAAATTGAGATTCAAAACATTGGTCCCTATTATATATAATTGAAACATGAATGACAAATATTTTTACATTTTCCCGAATATTGGTTTTTGAAAAATATTCCACCATATTGGTTTCACAAATAGGGATGAAGTGAGACAACTTCATGAGTGGATACATAATCACACTTATAGAGTTGTATTTCCAATCCTTTTTTGGAAGTCCTATTCAAAAATACATAGTTATATTCTCCCATTTTCCCAAGTAAATAAGTATATAATGAAATATAAAATTTTTCCATTGGTTATTTTTCTTGACCTGCTGATAGGTGTGGCATCTCATGAAAACCCCCACTAATTTCCTATTCATGCCATCCCACCGAAACTATGTTCACAAAACTTTATATATCTTATAGTTTCATTGATGAATAGACTATCTTGAATGTCTATAGACTTAAATAAGATAATATAGATATGTAATAAGAACCACAATATGATTTTTAAAATACATGATATATGTCACATCCATTTCCCATCCCTTAATGGTGTCACCACTATTGTGTTTTGAACTCCTGGATAGATATTCATGAGTAGATTTATGAGCATATTTTACCATCTTAACTAAATCTAGAAAACATTAGAGAGAAATTAAAACAACAACGTCACCTTGATTAACAGAATACAGATTAATATTATCTACAAACTACAATAGATATCATTTATCTAAAGCCTCATTCACCATCTAATTATATGATTTATTACTCAATACCTATACTATAGAATTCCCTTTACCCAAGTATACATCAATTAAAATTAAAAAATCTGAATATATAATATCCATCTTCATTAAATTATATTTTAATATCCCAATGAGAAAATGTGTTTATATATCGCATGATCTATCAACAACATAAATTTATAACCAAAACATATATATATATACCATGTTTGTAGGGTATGAATTAACTTAAAAAATTACAAATCATGTGTTAGGTAGTTTTTACCATGAACATGTAAATTTCTTGAGCCTTAAATAATGACACGGTCTCCCTCAATGATAAAAAAACCCATCTCAGATCCCTATGCATCACAATATCCCATATAAGCCTACTCTAACTTACAAAATGTAATAATATTTGATGATGGTTACTAAACATTAAGATCATGAAATTTTTTTTTCACTCATAATTCCATTGGAAAGGAACAACATTCCTTCTCAATGTTTTTAATAATGATTAAAGTCATGAAATAGAATGAAAAAATCATTGGCCATATCTTATTAAGTTAAGGAAACCATGTATCTCCAAAAAAAATAATCTTCTTTGGTTTACAAGAGATGACGTATTCTACATTTTTTTATCAATATATATTCCTATTTCAAAGATGATGTTTATAAGGCAATATACATATTGTATGCAAAATTCTCACATCCAAATATGAACATATTGGAAATGTTCCCACAAGATACAAAACACTATAACAAAGTGTTTTTATGATCAACCATAGTCCTAGAATTAACAAGCATATCATCGAAACACACCACCATAAAAGTGTAATTATACTCCAAAAATAACTAATTCATAAAATCTATAAACACCACTGGTAACTTCATATTACCAAAGGGAATTATCATGTATTCTTAATGGCTATAACGACTCTAGATAGTAGTTTTTTGGAATATCCTCATTCTAAACTCATAGTTGGTGACACCCCAATCATAAATAAATCTTATTAATATATTAAACTCTTTTAATATTATTAGATATATCATAAAATTGTATAAGGGTATACCAATACATTATTTAAACATGGTTAACCTTATGATAATCAAAACAAATCCTTAGAGTTCTATATGATTTCTTTACCAAAATATCTGATGCTTCCCATTGGGATATACTCAATCAAATGAAACCTCCTATTTTATAACTCTTGAAGTTGTAATTTTAATTAAATTAATTATATTGGTTCCATATGATAATATGGAAGTGACAAATTGTTATTCTCTAGTTGAAGATAAATTGTAAATTCCACTTCTCTTTCAAGTAGAAATCTAGAGAAATTATAATGGAAGACACAAGAAATTTTCCAATGGTGGATAGAAAATATATATTTATAATTTCATCAATATATATGAAAGTAACTATTGATAAATGGTAAAATATAGTTCCACCTATGATAGAAAAAGGTCCTTTTCAGGTTGCATTCACATCCCAATTTCTTCTAAGGTGGTTCTAAACACTATCAGAAGATGTGAAACTTACCCATCATGGAAAATATTTGATTTCGACCATGAAGGAGGTCAATCAATCTATTCCCAAAATTAGGTCAAATATATCTATATCATGAATAGATAAATCCCAAACCAATTCATTCCCATAGATAATTATAGAACATATTAAAAATTAAAAGTTACAACACTCCCATCGGCTAAGAGGTGATTGATGTTTCAATACATAAAGCATCATATAAATATTAAAAACCATATGATCCAAAACATGATCACCAATAAATGATTGGGATTCTCCAATATCAAAAAAAATTTCATGAGAGTATCATTCAAAATAATAGTACATCACGCCATCGATGGAATAGAATGATCCTCCATAATAATCTAATAATCACCGTAAACGTACTTACTCGATCACTCTTAGTCCTTGGATACTTAATGAGATTACCTAAAATGGAGAGTTTGGTGTTACTAAAATATCATTGGATGAATTAGTATTGAGTATAAGATTTATTCTGATGATATTTCCCTTTCAATGAATAGGATATATAGAAAACATGAGATGCATCTATAGAACAAAACATGGGAGTGATTCAAAAATTATGATGGAGATGTACCATCTGATTACCATTGTGTTAAGCTTGAGGTAGTTCCATACAATTTATATTTATATGATAAATTCAAAAAAAATAAAAACACCCAGGATTAATCTTGGGTCATGGTGGAATATTAACCAATCCTATGGTTTGATTCTATATTTCCCCACCACCTTAGAAATTGGTGTCCCTATTCTGCTAATTCCTATCATTATAGATCCCACCAGATCAAGTGGAGAAAAACATTATCCCCATAATTGCATTTCATCAAATATATTTTCCCTCCATTATCACTCTACTTACCGTCTCCAAATAATCCATTATAAAACGAAAAAATATCCTTGGGAAAATATTCAATCACGTCTCACACATGAAGATGCATGCCTTTATAGAGGCACTAACAACAACTCATAGAGAAAAGTGGATTAAGTACAAAACATAGCTACAAACTCAATAAAAATAGGTTCTATTAATTAAAATGTAAGAAATAAGTTGTTCTTGGGATATTGAATGTGTGAGGCTATAATTATTTATTAGAAATTCCTAATTGTACTCTCATGTAATTCATTATCCCACTTCATCCTGGATATCTAGATCCTACCATTATCATGTAATATCCTTCAAAATAAAAACTACTAACTGAAACAATAGCTCGTTTAGTGTACCATGTAATTTTAAGGTTCAATTAAATTTATTCAAAAATTACTCAACTTTTTTAGGTTTGGAATCCCACCAAAATATGGTTGGATTGTATTTTTGAAATGGTAAAGAGTGTTCCACTTGTATGGTTTCATTGTTTCGATTTCCTCTATCAGAGGATTGAAAAAACTAAATGATTATTTGGAAATTTTATTGGCTCCCATATGGCTTATTTATAACCACATATTATGATGCTTAATATTTATGATTTATAATATATCTAACCAATTTTCTATAACCAGAATAAAACAATATATAGTCATCACTAAATAGAAACTGAAGACTTAAGATATTATAAATCACTATAAACCACAATAAATAACCATAATTTCATAATCCAAATTTTTTAACCATTTTCTCTAAATCATCATATGTTTGAGGAATAATGTTTTCATAGTGGGAAGTCTCAGTAATAATAAATTAAATGTACCACCGATCGGCTAATCCTATGATGATGAGATGATAAAATAACTATAAGTGTTTTAGTATAGTTTTTTACACAAAAAACTATGGTAACATAATTTTTAGCATAAAATGTTTAGTTATGTATTTTTAAGCTATACATTTCATGTTTCTAAATTCCTATCCCCTTACTACTATCCCAAGAGACAGATGGAATGTCCAAGATAAATATGGTTTGTAACATCAAACCCAAATTATTTACATGAGATGATATGGGGTTCCACTAACCTTAGGTGAAATCACCAAGTCACCAAAGGCAAGAAATAAATGCTAATGTATTTAGAAAAAATTAGTGAATGAGTTTCCCTTATGAAATATAACAACCTAAAAAAACTATATAAAACACCCTAACTATCTATATAATGCATGGGTATAATAAATATGACTCAAATGACAAAAAAAATAACAATATCAGAGATACAATGGGACAAGTAACATCAAGAAAAAAATCCAAAGAAAAAATGAAATTAATACAACAATGTGAAATAAAACCATCCACAATCCAAACTATCTCTGAGATGCAGCACTACCATTCATTCCCATGGTATCAAGATTAATTTCTAGAGAAGTAAGATATCATTATGTCCTAAGTGTCTTAGTATACCATATCTATATATGCATTAGTTTTCTCATATGGTGGTGAATATGAAATTCAGTAGGTAATCCCATGAGACATCCTAACACACACCACCATGAAAGTATTTTGTTGTCATAATTCATAAACAAAATTATTGTAATGAAGTTAAATATAATATAAATAACTATAAGCAAAAACTATGGGAGAACATTAGTAAAAACGTTTTTAAATTTATTCAATAATTGGAATAAAATTTTCCATTTTCACACACACACACAAGAAAATAGACATAAGTAATCTTACTATACAAATTGAAGGTTATAATTCTTGATAACACTTTATCACACCTTATCATTTGTACTTTATGACCATAATCAATCCCACCATGAATAAAAATAATCCAAAATATGGAAAATTCCATCAGAAATAATTTTACATAAAAAAATATTCCATTGAAAACATTTCATCAATTTTTTTATTATATCATAACCATTATATAACATTAAAATCATCATTTTAAAAATATATGCTATTAGGTTTTATAAAATCCTACCAATTTACCATGTTTCGAAAACATAAAACAAAATAAGTTTATTTATAAATAACATTAAATTTCAATAAAAATTGAATCAAAACCCATTAAATAAAAAAAATATTATGTTCTTATACAAGTGTTTATGAGATTGAATCCAACAATCTCTCAACAGATGGATGAAATGAAGAACTAAACTAGAAAATATGGTTCTGGGATTACAAAACATTCTCTTCAATAGATACAACACAATCCCATAAAGATTAAAATAATGTCACATAGATTTATATTCTAATGAATATATATATATATATATTCGTATCTAATGTATTGGATAATAATATTTATTGGAGGGATAAAGAAGGGGAAGCACATTCCACTGATTCTGGATCTCTAACACACATAGATTCATATAAAAGTTTTTTCTAAAAATATGGATTGGGAGCCTATGAGAAAAAGGGGGTTCAAGAGATTGAGAAAATACGAGAACAAGGAAGAATATGTGGAATTAATAAATTTTTAAAATTAACTTTAATAATATTAAATTTATATCACACAATTTGACGAACTATGATCCAACAATGCACAAGGTACTGGATATCACCCAGGTAGCTACTTGATTGTGCCAAGATGTTTCAGAAATATTTGTGCCAACCGTGTGGCGATTATATCTCTAGGAACCCCCCCTCACATAGTTGGATCACATGGTTTGAAGAACCATTCATAAAATATTCCTTTCCCTATATCTCTAAACATAATATTTCTTATGAAATGCACATGGTTTGGGAAAACCATGTTCCAACAGTGTTCATGCCCAATGAATCCCAACATCACATTACATAGATTCATAGATGTAGTCTACATTTTCTACTAAACATGGTAAAATTTCCACCACCAAAAACACTTATAAAAAACTCTTAAGCCTTTCAGAAACTCATGAAAGATAACCCAAGAATTAAAATACTTGAAAATAAATAATATAAAAAAATGTACATGAAATTAGAGGTGTTAGAAAAATTGATTGGGTGGTGATATCTATAGGATTAAAATTCTCCTGTAAATTGGTTCACATGAGTTTTAGTTTTTTTTATATCATATTGGTATTGGTTAAGGAAAAATCCCAATGATTACATATACCTCTAAAGATCCAAAAAATGGACTTTATGGGGTATTATTCTACTTTTCTAGTCCACCAGTTATTCATTCATTGTAAATTAGTTTATATTATAAACCTTAATATATAATAATATTAACAGTCACTGTATAATGACTATATTTTCAATGGTTCTCATTCATAATGGAATTTTATGATTGAAATATATTTTTTCCTTTTTTTAATATTCCTCCAAAATAACAAATTAAATATACTGAACATTTCTGTATAAATACATTACATAATAAGGAACTAATTAATTGAGAAGGTAATTTCATTTATAAAAATCTAGGTCCTTATATTTTCCCTCATTTATAAATTTTACATTTGAAATTTTATATCAGACAGTAAGACAGATGTGCGTACATCTATTTCGTCACATCTTTTGGTTCTTATATTGTCTCTTGAAACATGTGGTTCCACTACAATACTTTGACCATGTGAGCTATTATGTTTCCTAGAAAATTGTCTCTATGATATATTACCATTATTTAATATGCCTAATATGAAAAATCATTCACAAATGTTACAACCTCAATTTTCAGTACATGTGAGGGATTTGGTACGTACATCCTTATAAGGGACACATAGAGCACATCATGATCTTAAGAGAGGTTGGTGGGAGTTCTAGTGTATACAAATATTCGTTGTTGAGATCAAGAATATAAAGTGGGAATATGTATCTTGGAATAATATTTAACATCATCTGAATCCTTATGATATTCTTACATGGTCATATATATTGTAACACATTATCTTTGAACTCAAACTCATGATTATCTGTGCACCTTTTCTATTGAATTTTTATGCAATTTTATATAAAACTGAATGTTTTTTTCCATCTCCATCATCAAATGGATAATATTATGTCCCATTAGCTTCTTATATTCATCTTTATCCTAGTTTGATGTTGTTTGAAACCTATTCCCATATAAATAATCTTAAGGTTCCATTAGAATGCTATAATGAAACCTGTAATTATATGATAAATACACTAGGGCGGGCGGTGATCAAGATATCCTTGGAAATCCACTGAACAAGATTTAAATATATCTTCTAGATATCTAATGGTTCTGTTAGACCAATCATCCTTTTAAGGTTGATTAGAATTGTAGAAACTCATCTCTGTATCAAAATCATGCTGATGAATTCTCTATAACCTCAAGGTAAAACTTGGATCTCTATCAAATACAATGGTGATTGGTACTCTATCCATTCATACCAAAAACAATTTTTATATCATATCATGTTGGTCAAGAGGGAAATCTTATTTTATATAAATAAAATGCATTGAATTTCTAAGGTGACCAACTTCTACCCAATTGGTGTTATTGAATTTAAATTTCAAGGGGAGTGCTCTTACAAAATGAATAATTATATTTTCCCATTTCTATACTAATATAGAATATTTTTTTCTTCATACACTAAGACATATGTCATTCGAGCTTCACATTATGGTTTCCAAGAAATGAGATTCAATATTTGAAATTTCCCTCTTTATGTTATCCCATGATAAATTTTAACATAGATATTTATACATCTCTGAGATTCCTTGATGAATATATATGATGACATATGCACATTATCCAAAAATTACCTCTTTAGTTTATGTTTTGAGTGCCCATATATCAGGGTTCTAAAACTTATGGAAACGTATTTAGAAAATATGAACTCTAAAATATTCACCACATTTCTCTAGATCACCATATTTTCTTTTTGGGCTTCCATGACCCTCCTAATAATTGATTCCATATAATTTATTTGAGAAAGGTAGGATGACATTCCTTAATTGATTCCCATGTGATTACTTTCCATGTAAAAGAATACTGGATTCCATTTAATACTCATCATGGATAGGGTTTCTAGATCCATTCTACTCATGTATTTTCCATATTATTAGGCATCCTAGGATGGTCATGGAATGTACAACCATAATCTTGAGAAGCTCTATCCACCTTTATTGGTGCATATTGATCTCATTTTGTGTGAATATATACATGAGGCTCTTATGATGTGCATATATTTCGCACCTCTCCCATTATAGATAATATTTCAAAATCATAAGTGAAATGTTAAATGTGATAAATTCTAGATTATTCATCAGACAGTTCTTCCTATGGATATTTAATTATTGTGAGACATATTACATCACTTCTCTATTCTTCATGAATACACAACCCAAGCCTTTTTGGGACACATCATTATAAACCACTAATACTTCCTCAATTGTGGGTATTATGAGAAAAGGTATAGTGATTAGAATATTATTTAAATATTTATATATCATCACATATTAATTTATACAGAAAACATTACTCAATTCTGAGTTATCCCGGTTTGTGGGTTTGAGAAATTTGAGATGGTTCTCCTAAATCGATGATAATACCCAAATAATCCAAGGAAACTATGTATATCCATTACAATAGTTAGTCTTGTATATCATTAAATTAATTATATTTTATTTAAGGATAAAACAATATAATTTTAACATGCTATGTTTTTTAAAATGAAAAATATGTGTGATAATATATGCGACATGCAACGCTGAACCCAAACAAACCATGATTATTTAAGTACGACTGTTATAACCAAGCAGTTAAAATAGTGGACATGAGTATGATTGACTAATTTATGAAATAGATATAAAATTTCTACTAAATTTATAAATTGTTATTAAATTATCAACCTATTTTTTTTATAATAACGACATTTATTCTTTAAAAAATACATTTTCTTCAAAAGTATTTTTACATATTTTTGTGAGAAAATATTATAATAATTTTTTCTCTAAATTTATAAATTTTTAAATTATTAAATTAATTAAAATTTTGAATTCATCATTTAAATATTAACTTAGTGTGAATGTTTCATATTTTTTGAAAATGATGATTTTTCAATGAATTGTGAGAAATACTATTTTTTGGTAAAAATGTCATTTCATTTCAACAAATTATTAATTTGAAAACATATATTATTATTTTATTATTTTTATAAATAAATAAATTCTTAGATTAATTTAAGAAAATAAATATAATTTAATTCTTATTAATATTTTATTTTAATAAAAGTTTATTTTTAGCCTTAAACACATGTTTTTCAGAAAAATGTTTTAAAGTGCGTAATGTTTATCCATTTTAGATAATTAAAATAACACATAATGAAAAATTATTTAAATGAAATTTATAAATTATATATATATATAAATATTAATTTCAATTCATTTATTTTTTGTTAATTTTCATATAGTTATTATTGGATCATATTATGCATAAAAAATGTAATTTTTATAAAACCATTTTTCAACAAGACTGTAGGTTTTATTCTAAATTAAATTATGATAATATTTATGAATCTATATTAGATGGTCATAGTAAAATTAATGAAACTAGAGAAACAAAATCAAGTATTTTGTGATATGGAATTTACATGCATGAGTGTTTTACCTTAGGGATCCCTAATATGTGCACTTATTGAATAAAGCTTTAATAATTAAATGTTGTTATTATTATTTATTTGTAAAGGTATTCCTATATCACTGATGTTTTTATCATATTTTAAGGATACAATATATTTTGAAATATGAGTAAAAAGAGATAATATGAAGAATAATTTCATTAAAATAAGGTTTTCCACAATGTTTGAGGATCATGGAACAATTATGGGGTGAATAAGTAAAGAACCATGATGAAATAAGGTATCAAGTGCTAAAAATTGACTTTACACATCATGAAATCATTAAACATCGAGA
The DNA here is from genome assembly GCA_963277665.1 of Viscum album. NCBI lineage: Eukaryota > Viridiplantae > Streptophyta > Magnoliopsida > Santalales > Viscaceae > Viscum > Viscum album. The sequence goes on along the minus strand of OY728131.1, from coordinate 128,804,226 downwards.
ATCGATTAATAATGTGTAATTACTACCCAATATGTAACGTTAGAGAGAAACCAAAATTTACCAGATTTAGCATATCATAAAATATTATCCTATTTTATGATTTAGGACCCAACAATGGCCACCTTTTAATCCATACTAAATGAAAGTGAGTTGCTAACTGATCCCCAGGGTGTAATGCCCCGACCCTAGTTACCCAGAGTCGGTGCATTATTAAATAACATTGGAATGATTACAAAAGATCATGTCTCAAAAGACTGACAAGTTTAGTAGCCTTGGAATCAGTAGATATATTCATCATGTTTACATTACATCATAAAGTGAAAAACGAAAATAACATCATGTATCCATAGAACACACTCATATCCCCTCATACTATGCCTACATACCATTCATAAAATACTTATTCACATCATGGGAAAACTAAAACATAGAAAGGGGTGATATCAGATACCCAATAACGATAACAATATAACAGAAACATTCATAAATAAATATAAACATTTAAGGAAATGTATAACTAAAAAATCCTTTTAAACATGAACTTTATCATAATATGGCAGAAATAAAATGAAATAATGCCATTTACTTTTTCACAGGGATATTCTACTAATCGAATAATCACATGGAATATAAATAACCACTTTCATAATGATGGAATGCACAATCATAGAATATCATAACCACATTGTTAAGGCCTTGTTCCAAGACAACAAATAAGATTTTGTCAAGGCCTTCTTACAAGACACTAGTTTGTCTCATGAGACCTACCGATCCATCGAGTAGCTATATCGGGCTCCAGCCGTCACTTACTAAGTCCAATGCATTCCTCATAAGAACAGGTTTAAACATAACATAAACATTCGTGTTAAAAATAGCATATGAAATGTCAATACAATCTCCATAAACCATGAATGGTATAAAAATAACACATCCACAGTCAAACATATCACAAAACATTCAATACTATATGGAAATTTGTATCATAAAAAATCAACTTCAAAAAAGCTTAAAATCCATCAATGGATGTTGAAATAGATGAAATCAAAACTATTTGAGAGAAATATATATTTTTTAAATCTTTTAAATTCACATAATTATAAAATAAAACATTTACTTTGAAAATATCCTTATAATATTGTAAGGGAAGCTTCAAATATTTTATAATGGCGTAAAATAGCCACATCATCCATATAAGTTAAAAAATAACATTCTAACCTTAATTCCGTCAAAAAGGATAAAAAGGTCCTCATTTGGAAAACGACAGAAAGATTCCTTTATAAACATCTTATAAAAAGTAAGACAAGGGTACAAATGAATTTATCCCATAGTTTGTAAAATATTAAGAATGTTTTGAAATAAAATTTTAAGAAACAAGGATGTGGATGATAAATAGGTCCTAGTATATAATTACATATAAACAACCTCGGATAATGAAGAGATTGTGAAATATACCCTTAAAATTTACTTTTCCTTGGTCAAGGGATGTATAATGTCATGTATAATGGTGAAATAATTATTATTAAATTATCCAATAATCATATACATTAATATGATATCATATATGATCTTTTATCATTTCTTTGTTAATAATGTCTTAGTATTATCGTCGTTTCGGGGGATAAATGATTCGTTTTCCTTTATATGATTTGTTACGTAAGTCATATATGTTATGAATGGAATGTATCTTATTCATATATAGAATGATATAAAGTCTTTAAATATTATTTTTAATCATCAAATGAAAATTAGTCTTTAATTTATACGATGGGGAATGAATCTCATCGCGTTCGTGGAGATGGTAGTCCGTACGTACGCCCGAGAGAAAATATAATTCTTTTGATATTAAAATAATATATAATTTGATGGTGTATCATATATACAGAATCATTATCATGTTATATTTATTATTTAAAAGAATTACACATCATTATTATACCTATCCAAATAATAATTTATTGAATAATAATTACAACACGATGTGGAGACGGTAAGCCGTACGTACGCACGTATGGTGACATGTCATTCAAGGGATGAATAGAATAATGAATTCGGTTGTACCATATTTATAATAACATCACAGTATATAGAAGATTTTTGAGTTATTATTTTATAATGGAAACAACAAAGAAAAATGAAGTGGAAGAAGAAAGGAACTTGAAAGAGGTGGTGAGATTTTAACATCTGCTTCAGGTTCTTCATTTTGATTTGATCAAAAGGGCTCCTTATGATAGCTTTATGACTAAAAGAAGGCCTCTAGGATTATTTTAGGGAAGTTTATAGGATATTTGGGTAGGTTTTGGCAAAACCAAAAGGCATTGAAAGTATGAATTTGAGTGAAGGGGGAGTTCCCTTTTATAAGAGGGGTGAGGGTCATCTTAGGAAAAACTAAAAATATTATTTTATAATAAATTAATATTCTGTTAATAATTATTCCAAAGTTACTTTCTAGGATAAGGTGGGTATGGGTCGAAATACTTTCAAACAATAGATTTTAGATATTTTTGGGTCACTATATTAACTTTTCATTTATGTTTAACTCTTAGTTAAATAGTTTGACATTTACCTTGTCTCTTTGCATTTTTATATTATTTGGTTAATAAACATACTATAACAAGCCAATTAAACCCCAAGTGGTTCATTATTAATATATATAACCTTATATAAGTCATTTTTTATATCCTTATATTTTTTGGAATAAAATATCAATTAATAATATAATATTTGTTTTAAATACTCCTTTATATCGATTTTGAAACTATTTAATAATTGATTTTTTATGAAGTCCTAAAAACATTATTAATTCGAACTAGATTCATTGAAGAAATTATATCATGTCATATTAACCTATAAAATTCTTGGATTTAATCAAAACTTTCAAATTATATTTATTTTAACATTTACAATACCAATTATTTGATCCATTCATTAATAATGAAAATACTACATCATTATTGTGTCATAAATAAATTAACTTATTCAATGTCTAAAAACTATAAATAAAGTACCATTATGTACGAAATAAATTTATGTTTCTAATGAATATTTTTAGTTGAAAAGATAACACATATAACCCTATGTAAAAAGTGTTTTTCTAAAACATATATGCTTATGTAATTTTTGTATTTACTTTAACATAATTAATATAAAGTGTCATTATCACTTACAAGTAGCTCCATTGGGACCCAAAATCGACCCAACGATGTCCATGGTCGGATATGTATTAGAAAATAGAGTTAGGACAAGTGTTAGGGTAACTTAATATTATTATAATATTATTTTTTACCCTTATTTACTGGATTTACTCTTTAACCATGGTAAATAAAATATTCCCCAAAATAATTATTCAAAATGTCTAAAAATAAGATTTACCTATTTACACAATTTGGAAATCCTGATTCCAGTTATGGAATAAATTTTTCCAATTTCAAAACACAGAAGTGGCATAAATTAATTTAAAATTAATTCCTGATTTCAAAATAGAAAGCGTGTTTTTAAGAAATAATAACTATCAAAAGATTGACACTTGTTTATGTCCAGTTTAAATGTGAAATTATGTCCAATGACATACACTGGATAAAATTTTAAAAATATAATATAATTATACTTAAAAACCACTCAAATAAATATTTTATTATTATTAATTATTTCAATTAAAAAGTAGTTTTTAATTAAAATTTAGTAATTTTCAATATTCATCAAAATATGAAAATTATCAGAAAAGTACCAAAAATTCACCCTAACCTAATTCCGAAATTATGAATCCCAAAATGAAGAACATTTTGACGGAGAAAATTTAATAATTTTCAAAAAGTGGGTATTAATATTGATAACTTCCAGTTTGTTTGGTTGTGGTGTGTGTTAAAATCTCGAAGTTGCGTACAATGAAAACTATTGCTTTATTCAAAGGGAAACATACCATGGAAGCTTAGGGTGTTACATTATCCCCTCCATCAAATAATTTCATCCTCAAAATTTCTAGAATATAATACCAGAAAAAGAATCGGGTGGTTCTTCATCATATGTTCCCCGGGTTCCCATTTTGCCTCTTCCATCTTATGGTTTCTCCATTAAACTTTTTCTAGAAGAGTCATCCAGTTTCTTTGCACTTGTTCTCTTGTATCAAGAACCTTGACAGGATCTTCGCAATATGATATATCGAGTTCCAATTCGAATTCCTCCTTGGTGAGTACATACATTGGGTCAGGCATGTATTTTCTCAAAAGTGATAAGTGGAACACATCATGAAATTTGGAGAGATTTGGTAGTATTGCCAAATAGTAAGCTAAAACCCCAATTCGTTCTAGAATTTAGAAAGGTTCAATGTACTTGGGACTCAATTTACCATTGTTACCGAAATGTATAACTCCCTTCCATGGAGATACCTTCAAGAAAACTTGATCTCCTACTTGAAATTCCAAATACTTCCATCAGTTATCGGCATAGCTCTTATGCCTACTTTGAGATGTTTTGATGTAGTTCTGGATTACCTTCACCTTTTCCATCATTTCATCCACCTGTTTTTGGCCTACGAGTTTCCTTTCACCAACGTCATCCCAACAGGTTGTTGTGCGACATATCTTTCCATATAACGCTTCATATGGTGCCATCCGAATACTTTAATGGAAGCTATTGTTATAGGAAAATTCCACCAGAGGTAAATATTTATCCTACATAGCCTGAAAGTCATCTGAACAAGATCAAAACATGTCTTCTAAGGTTTGACTAGTCTGTTCTGATTGTCCATCAGTATGGGGGAGGTAGGAAGTGCTCAAACGAAGCTCAGTATCCAGGGCTTTCTAAAGACTTTTCCAGAATCATGAAGTAAAACGGGGATCACGATCAGAAACAATCGATGTGGCTACTCAATGAAGTCTCACAACATTATTAATATATAGTCCTTCTAGACGTTCAAGTGTTAAATCTACCGTTATAGAAATAAAATGTGCTGACTTGGTAAGATTATCAATAATGACCCATATTGCATCGTTACTTTTAGGAGTCTTTGGTAGCCCCATGACAAATTCCATCATAATATTATCCCATTTCCACTCAGGTATGGGAAGAGGTTGCATGACTCCTCCAGGCTATTGCCTTCCAGCTTTCACTAGTTGACAAACCATACATCTTGACACAAAATCAGAAATCTCCCTCTTCAGGTTATCCCACCAAAAATGTTTCTTCAAATCTCTATACATTTTTGTGATCCCAGGGTGTATAGTGAAATTGTAACTTTGAGCATCATCCAACAATTCCCTTTTTAGATCAGGTATATCAGGAAGACAAAGTCTCTTACAAAATTTCAAAATTCCATCTTCATAAACAAAGTCACCCAATCTCCCATCATTCACAGCTTTAATCTTTTTTTGAAACTCTTCATCATCAGTCTGAGAACTCTTTATCATTTCTATTAATTATGGTTTGGCAACCTTTTGAAAAAGCATTGATGTTTCATCTTCCATGGTTATTACCATATCCATCTTTAATAGATCCATATATATAGTATCCTTTTCAACTCTCATCTTATTCAAAACTCCATGATCTTTTCTACTCTAATCATCTGCCACATTATTTTCCTTCCCGGGGTGGTAGTGTATGGTGCAATCATAATCCTTGAGTAGTTCAAGCCATCGCCTTTGCCTCATGTTGAGTTCTTTATATGAGAAAATGTAAATCAAACTCTTGTGATTGGTATATATCTCACATATTCACCATAGAGATAATATTTCTATATAATCAAAGCAAATATTACACCAGGTAACTAAATATCATGAGTAGGATAGTTTTGCTCGTGAATTTTTAGCTGTCGTGATCCATAGGCAATAAATATATCATTCTGCATAATGACACAACCATGTCCTTTCTTCAATGCGTCATAATAAATAACAAACCCATCATTCCCCGATGGTAGAGTCAATATATGAGCATTCTCAAATCTTCTCTTTAGTTCTTCAAAAAATTATTCACACTCTTTCATCCCAACATATTTAACCCCTTTACGTGTGAGTTTTGTTAATGGGTTATCCAATCAGGGAACGTTATGGACGAAACGCCATTAATAGCATGCTAAACCAATAAAAATTTGTACCACTGTTATACTTCTCTGTGCTGGCCATTATTGGATTTCCTTGGTCTTAGAAGGATCAACAGAAATTCCATCCTTAGAGACAATATGGCCAAGTTAAGAAATCTCCTGAAGCAATAATTCACACTTGTTAAACTTCCCATATAATTCATGTTTTGTAAGAGTCTTCCGGATAATGTGAAATTGATTTTCATGATCTTTGTAGCTTTTGGATTATACCAAGATATCATCAATAAATACCACCACAAAATCATCAATATATTCATTGAAAACTCTATTTATTAGATCCATGAATACAGAGGGTGAATTAGTCAATCCAAAAGGCATTACTATAAACTCGTAATGTCCGTACTTGGTTCGAAATGCTGTCTTCAGAATGTCTTCCTTCTTCACACACAACTGATGGTATCCAGATCGAAGTTCAATCATTGAAAATTATTGAGCTCCATGCAGTTGGTCATATAAATCATCAATGCGAGGTAGGGGATACTTGTTATTTATTCTTATCGAATTGATCTCCATGTAGTGGATACATAACCTCATAGATCCATATTTCTTCTTAACAAAATTAATAGAGGCTCCCCATGGAGAAACACGTGGGCAAATACATCCCTTTTTACTCAATTCCTATAGATATTTCATTAGTTCCACTAATTCCACAAACGCCATTATACAAGGGGTCTTTGATATAGCCCTTTATCTAGGAATGAAATCAATGGAGAACTCAATTTCTCATTCTGTAGGATGTCTCGGTAAACCTTCTGGAAACACATCGACATATTCTATCAAAATAGGTACATCCTCTATTTGATAATTCCTTTCCTCACCCATTGTTATTTCATTCTCTTCCTCCCCAATAATTGAATTTAGTTGAGCGACTGGGGGTGGATATAGATAAGAATCAAGTGTTGACGATTCTGCTCTAAAGATAAGGTGTTATTTATCATCATCATAAAAATTGTAACCTCTGTCTTCTTATAATAAATCTTCTCATAATTTTACGAAAGCCAATCCATACTGAGGATTATATCAAATTCAATCATGGGTATGATGATGAGATCAACAGATAAAGAACATTTATGTTCTCTAATGGGGACTGATTCACAAAACGTTTTTGCAATGATACTTCCCTTAGGTGTTTTGACTGAGAACTCCCTTGTTAAATCAAATTGGAAATATCTAATTTTATTAGTAAACTGAGAAGATATGACACAATGAGATGATCCCAAATCAAATAAAGAATTTTCTAAACTTGAGGAAACCATTAAATTACCTACCACCATGTCTTTCAGAGCTTCTACCTCAGCAGTAGTGATGGAATAAGCATGGAATTGATCCCTTGGCCTTTTTTGAGGTAAGTTCCCCTGACGATTAAGAAATTCATTTAAATAATATCCCATCTCCCTGCAATTGTTGCATTGAACATCAGTAGATTTTTTCTTTCCCTTAAAATCATGAGCTTGGTGGCCTTTTTCACCACATTTGTAACAGACTCCCATTCCCTTAAAGAATGTACTAGGGGTTTTATTCCCACATTTACTGCAGGATGGATATTCAAAATTTTCCTTCCTCACCTTATTTTCATTCCCAGAGTGATCAGCAGATCTCTTGTTCTCTTGCATTTCTTTAAAGTCATAAGACTTAGATAATTCCTTTTTTGTCTTGAGAGCACATGAGACAATATCTTCGTACGACGAGATGGATTGTGAAACTAATTCTCGACGGAGAAATGGTTTTAACCCATCAAAGAAACAATCAATATTACTTCTTAGGTTACGTATATAATCTGCTACATGCCTCGCTAACCTTGAAATGTTAGCTTCATACTTTGCGACATTCCCTCCTCCTTTTGCCTCAGACATAGAAGTTGCCTTTCCATATCTGCTTGATGGTCATGAGGAAAGTATTTTTCTAAAAAATTTTTTAAACACTCTCAATTCCATACTTGATAATTCTTCATCTTCCTTTGTGTTTTGTATAAATTACCACCATTGATCAACATCTCCAGTGAGGCGATAAAATTCCATGATAACGTTTTCCCTTTCACTACTCCCCAAAGCCTAAAATATTTTCTCTAGGGAACTTATCCATTGCTCAGTTACAAATGGATTTATACTCCCATTGAATGTTGGTGGTTGTTGACTCATTAAGAGATCAAATATTTATCCTCCACGATGTGGATCAGTGTGCTCTATATGGGTAATGTTATTATTCATAACCTATGTGAGTTTTCCCAATATAGTGGTAAGCTGATCAGAACCAGTTGTATCACCAGCTCCACTACAATTATCTTATGCAGGAGGGAAATCCCTACATGGAGTTCAGGCATTGATATGGTTTCTATATCTTCCACTAGGTTCCATTTATAAACAATTTCATAAACTAAATTTGTTTATGAATCAAAATACATAATTCCATACTTGTAAAATACATGACATAAATTAAACTATTTATGGATATAATACATAATCATAAAAAAATGTTTTACTTAAGGAATTATATACTCATGAAACCTCCATAATGGTTTGTAAAGAAAATGAGAATTATCCTAATCATATCCACCAGGAGTGTCATAACCAAGAGTGCAGCAAGGCCCGTTGTTGTTCACTAGTTTCCATTCGAGTCTAGCTCAAAGTGGTGTTTTCGGGTTTTACCCCTAGGTACATTTGTGCCAGAGCCGCCTCTACCTACTTGTATCTAGATAGGGATGTATTGCTTAGAAAACTTACAAAAGCTCTACAATACCAAAATTCTGGGACGTTCTTCTACATTAATCTTCAAAGTCAATCTTAGGGATTTGTGCTCTAGTCAGAGTTTATCTAAATATAGCTTCCAAGGGTTGTACTAAACTTCATCTGATAGAAAATATAACGCCCTGACCCTAGTTACCCAGAGTCGGTGTATTATTACATAACATTGGAATGATCACAAACGATGAACTCTTGAAACACCAATTAGTTAGTATCCTTGGAATCACTAGATACATTCATAATGTTTACATTAAATCATAATATGAAAAAAGATAAAAACATCTTGTCTCCATAGACCACACTCATATCCCCCCATACTATCCCTGTAGGTCATTCATAAAATACTTCTTCACATCCTGGGAAAAAAAACATAGAAAGGGGTGAGCTCAGATGCCCAGTGAGGATAACAATATAGAGTAAACTTTCATAAATACGCATAATCATTTAAGGCAATGTATCTATAAAACAAAATCCTTTTAAACATGATCTTCAACATAATATAGAAGAAATAAAATGAAATAATTCCATTTACTTATTCACATGGATATTCTACTAATCGAATAATCACATGAAAATATCAATAACCACTTTCATAATGATGGAATGCATAATGCCAGACTATCATAACCACATAGTCAAGGCCTTGTGCCAAGACTACAAATTTTTTTTGTCAGGGCCTTGTGCCAAGACACTAGTTTGTCTCATTAGATCTATCGAAGCATCGAGGAGCTATAGCAGGCTCCACCCATCACTTACTAAGTCTAATGCATTCTTCATATGACCATGTATAAACATATCATAAACATTCGTATTAAAAGTACCATACAAAATGTCAATAATTTCTCCATAAACCATAAATTGTATAAAAATAACACATCCACAGTCAAACATATCACAAAACAATCAATATTATTTGGAATTTTTGTATCATAATAAATCAACTTCAAATAATCTTAAAATCAATCAATGGATGTTGACATAGATGATATCAAAACTATTTGAGAGAAATATCACTTTTTTAAATCATTTAAAAGTAACATAATTATAAAATAAAACATTTACTTTCAAAATATCATTATTAGAATTTCAGGGAATATTTGAAGATTTTATAATGACGTTAAATATCCGCACCATCTGTATAAGATAAAATAAAGACATTCTTGCCCATATTCTGTCGAAAATGTTAAAAATGATATTGTTTGAAAAACAACAGAAATATTTCATTATAATCTTCTTATAAAAATTCAAACAAGTGTATAAATGAATCTAACCCATATTTTTTAAAATAGTAATAATGTTTTGGAATACATTTTTATGAAACATGGATGTGGATGATAAAGAGGTCCCAGTAGATAATTACGTATAAACAACATCAGATAATGAACTGATTGTGAAATAAACACATACCTTGTAATTTTCCTTGTCCGAGGTTAGGTTAAACTCTTTTATAATGGTGAAATAATTGTTATTAAATTATACAAGAATCATATAAATTAATATTATATAATATTAGATCTTTTATCATTGCTTTTTTAATAATATATTAGTATTATCGTCGTTTCAGGTGTTACCTGATTCATTTTCCTTTATATGATTTGTTACATAAGTAATATATGTTATGGATGGAATGTATCTTATTAATATCCAGAATTATATCAAGTCTTTAAAAATTATTTTTAATCATCAAATGAAACATTATTTTGAATGGATACGGTGGGGAATGAATCTCATCGCGTTCGTGGAGACGGTAGTCCATATGTACGCACGAGCGACAATATCATTCTTTTGATATAAAAATAATATATAATTAGATGGTGCATCATATATAAAGAATCATTATAATGTTATATTTATTATTTACATAAATTACACATAATTATTTTTCCCATTCAAATAATAATGTATTGAATAACAATTACACCACGATGTGGAGATGGTAAGCCCTGCATATGCACGTATGGTGACATGTCATTCAAGGGATGGATAAAATAATGAATTTATCTGTTCCATATTTATAATAACATCAAATTATCAATAATATACTAGATTTATTATTTAATAATGGAAATAACAAAGAAAAAAGAAGTGGAAGAAGAAAGGAACTTGAAAGAGGTGGTGAGATTTTTACCTCTTCTTCAGGTGATTCCTTTTGATTTGGTCAAAAGGGTTCCTTAAGTTAGCTTTATTACTAAAGGAAGGCCTCTAGGATTAATTTATTAAATTTTAGAGGATATGTGGGCATATGTTGGCCATTACAAAAGGCTTTTATGGTATGAATTTGAGAGAAGGGTGAGTGCCTTTTTATAAGAGGGGTGAGGGGCATCTTAAGAAAAACCTAAAATATTATTTTATAATAAATTTATATTAGGGTTATAATGGGTAAAAAGTTACTTATTTCAAGTATAAGGTGGGGATGGGTAGAAATTCTTTCAACCAATTTATTCTAGATATGTTTGGGTCACTATATTAACCTTATCATTTAAGTTTAGCTCTTAGTTAAATAGTTTGACATTTATCATGTCTCTTTGTATTTTTATATTATTTGGTCAATACGCATTCAATAACAACCCAAGAGAACCCAAAGTGGTTCATTATTAAGATATATAACTTTATAGAAGTCATTTTTCCAAACCATATATTTATAATATTATAATATCAATTAATAATATAATATTTGTTTTAAATACTTCTTTATGTCAATTTTGACACTATTTAATAATTAATATTTCATAAAGTCCTAAAAAACTTATTAATTATAAAGAAATTAATTTATGAAATTATAACATGTCATATTAACCTATAAAATTCGTTTATGTCATCAAAACTTTCAAATTGTTTTTATTTTCACATTTATAATACCAATTACTTTATTCTTTCTTTAATAAAGAAAATACTGCATCATTACTGTGTCATAAATAAATTTAATTATTCAATGTCTAAGAATTATAAATAATATACCATTATGTAGGAAATATTTTTATATTTATAATGAATATTTATAGTCCAAAGCATAACATATTTCACCCAATTTAAAAATTGTTTATCTAAAAGATATATTCTTTTGTCATTTTTGTATTTACTTTGACTTAATTAATATAAAGTGTGATTATCAATTACAAGTGGATCCATGGGGTCCCAAAATAGACCCAAAGATTCCCATTTTTGGAAATGTATCAGCCAATAGATTTAAGAAAAGTATTAGGGTAATTTAATATTATTATAATATTATTTTTTACACTTATTTACAAGATTTTCCCTTTAACCATGGTAAATAAAATATTTCTGAAGTAACTATTCAAAATGTTTAAAAATAAGATTTAACTATTTAAACAATTTGGACATCCTAATTCTTAATATGGATTCCATTTTTCCAAATTCAAAACATAGAAGTGGAAGAAATAAATTTAAAATTAATTCCTGCTATCAAAATAGAAAGCGTGTTTTTAAGAAATAATAACAATACAAAGATTGACACTTGTTTATGTCTGGTTTAAATGTGAAATTATGTCCAATGACCAACATTGGATTAAATGGTAAAAATATAATCTAATTATACTTTAAAAACACTCAAATTCATATTTTATCACTATTAATTATTTTGATTAAAAAGTTGTTATTAATTAAAATTTTGCAATTTTCACTATTCTTCAAAATATTAAAGTTATCAGTAATGTACCAAAAAATCACCCTAAGATAATTTTGATATTCTGAATCAAAAAATGAAGTCCATTTTGAAATATAAATTTTATAAATTTTTAAATAGTTGGTATTACAATTTATAACAGCTTGTTTGTTTGGTTGTGGTGTGTGTTAGAATCTCAAAGTTGCGTACAATGCAAGCTATTGCATTCTTCAAAGGAAATCTTATAGTGGAAGCTTGGGGTGTTACACATGGAAATAAATAAATTATAATATTTGGTATCACTCCATTCATTGATTATTGGAGGTATCGACACTAGGATCAAGGACCACTTCTATCATGATGAGTCAAATTGGTTTTCTTTTCTCCTACCCCTTCTTGGCTAGCATGAGAGGGAAGATGTTGAGAAATTAAATTATAATGAGTAGTTACTGATTGTTTAAAGTTATTTTTTTATAAAATTCATTTGGTTCTTTTTACACAACCCTAAATTCTAAAATATAGTATCCTCTATTTCATTCATGGCTATTATGTGATCTGTGGGGGAGAGATATTTTAAATGCATTGACTAGAAAATGATTTTAACCATGACCTTTGGGTTGATGATTTTCAATGTTTAAATATGGTTCTGAGTAATTTTTTTTAAAATACCTCAATAAAAAAGACCATTATAGAAGGGACCATCAATTATTTTATGGTTTTACACCCCTAACATTGTATTCGACAAAACTCGGTTCAAACACATATGATTTCTATTTAAGTATTTTATTCGGTAATAAATCTTAAACCCATATTTTAAATTATTGAGAAGATGTTTATATATTTTATAAAATTCAATCAATTATCATGTCCTCTTTCAATAAATTAGTTTATGTTATTTTCATAAAATATTTCGTTATTATTTTATTAAATTAATATTTTCTCTAACCCCGCCTCTGTTGGATTAACCTCAAACATTCATATCCTATACTACCCAATATTTTAGTGTGTTTTATGATTCATTTTTTTAAAATTTCTAAATAAGGTAATCCAATGGGAATTAATGAATCCCACATTTTTAACAAATATTTGGTTCCCTTGATAATGATAGGATCATAATATTTATTATTTGAATAATTTATAAAAATTACTTTCTCGTATTTTATAATTTTCTATATTCACATATAAATTTTTATTTAATTTTTTGTATTACTTTTGACTACAGTAGGTATTATGGATGTGATGGCAGGAAAATACAGTGAAATTAAGATGAGGAAAAGATTCACCTTCCCACTAGAGTATATGTTTCAACTACTCATTGTAGTTAGAATTTTGAAAAATGAATCCAATGAGAACCTGAAATCGTACATATGATTTGAATGCACAAAAACCTATAGCCTGGAGCCATAATTATATGTGGCGCATAATAAGAAAATAATATGGAAAAAAGGAAAGGAAAGTAACACTTCCAATAATGATATCAACTCTTACCATGAGGCCCTTGATTTTTCATGTTTGGTAGATGATGAAGAGGGTAAAATTTTTACATAACTCCAGTGATCCAAAACACACTTCAGTACACAGATGTTAAAATAGAGTGAATAAAATAATATATAGAAAGAAAAGGGAATTTGACTGCTAATTTTTTACATATTTTCCTAAAAACAACTAGGGGTGAAACCCAAGTAAGAAGAATATGAGTAAGAGGAATATATGACTACCTCATTTATAAAAAAATTATAAAATATTAGATCATTGCAAGAAGAAGAATAAGAAATAGTTACACTTGACGCAAACTACATGAAAGAGAAAGAAGTATAATAAAAGAATAAATTGAGAAAATGGATGTGGAAGCTGAAGCGGTCATCAGAGAAGTCAAACACACCTAGACACCAGTTAAAGAAAAATAACATCATGAAGTATGGAAATATATCATGATCCTTTAGTTAAACTCATATTATCTAGAATATAGTCATCACCTCCATATTACACTCTAATTTCAATTGGCAGAAGTTGATCAGATTTTTGTGGATTTCAAAGTTATAATTGGGTGAACTCAAGATTCTTAACTATACTCCACACTATAAATAGCCACCACAAGAATGGTTGATAAAAACAACCCTTAAAAAAGATCATCTTCTAGGAGGCAACCTAATTTATATTATTTTAAAGTATTTTAGGTTTATTGTTGTATTAGTATTTAAATTGATTTAATTTCAATTACCTATTTTAATATTTTAGTTTTTCTAGACGGGCCTTCATTTTTAGATATTATTTTTTATTTTGGTCCAAGATAGAATAACTAGAAAATCAAGTAGTAGGGAAACAAAGAGAAAGTTTATGACCGCTAAATTTCATGAAACCCATTCATGACATGAAATCCCGAGAAAAAATGATGAGAATTAAATAAACACAGTGAATCAAGAGTAGGGACAACCTATGCAGCCATATTTTAAGATGTGTGAAAATGTGATTAATAATTTCAAATTAGTATTATTCTTTTGTACCCCCACAATAAATTATTTTATAGCATTAACTACCAATTTCATGTCCTCACTTAATTAGTTCTTCAATCAAATGGACTAGAAGACAAAGACTACCTAGTAAAATTAACTTGTGATGAATTTAAATTTATTTATCAATAATTTTTAATGTTAAAAATGAAGAAACTAATTAGTAGAGATAATAATGTGGAATAGGATTTAAAAAATCCTGATATAGGTGAGCATTTTGATTTTTGATAATGATTTTTTGTGATTTTCCATGCCTTGAATTTATGATTTGTTTATTAACTGATTTAATTATTCATATACAATTCAATGAGTATTTTTCCTAACCATTCATACCATTAACAATACATCCTCTAATAAAATATTTTACTTTCGTTATTTTTCATATTTCTTGTGAAACATTTTCATTTTGTTTTCTAGAACATTATTTGTATCTAATCAATGTGATGATTAAACAATATCTATTTTATTATGATTGAGTCATATTTTGTTAGAACTCATCATGAGACCCACCTTACATTAATCTATTTCAAATCCAATATAATCCATGACCATCCCTTCTTTGGAAGATCTGTTTTACAATCCCATCTTATCCTTTCACACATTTCTCTAAATATTTATCATGATTATCAAAACAAATTGTTGATTAGATGATGAATAATGTAAGGGATTAATATTTTATAATGAATATGTATGAGGGGATATTTTCATGAGATTTTGGAGAGGAAAATTAATTTTATTAATTTCAAAGCCTCTTGAATAATAATAATAATAATAGAAATGGGCTGTATTTAGTAAAATTCATAACCTCGACATTGCTTGATCGATGATCTTGTTATAACTATTAAAAATAGTTTCATGATGAGATAATTTGATGTTTGGTGGTGACTGTGATATGTTTCCCCATTGTAACATTTGAAAAATAAAATAAAAGTGGGTGTTTCATTTATGAAATTTCATTTCATTATTGCCTACATTGAGATATAGGGGGAAGAGGAGAATTTCATTGTGCTATTTTTGATTACCATAAAAAGTATGTAAGAAAAAAACCCTTCTTGATCCATATATTATTTACATAATTTACCTTCCTACCATAAGCCTCAAATTCATTTGATCATAAATTATGAGTCCCTCGTGATTATCTAAGATTTTTTCTTTATGTGGAGGTGATTTTATAATCCTTACAATCCTATGATAATTAATATGTTTTTGATTTATGTGAATAACAATATTCATTTGTACTATGATGATGAATAGAAAATTCATGTGTGGTAAATTAAAAAGCATATAAATATTAATAATGAATTGATAAATAGAAATGGATGAATAAAAAGACTTTACTATTTTAGAAGGGGAAACTTAAAATACATGGTTGATTTGTGCTCTTTAAAAAAATGATTTATTGATAAATTTTATACATGTTATTCTTAAACATTTAACATTAATTTTTTTCAAAATTTTTTGTTGACATTGAATTTAAATCATGGTACAGTATGATTCAATTGTAGTATATTGAGATTCTATCATTGAGAAAAAGTATGAATTCTAGTGTTAGGGGGGATTGATAAGTGAACTTATTGAATAAATTTTTGATATTAAAATGCATTTATTTTTATGATTTAA
This sequence comes from Viscum album, assembly GCA_963277665.1. NCBI lineage: Eukaryota > Viridiplantae > Streptophyta > Magnoliopsida > Santalales > Viscaceae > Viscum > Viscum album. The sequence continues at coordinate 128,787,642 of OY728131.1, read as the reverse complement.
TTTTCAATACACTTCTAGTTACCTGATTTTTTTCTCATATTTTTTATGATGTTTTTTTTAAAACTGGGTAAAATGAGAAAAATGTCATAGAATTCCATTAAAATAAGTCTTTCCACAATGTTTTATGAGCATGGAACAATTCCAGGGCATGAAACTGAACAACCAAGATGAAAAAATGATTTTAGAGTGAAAAATGAATTTACACATCATGAACTGGTGCAATTTATGTAATCACGATATAACATTTAAAGTTCACGATAGACCATAATTATCCAGATTCAACACATCTTCAAATATTAACCAGTTTTATAACCGGATACCCTCCTATGACCATTTTCTAACCATTCTGAAATTCAATTTAAAGCTAAATGATACCCAGTTAAGTCTATAAAAAAGAGTCTAGGAAAACACACCCTTTATTAATTCAGGGAGTCTCTATCACTGGGACCGATGACCCCTGCCACACTGATGTGTCATATAACTTTTTTATTTTCCTACCCTCTCATGGATAGTAGGAGGGGTAAACCATGTGAATAAAACTCTAATGAAGAGGGATTTATTTTTGAAATGTATTAAATTTTTTAATTAAATTAAATTGGTTCTTTTTTGAAACTGGAAATTCTAAAGTCTCTTCTTCTCTTTTTCAATCATCACCATTCCATGATTAGTGAGGGAGTGATTTTTTCAACCCATTAACTAGAAAATGATTCAAACTATGAATATTGGGTGGATTATTTTATATTTTTAAATATTTTCTATGTTACCAATTAATAGAATATTTGATGTAACACAACCATTGTGAAAATGGAACATCAATTATTTTGGGGTTTTCTACCATGACTATTACATTAGACTAATCTCGGTTTTGAAACCGTATAATTTCTATTTAATTATATTATTCCCTGATCAATCTTAATATCATATTTTCAATTATCAATATTTTTATTATATAATATTAAAATCCAAATAAATAATCATCTCCTCATTCAATAAATTATATTATGTTTTTTCATAAAATATATTAGTTTTATTTTATTAAATAAATATTTTCATCAACCCTATCTCTGTGTGTTAGAAAATAGTCTTTCATATCTCATAATACCATGTAGTTTAGTGGCCTATTTGATTCATGATATTGAAATTTTAAATTTGGTATCACTTCTTGAATCAATGATTTCCATGGGGTTATCAAGACACTAATATTTTTTAATAATAAAAATGGGTCTATGAGGTTGTGTACCAAATATAGGAAAAAATGTCATTATTATAAAAAAATGTTTTTTATAACATTTATTAATGACCAGTGTTATCAACTTTAAATATATTTATATTTTTCAAATATTGATCTTAATTATAGGTGTCATCAACTACACATAAATAATGTTGATTTTCCAATGAAAACACTTAATACGAGGTATGCACACAATGAATTTACTACACTTCCGCTTTCATTGAATCACCAAAGGGTTTTATGGACATGATGAATAGGGTATTCACGGAGTATCTTGATTCTTGAATTTTGCAATTTATTAATGTTATCGTGATATAATATAAAATATATGATGAGAATAACTGTAATTTTTGAATATTTATTATGACTCTCAGAGAAAATAAATAACAATTAATTTTTTTTAAATATGAAATCTATCAAGAGAAAGTATCATTTCATGGCCAAATTGTCTCCATGGATGTATGATTAATTGATCCGTAAAATAAAAAGGTATATATGGAATGTAAAACACCTACTAATACAACCATGGTATGCATTTTCCTTGAATTAGTATGTTACTATTGATAATTCATTCAAAAAGTTTCTCAATTAGCTAACCAGTTAACAATGTTTACACATAAACATATTTCTTTCATGTATACAAAATAATGTATGGAATTTTTTTAATAATTAAATCAGATATTGGTCAACACATAGATATTATATATACTATATATAAAGAATATATTTTTGATATATAGTGATGAATCAATGAAATGACCTAGATGTTTCCTTTGGCTGAATGATTGAGTTGTTGCCTATGCACTAAGGTAGTTAATGATTCAGGAACAAATATCTCATACCAATGACCTTGAGTTGGAATCCATAATCATTTAATTGAAATGTTAGAGGAAATATCATTGTGGTAGAAAATTTCAAATATATATTGATAATAAAAGTATGAAAAAAAAAACATTATCACAAAAAGATATCAATATGATGAAAATAAATATGGTTTTTACTTCTCAAGGATTATGATTTGTCTAAACTCTTCCATGGTAGAATAGAAAATATGGTGGATAATGCATTGAGTAGAAATATCACAGGTTTCTGTATAAAATGAGAATTGAAAATGTTCAAAAATTCATGTATATTGTAATGATGGATATAGTTATCATTGTGGATGGGGAAACATCAAATATATTCAAATGACTTCTAAAACATCCTTATTAGTGAAAATAAAAAGTTCACATCTTGATGATAAGAATATGAAAAAAATAAAATCCTTGAATAATGACAATTTGGTAGAATTTATCTAAGAAGATTATATATTAATACATGGAAAGTTGTTATGTGATATATCCATTATCGATCTAATAAGATAATTACTAGATGAAGACCATTGATCACATTTCTCAATTCCCTCCAGTAGCTACCAAATTTATTAGGATGTATTGGAAACTTTTCTCTAGGATAATAAGAAATAGTAAATTGTAGAATATGTATCAATATTATTTTCCTTTAAATAGGTAAGGGATGGAATATAAAATCTCCAAAAAATAATGTAACCTATACATATTCTTGAATGTTCATTAGAGGATATTACTATGGAATTTGTCACTATATTCCAAAATAATACTAGAATGAATGGTTTAATATTGGTTAACATTGATTTCCATTCTTAGCGGACATATTTCCTATATATATGTTAATATATACCTCTTGAGTAATTCAAAATAATTTATATTAATGTTTCTATGAGACTTCAGGGTGAACCAAATTCAATTGTATTTGATCTTGATATGTGGTTTACATCATAATTTAAGAATTGTATTTAGATGGATCTTGAAACTAAGCTACAGTTATGTGTTTCATATCGTCCTAAAACTGGTGGGTATTTTGAAAGAAATATTAATACATCAAAAGACAGGTTGGATTCATTCTCACATGACTTTCAAGGTACATGATATGAAGATTTAACTTTCATGGAATTCAAATATAATAATATCTAATATTAAAGAAATAAAATGGGGTCGTATGTGACGTTACATAGAAATAGGTGTCATACTCCAACCTATTGTGAAGAAATTGGTGAATGTAAGATTCAAGGAAAAGTTAATGTTTAGGAAACAATTGTTAAATTAAAAACTATGCATAATAATATTAATAAATATGAAAGTAGATAGAAAAATTATGCAAATAATCGATGAAAATATTAATAATTTTTAGTGGTAGATCATGTTTTATTGATGGAATATCCATTTAAATGTGTTATAATATTCAAAAATAGAGGAATAATAAGTCCAAGTAACATTAGTTCTTTTGAAATTGTTCAAAAAACAAGAACTATGGCATACGATTTTGAAATTCCACATGCCTCACTAACGTTCGTGATTTGTTCCACATGCCATTATTTATTAAGTAAATTGCATTGCCAAAACATTTTCTCAACTATAAATAAATATAATGGTAACATGATTTATCTTTCTATAAAAAGACTATCTATTTTTTTTTGACAAAAGAGAACATGTATTTCAGAATTGGTGACTTAACAGTGAAAGAAACTTTTCCAGATATTATACAATTGAAGAGGTGATGTAGGAACATGTATAAGTTATAGTGAAAAACTAATTATAGTTTTTCATGAGGTGATATTTTTGTTGCTTTAATGGTGAAATGTTTCATGTATATTAGTATGTAATAATTGATCTCGAATTATAGTTGGATTTTCATTCTATAGAAATAGAGACACACTGCACATAACATTATTCAAGAATATGATTTAAACATAAATTCAAAATTTTATAAATTTAATTTAATAAAATGAAATTAATTTTATAAATAAACATTTCATAATTCGATTTGGTTAAATGTTTGATATTTTTTTAGAAAAATTTGGTTTTCGGGTGAATAAGGAAAATACTAATTTTATAAAAACTGTCAATTTTATGAAATTATATTATTATAATAATAAATTGAATGATTTTTTTAAACTTTTATTAGATAAATTATAAATTCAAGATGTTTTTTAATTCTTAAGAAAATACATTTTTTAACATACAAATGTATTCTAATCATTTTTGGAAATCTATGTAATGTTTTTGTTCAAATAAAAACTATTTTTAGTTCTTCTTATTTAAAAAGTCTTTAAAATGTTAATTTTATTTTTCATTTTATTAAGTAAAATTTAATATTATTATATATATTAAAATAAAAATAATTCTATTGGAATCAACATTGTACTTTATTTTTCTGTAAAATCATTTTTAAACATCAAACAAACATTTTTCTAAAATAGGTTTTTATTGAGTTTTTCACACTTATATTAGAATTAATTAATTGGAAATCAAAAAATTGAATATTTTAAATTGGATATTTTTTAATCTTAATAATTAATACAAGGAAATAAATTTAACATATTTTTTAGTCTTAAAGAATAATAAAAAAAATTAAAAAATGTTTACATAGGATAATGTAAAAATGACTTTACTATGTAGTTATATAAATTTATAATGGTATAAGTGCCACATAACCTTGTCAAAATATAATTTTTTGAAAATATTTAGACCTCATATTTTCATAAATTTTATTTCCATTCCATTTAGTGACACATTCATAAAAGAATGACTATATTATTTAAATCATTAATGTTATTCCATATATGTCCCACCCTCACTTATAAAGGTGAAAATATTCTCCTCCCTTATTAATAACGTTTGAGGACTATATCTCGAATAACACCTACCCTAAAATAATACTAGATTCCATTACTTCATTATTGATGTTATTTTACTCTTCTTAGACCCTCTTATTATGGTTTGTTGTGTAATTCAAAGGAGGTCCCTTGAGGAAGAGGAAATCATCCTACCAATCCTTTAAAAGGATATTTATTCCAATGATTTATCTAAATACATCTTAACCCTAATAAAATAATGAATACATTATCCATAACATAATTATATGATATTATGAATATGGTACATCCATTTCCCGCCTTCTCTCCATCTTCTGTAAATTGAAAATGTCGCTCGTGCATATATAAAACATATCGTTTCAAAATAGAGGTGTAATTAATTTTTCATCACTAATTAATATTGATGGTTATAAATATGGAACTAATAAAAATATAGGATATTTATGAAATAGTTATGATTATCTAAATAAAATATATAATTTAATTTCTTACCATTCCACCCATTAAAAAATGATAACATTGCCCATGCATTTGTATGGACCACCACATCTGGAAAGTAATGTGATTCATTTTTCATGTCCTACATTTAAGTATAATAGTAAATATGTATATCATCAATATATATGATATTTAAATAATTATTAAAATAATTTAGATGATTTAGGCATGATCAAAATGAATGGACTATAACCGTCGAAGCGAATCATCCATGAAAAATAAAGTAGTTAACAGTCAAAATAATGAGGATGATAATACTAGATTGATAAGGAATGTATGATAAGTTTTTAAAATAATCCATGTATGAAATTATAATTATTATAATTATTATTTTATATAATTTTATTAAATTTTTATCTATTATAAATATGTTCAAAATAACTTATAAAGAATGCCGGTCCTAAGGTAAAGGTTTATTTCACAATCTAATAAATATTTGGGATTATTAATGTTTATGTTTCCATTGAGGTATTTATATAATATTTATATATTAAACCAAGAATATTTTCATCTAAATTTTTTATTCTATTAAATTATTGTCATTTCTTTCAGTTTCCTCCCATTATGTACTCAAAATTCCAAAAGAATATTTTAAATGTAGGATGCATTTTTTTTCTATTCAGCCGATAATCTCTTTATTCATTATCAATAATTTCTTTAAAATGTATTCTAGAATGTTTTTAGTTTTATAAAATTAACGATTATTGTAATATTTACTAATATTTTAAATTTTATAATGTTGTTTAAAATGAATATTCTTTACATTTTCCGAATGAGGTACTTTTTACCAAAGGTGTGAATAGAATCTTTATTTTAATGCACACTGAACAAATAAATATTCCAACGATTACAACTATTATTTTCCATAAATATTAATTTATATGTTTACATGTTTTTTTTTCAAATAATTCTTTTAGTTATATTTTCTTTTTTTATTTTAAATTCATTATTTTTCAATGAACGTGTTATTGTTCATAAAAAAATTTCCATTGATTTTTTATAATTGTTTTCATCTTGGCCAATAACATTTAAGGAATAATTTAATTTAAGGGTGTTGTATTATAATGATACCATTCACCATATTACTCTATATGGATTATATCCACATTGTTTTATTATATTCATGGTAAATATTAACTTTTCATAGGGTAGTTTTTCAATATGAATGTTTATGTTGATTATATATGAAATTATTGTTAATTTATTTCATATGATGGATTAAATAGACTTAGAATATGGTGAGAGAGGTATGTTATATCCCTTAATTCATTTTTATGTTTATTAAGACAATCTAGTTTGGGTTTTTTAAAAAAAAATTTCTATTTATATATTATTTTATGGAATGAGTTCTTGATGGAAAGAATATAATGTCTAAAATTATGCATTCTATAATTAAGAATTTATTTTTTTATATCCATGTAAGTATTTATATTTCTATTTAATCATTGGATTTCCAACTTTTATGGTCTTATTTATATGGAATATATTTTTTAATTCTTATCTATACCATATTTTTATACATTATTTATCATATGATAGCTTTGATTGTACCCGTTCTATAATGTCCCTACCCTAGAATCATGCAGTCGGTGCCTTACATTATAACATTGGAATGATTACAGGGATTCAAATCCAAAAGGATTGATCTGTTTCTTAGTTTTTGATAACCATATTACTTAAATGGTACCCATATTATATTGGTAAATAGAAAATAATACATAATACATAACAAAGACTAATAGAATGAATCCTTGGAACTCATTCCAAGAAATTATCTTCAAATAATATGACAGGGAAAATAATAAAGGGTTAGATCAAATTCTTAGTAAGTGTAAGTGTATAATAGAAGTAATAAAAAATATATAAGAATAAAAAATATGTGAAGGTAAATAACTGAAAACACTATCCATTTAAACAACTGGGTATGGAATAATCAACATGGACCAGTAGATAACTTTAACACATGACATTTAATCAATAAAATGAAAATGAAATTCATCCATAAATAATGTAAAATAAAAAATATCATGGATAATAATGATAATAATTTTATTCTAAATAAAATATATGATTAATTATTGGAATCCATGATTCCTTGGTACATGATAACATTATCTTTAAGACCTTTCACAAGATGATTTAACATATCTGGTAGAAACCTATCTGATTTGGCGAACTGGTTCATCTCACAAGACTATAGATGCATTGATGACATTAAATTAAATAGTCCCCAATCCATGTCTTACCATTCCGAATAATTCTTTATACATATAGAAATTTATATAGTTAATAAAAAATTGCCTTATCATCAAATATTCATATTGAATAAAAGATACATATTTATCAAAATGTCCCCAGTTAATCATATAACATTCATTGTAAACCTAATATATACAACATGAATATGGTTTAGGAAATAATAATATTCCTAAAAAAATAATATTAATATTTTATATTGATATTATTTATTATTAGAAAAATTATTTTAATGAAGTGATTGTTATATGTGAAAGTGAAAAAACTTAAAAGAATGAAAGAATTCAAAGACGACATTTACCACTTGGTAACTTTCAATTCAAAACACATGGAATGAGATAATTAAAAGTGAAAAATAACATGTCATGATTTATAAGTGAATAATTATAATAAATAGAAATGGGTTTCTATATACATCAGAAAAAAATACATAAGTGGTGAGTATGACATTTACCACATAGATGTAAAAAGTGATATGAAAATCCCTTACCTTATATTTCCATCTCGCTGAAAAGTATTTAAAATTTTATATAATTGTTTTAATAATTTCATTAAATTATAATAGAATACTATTAATATATATTATATATTATATAATCCTTATATGAAATCTTATAACCCTTTCATTAATAGTATTTTATCATTTTCATCATTTCTGATGTCAATTGCCTTATTTTTCAAGTATGTTTTGAGTTTTTATTTTTGTTCCTTTTAATTCAATTTTGATTAAATAATCTCATGAATGAAAAAAAATATTTAAATATAATATCTATTTATTACATATGTATTTATAAAAATCCAAAAAAATTCGTAGGAAATTAAATGCACATATCATGGAGATTGTAGGTTATACGTACACGTCAATGCTACTTTCATTTCTTTTTCATATTAAAATAATGAAAATAAAATGATATATATATTTTATAATTACAGTATCATATTTATTTCATATATATAACATGTTTTTATTAATATCATCATTGATACGTTCCATGTATAGCATGAATGAATCAAATCACTTTGATGAGGAGGTAGTCCACAAGTCCATAAATTAAGTTATTGAATTCCCACAATATAGAAAGCGTAAAGGTATGCGTTATATAAAAATTAAATAACTATAAAGTAATAATAAATAAAATATATAACATATATAAATTATAAATTAATTATTATTCCAACCATGAAATATTGTAATGGAAGAACGAATAACCTCATTTCACGAGGCAGCTGTCCGCTATAGACACAAATGATTATTGTGTATACCATTTGATGGATGTTTGTGAAAGTGTAGGAAGAAATATTAGAAACAAATATCAATATATTTTATATACTGATTTTATTATTTAATCATGATACAAAAAATATATTAAATGGTGGAGATGTAAATGAAACACAAGTGATTGTTGATGAATGTTACCTCTTATTCTGTTAACTACTTTTGGTTTTTACGAAAAGAAATTTTTGTAAGATTTTTAACAAAATTAAGGCTTATAAGAAGAGTTTAGGTATTTTGGGATATTATATTGGTAGGGTTTGGATGATCAAAAAGCCTTGATAGGTTTAATTAAATGGGAGGGGTGACTTCATATTTATAGTGGAGGATGAGTGACGTTCTTATAAATGATTGAAAGAGGGAATTCCACCCACGTTTCATCCATGTCATGTGAATCAAATTATAAACTATATTATATAAAACAGATTAATGGACAAAATATGTCCATCCAATGTATTTTTGACATGTTTCTAGATAATTTTAAACCTTATGCTTATGTTTTATTCTCGTGTTATGTTTATTTTTACCTTAATAAGAGAAAAAAAATTAATTACATTAAATAATATTTATTTATCAAAAAATATGTTAAACTTATTAGAAATTAAAATAATAATTATTAAAAATATGTAATCAGTTTTCCTAAATTCCGGTCATATAAGTGGTAGAAAGTAATTTAAATTTAATCCCACGGACAAGAAGAGAATGTGGGTTTTTAATGTAAAAATGCTCTAATGTTTGAGATATTATTATATCAAATTTAAATGTAAAATTGATTCCAATGAACTAATTTTCATTAAATGAATTACAATAAAACCAATTTAAAATATATTTTAACTATATAATAAAATTATCTGAGAAATCAATTTTCAATTAAAATTCATTATATTTTATTATTCATCAAAAAATAAATGTTCATTAAAATATAATAAATTACCACCCTAAGAAAAATTTTACATTGTGATATAAAAATGAAGTTTATTTTGACATATAAAAAGTTTAAAATTGTCATGATAAAGTTTCTAAATAGTCACACGATTAAAAAGTGGAAAAAATACTTTTATAAAAATATACCTTTTTATGTGTAATGATGAGTTTGTTATTGTCTTATACGTATAAAATCGGTTGTTTGAGTTTAGAAAATATAATTAATTTAATATATAATATATAAATTTAATTATTATGTTTCAATAATTTTAATTCGTTTAATTTATTATGAAAAATAACCTTTTGAATCATAATAATATTTCTTTTATATTAAATTGGTTTATATTCTCCTTTCTAACTAATTGGTAACCAATGAGTTCATCTTACGTTCGCGAAAACCATATCTTTTCATAATAAATTTAATAATTTTCATTGATGTTAATTTACATATTGGTTATATATTATTATATTAGCTAATAATATTTAAATAATATATTGTTGTCTGTTAAACTCAGTCGTGCATGTAACACAAGAAAAGTCATTCATGCGTGTAAGGTAAACTAACTCAGTATTGTGTGCATTGAAATTTATTGAATAGATTTAATTTATTTAAAATAATAATTTATTTTAAATAATCAGGATTCTATATTCCCTTCAATTCTTTTTGTTTCATGTTATACACGATATTGAATAAAAGTTACTCTTTTAGAATTTTTAGTGTGTAACATTATACCCACCTTAAAATATTCATCCATGCAATTTAAACATGATTCTGGTAATAAAGGGGATTATATTTGGGAAACCCTTTTTTTGAAAATTCAACATCATATGGTTAATAATATGATTCAATTAATAAGATAGAAAGGAAAATGTGAAGGTCACTATAAAACTGGGCTTTTAAATAAGAGAACATTAGTGAAAATATAGAAACAGAAGAGAAATCTAACAATGAATTTTTGAAGTAGAGTGATGGAGAAAATGTATATATGAAATTAGATTACTAAAAATCAGTAAACAATTGTTATGAAAAAGGTCATTGGTATCATAAAAAATAATATAAGGAAAACATTTTTGATTGAACACTATTTTTCCTAGAGTTTAGGTATTTTTTAACTCTCTAAGAAGATAAGTAAAAGAAAATTTATTTAAAAATAGTCTTATACATTGATTGAGCCTTGAAATATTTCTTCTTAATATATTAGCATATGTTATTTATTTTAGTAATGTAGTAGATTAACCACTATAACATCATCTAAATATCAACTTAAGTAATTTCATAAATGATTAACCTTAGCACCCATCTAAGATATTATGACCCAAAACATTGAAATGTGGTCATGAAATTTCCAAAATAATCTTATTAGGAATCCAAATAACCTGAAGTAGGTATAAATAATCACATAACAATCATGTGAATACCTTTATCATGTATTCTCTTATAATTTGGTAACTACTTGAATTAACATGAAACCTTAATAAAACAAGCATGGTAACTTATTCTTTATTTAGAACATATATAATTGGATATACTCCATAATTAAAAAATTTGTAAACTATATCAATAATAGAATAAACCACATTGTTAACAATTAATTTATTAGTTACAATGTATTCATTAATATCCAATTTACGTTATCAAAACCAATCATCTCTTTATCCACAAATCACTTACTCAACTGGATGAATATATTAAGGGTTATATTAACTTTAATCATTTTTTCTTTAAATTTTAACTTGTTACTGAGTCATTTTTCTTAGAACCAATCAATATAGGATATCAAATTCCTAATGAAATAGTAAGGATTTAAAATCCTTATATAATTTATAATTATTATATGAAAGACATTATTGATATAATACATTTACAACACCACTCAAAAATCCAAATACATAGTCACATTAATTATCCCTCATAATATGTGGTAGAAGAATAATATTTACAATGATACAATAGTCTCTTTTACAGTATATTACCTTAACATGTGAGACGTTGATTTTAATAGTTTCATATATCCATTCAGTCAAAGAATTGTACATTATAAAATTTTTTCTTACCTATGAAATCATAAGCATGGTTTCTTTTCTCTCCACACTTATAAAGAACTATCACTCCTTTTAGGCATGTACCAAGTTGTTTCTTTAAAAAAATATCACACTTGGGAAAATAAATCATTCCCTTTTTTACCCTTACCCATATTTTTCTCTTCTATAATATTCTTCAATTGCATACATTCAGTGAAAATGGATTTGGATTATTCTTTACCTATCTCGTGACCACATAATACTATATCCTTATATGAAGAGAATTCTTGGGAGACCATTTTACTTCAAAATATTATGTTAATAACATAAATGATATGATCATTATAACTTTTTGGATTATGTGAATTTGTGATGTTCTCATTCCTTCTACTCTAAACAATTTCAAAATGATGATATACCTTAAATTATGTCATATCACTATAAAACATATTGTATAATCCAAATTTTTTTAAAATATTTATCATAAATTTAAAATTTTATGTGTATCTAATCTAAAAATCATAAACATTGTTTCCTTGGGATTTTGTTATATACTTATCATCAATGTATAAATAGTATTTTTTTCTATAATATGTGATATCCTAAATATAATTTTAGGGTTTCTAATAAACATTATCTAACCCCAACTGTAATTTATGAACCCCAGTAAGCCACTCGATGCATCAGTAGTCTCATTTGACGAGTTAGTTGGCTAGCCTTAGTGGGGTTTTCACGTAGTATGTTATAAACCATCTTGTGAAAGGTATTGACGGTAAAGGTACCATGTACCTAGGAAAAATGGAATCTAATATATATAATAATTGTCTCAATTTTGATTCAATTACTATTATTCATGAGATTTTCACTCTGAAAAAATATGTTGATGAATTTCGTTCTACATTTATTGATTGAATGGAATGGGTTTTAGTTATTTTTCATTCTGAATTGATTATGTCTTCAAAATTTATTTTAAATGTCATGTGTGTTTAGTTATTTACCTTGAAATATTTTTTTATTTTCTCCCTCCTAGTTTATTGATTATATCGAAAGTGTGTTTAGTTATATACTGTTCCAAATTTATCGTTATCACTGACTCCTAGTTTATTTAGTGTAATTAAACCTTATTGAGAATTTAAGGCAACACTTATTTTTTCCCCTCCCTAGGATTCCAAGAAGTGTACTAAGAAATATATGCATGGAAGTTCTATGTGGGAGTATATTTATTATCGAAAAAATTATGTTTTAATTTGTGTGTTGATTTTTAATACAAGACTAATGTACATATTTGGTTTACTAAGAATAATATTTCTTCAGTCCTTCAGGATTTGATTCTATCTAATCATGCTAATATAAGTGTAGAAAAAACTATATATTGGATTACTGGTGTTAGGAACTCCATATTCCATTTATGAGATTCAAATCTCACCCATTATTATATTTTCGTTTCCCTAAGATATAAATAATAAATTTAGGAATTATTTGAGGGATATACTAAAAGCACTATTAATGTCTCACTATAATATTACATTTTATTTTATTATTTCAATTTTAGTGAGAGATTCATGTATATATATATAGTGTCCCAAGAATGATAAACTATTCAATCATTTGGTATTTGATCCCATATATCATGTGACACTTTAGTGAAATAGCCCATGGATATATGTTACTATAGTTAGTGTTTTACTATTGGTGTATTATTGGAAGACCTGGAGAAATATAAATTGACCTGAGGGTGAATTCTAAAAAGAAGATAGGGTGAAAAATAATTCCTAAAGGACTTGATTTATTCATAAAATTAATTCCTAATGACTAAGTAGATTGAAAAATATAAATTTCCATTATTGTTTCTACAATTCATAAGAGTAAAGCTAAAGGTGTGGTTTTGAGATTTCTAAATGTACAACATATAAAGTTTTCCTAGATCCATGTGTAGGGTAACCTAAGAGGAATGTATAAAATTAGATAAATTTACCCCTAGTAAAATATTAAGGGTCATCAATAAATATCAACCGATTCGTTAACATGTTCATATGGGTATCCTCTATGGTACAAATAATAATCTGTAGGGGTAATTCCGTTATAGTTTTGAGAAGCATTAAATACACCTCGAGACAAATATTTCATTATGAAGGACCTTTAGAATAGACTTTCTGGTTTTTACAATTGATAGAGGTACACCATATTTAAAGAATTCATGAGTAGAATATAAAAAATGAGAATTTTACACAATGATATAGCCCAAACCATAAGAATATAATAGGAAAATTTATATTGTTCAAGAATTTTTGGAACATCCTTGTCATGGATAAAGTTTTCACTATAACATTTATTATGTTTGAAAATATATTATACGTAATTGTTCATTTAATTCAATTAGATTTAAAGGGTGGATATTTTTTATACTTAATGGTAATGATAATAGACTCTGACCACACCACAAAAATACCAAGCGAAAATAAGGGAAATTTTAAGAAGAACATGCCATGGGAGAGAAGTCATACCATGAATATGTGGTTCTTTGTTTAACTAACTAATATTATCAAAACATTATTTTAGTTAATACCAAGAAATTCCAATATAATTAACTTAGTTTTATTAAAAATTAATAACCTCATAAAATCATTAGGTAGTCCTAGAATGGTTATGGGTGATCACGAGAAGGATAAATATTTCCAAACATTGAAGTTTAGGATGGTTTGTTTGGGGATATATATAAATTCTAATATTTTATTTGAATAAAACAAGTGATGAGGACACGAATATTCATATATCAATGTTCTAGAGAAGTTCAAAAGAGATTTTGATTATAAATAATGAACCATGTCAGAAGAATAATTAATAAAGATTGATTTAATATATATGGATATAAATGGATTTGAGTGAACACGATAATTCTGTTTTTGGAGTGGTCTTTATATGGAGTGTAATGGTTTTTGTTAATGTTTGTGTAATCAAAATACATAACCCTCAGATTGTGGAGTTTATTGTAATTGGAATAAAAAAGGAGAGAATATAAAGTTGATGTATACTAGAACATCTATTTAGATGATAAAGATGCATGGTATATTTTAACCTATACTAATATAAAATATAACATCATGTATATAAACTATTATATAACACAATCAAGTTTAAAAGATAAAAAATCCATTTCCATAAGTAGAGAATAAATAGAAAACAATAGAGAGTTCCTCCATGATCAAAATATCATATTTTAAATATTATTTTGATAAATTTAATATGCTGTGTTAATTTCTTGTACACCATCAAATCACCATGTTTATATTTCATATATTATCCCTTAGTGGTGAACCATGTAATATCCATGTGTTCTTTGTGTTTCAATTTATTTAAATTTTTTAAAAATTTAATTAATTAGGGAAATGTGAAAGAGTGAGATTACAAGTGTCCATGATAATATGGATACATAATAAATATACAGTCTGGGAATAATGAAAAAAGTTTTAATTAGTGTAATGAATGATTTTTACTCCACTCAGAGTGATTTTGATCAATCTAATCCGAATAGTTCCCATCCTAGAAATAGATTGGATAAGAAATAAACGAAGAAGAATTGGAAAAAAGGAATAAATAAGGTATTATAAATAAAAAAACTATAAAATATCTATATGTATCTCACCTAATCAAGGGAGACATTATGTGTGGAGAGAGACATAAAATGTTAGAATTGATGGAAAAAGGACATTCTTGAGACATCCATCATCGATGAATTAAGGGGGAATAGTTATAAAATCAAAATCAATCCCTCATTTAAAAAATATACATAGAACCAATAAATTTCCTTACCATCTTACATTAGGTACTCGATAAGGCACCGACCACCTGATATAGGTCTAACAGACTATTGATGGATATCCCAGGGCAATATACCCTTTAATTTACCACTGAGTACCTAGTGGCTCTCTACTATGTAATTAATGGTAATTATGTAAATGATTCAACTCAAAAAAAAATCCATTTCTTATTCTGAAAACCTGAGAACCCACCCACACCTCCATAAAACAATAAAAAGCGAATAAATGACACCCATTGGAGGATTCAAAACTCTTGGTTTTTTAATTTGAGTCCAAATTATAAAAATTCCCCTTAATCAAGAAAAAAATCAAATTCCCCATAAAATTTATCAACCCTTAATTATGTATGTCATTAATCCTCTCCCCTACTCATTGAGGAAAAAAACTAGTTAATTTAAATGATAATAAAGAATATTATAGTGAAATTAAATTTATTAAAAAATAATAAACTAGAAAATTGACTTCATTTTCAAATCCTAGATTCTATTTAATTCCAAAACCACGTTACCCCCTTAAATCCAAAGTCACCAGAAACATATGAAAACACATTGATGACCCAAATAATATAACATAATTACAACCCAAATCTATGGCATGACCACTCTCCCACAATGACCATCCGTGAAATTTTTTTTGCACCAAATAATTACTATGTAATATATCTTATAAAGCTATAATGAAATAAATAATGATGAAATGGACATTTCTATATGTCATAAGGATAAATTTTTTATCCACAAAACATAATAACAAATCATTGGTAAATGAAAACACTTCCAATGTGATTTATGTAAAAATGATATTACATTACAATTGTAACTTCTCTCTCACTATAGGCCTCCAAACATACTCCCAACTCCACTAGAGAATAAAAATATAGATGTAGTGGACTAGAAATATTGTTTAATCTATATAAGATGCATCTATAACGATTATTATCTTTAATAATATAAAATTTTCCTCAAAAATAAGAATCTCAAATCCAAGAAACCCTTCAGAGACTCATGAAATATGAATATCAAAATTTAAAAATTGAAAACACGTCCCTAAAAAGGATCAATATGAATCTAACTACGTAAAATAAAATAATAGTACCCCAATAATAATTAAAACTAAAATAATTCAAAACACTTCCCACATTAGTTAATATCTCTCATTCATAAATTCCTCTAAATAACCATGTCTCTATATGAGACAAACCAAAGAAATTATTTATCCTCATAACATCATGTACTAATGATCCTAAATCTAAAAATGCAATTGAATGGAATTCACATACATATCAATTCCAAATTTAGGCCAATAATTTATATGAAATTCATCTGGAATATAATTCTATATCTATAAAAATAGAATACATTATAAATATAACCCAACAAGGGTTGATGTTACAATTAGTACAACATATGTCCGACTCACTCCAACACCCAAAATGGTAAATTAAATAATGGGAAATATTAACAACACTACCAAACAATATAGACCATAACATGGAGAAAACTATAGAATAACATGATTTCCATCCTTAATATCTAATTTTTTCCTCCTTTATTCATTGTATTATTAATGATGATCTAGATAATATTTCATATTCTCACATATCACTTGAAATCTCTATGTTATAATTTTCCTAATACTTAGTCCATGAATCATTGAGTCTTGAACATTGTTCTAGTATAATGGTGATATTCAAGGTTGAGCATAGAATATCATGAATGGAGATATACCAATGTATGTGTGATAACTATTATTTTAAGAAATCTCAATCAAAAGAAAATGATTCAACCACAAAACAAAAAATCTGGAACACATATATGAATCATAATATATTTGATTATGGATAAAAAACTCTATTTAACAAACATATATTTTTGGACGTGTTTCACTTTAAATGAATTATATTTCTTGGATAGCTTGTTTTACATGAAAAAAAGATTTTGAATGGACCATGACATATTATTGAAATATAATTATTTAATGTGGGAGTTATTGTATATCCATTATATTGGAGGGTATGAGTAAGACTTTATATATAATGGAAAAATCATTTTTACAGATGTATACAAACAATTCATTGATTATAAATTACTTATATATAAAAGCAAAATCTTTTGAATGTAAAAAAATAGATCTTTTTGATAAAATAATATCTATGTGAAAATTATTTTTTATCCTCATAATTAAAATTAATCATTATTGAATAATATTTTTTAATAATGTATAGATAATATATTTAATAAATTTTTTTACATTAATAATTCAGATTTTACATCGCACGTAATGAATATAAACTCAATTTTATTATAAAAATTACATTTTTATAAAACGGTTCTGATTCATTTATCAGTTAAAATTAATTTATGACATATATTAGAATTAATTATTTTAAAATTGATTAAATATTTGAAATTATAATAATAAATATTTCCTAATAAGGGAAACTTAATTTTTTATCATTATGAATAGTTATTGAGGAAACAATTCATTGTTATGATAAATGTTAATAGGGGTTAATGAGTGGTTAAAGTAAATATTTAATGGTATAAATGACCTAAATAATTTTATAAATTATATTTGATGAATTTATTTATTTTATATATCATCTTATAGTAAAACATTTTCTAGTTTTGAGCTACTTTACTATGATAGTAACTTAATTATATATTATTATACTTAATATTTACAAGTGTGCAACTCCCCTTACTTATAAAAGGGAAACCGCGTAATCTTTTATCCACACCACATGAGAACTTTATCTTGGAAAATTTATATGAAAATATCTTCTCCAATTTCCTTTCCACATCATTGAGGTTCTTATCTTCTTAAAAGACAAACCCAAGGGTTCTTAAGAAGAGTCGTACAAGAGGTTTCTCAAAGAATATGTATATATTCTCTCCCATAATTTCCATGTTTTGTTATTCTTATACATATAATTAATCTATTATATCCATAACAACAAAACAAATCAAATATATTCAATATAATGAAATGTAATTATTATTATTATAAAACTATTTTCCACATTCATTCTATGAAATGAGAAATGAAATTAATGCTCATGCATACGTGTTTACTACCACATGCACATAGGTATATGATCCATTTTCCATCACCAACTTTTTTGGTTGGTTATTATAAAGGATTTAATGTTTATATATGATATTTATCTGATCATTATGTTTATATAATTATATTATCTTATCTAACTATAAAAAACCATCTCGGGTTGACCTGACTCATCAGCCTATTTGATCACTACGAGGCCTCAAACACGTCTCCCAAAATTCCTGATGCTACTGAGTAGTGGAAAGTGTCGAAAATTGTAGTGGGAGATAATATAACCTCTATTTAGAGTAAAATAATAGAATAAAATAACCAATGTCATGCATAGGAATGAAAATCATTGAACACATAATAAATTATTGAAATATAGGCATGCTATAATAAATAATGTGAAATATGTGTTCATAAAAATCTCAAATATGAAAAACATACAACAGTTGATCACCAACATCAATGACCGCATATCAAAAATAAGAAATTTAAAATAAATACCCTAATATCTAATGATGAATTTGAGTTAAACTGCATAACTAATCTACATGATGCTCTAGATTCACCTTCCTAATATTGGGACTCTATATGGGTGACTCATCTTGATCAAGAAACATTGATCATTGGCCCCATAAACTACACAACCATTAATATAACCTGAATGAATACATCAGGTCTAAATTAACACCATGGTTCTCATAAAAGTTGTGTGGAATAAATCTTAGTAGCCCACCGACACAAGTGATCCAATAATCTTCTATTAGAAAATTTGAATGAACACGTGATATTTCTAGCCAATATGAATCTAATAACAATAGGAATAAAAATAAAAACTACATAAAATGTGGATAAAAAATAAAACAACCATCCTTTGGTTTTATAATGACAATCTAGGTATGTCTACCACTGCTATGTCCTGCACCAGAGGATTTATAACACATGTCACACACAACGTCAAAACTACTGGTGCATCTTCCAAACCAACACCAAAGATCCATGACAACTAAAGGAAAAGGTAAAAATTCCAAACCCTAGGGAGAAACCATAATCATGGACATGAAATATTTCACCTACTTGGATCTAGTAATCTAATATAATTATTTTAATTGGCTAAGATATCATCTATGTCTACATAACTAGATAACATATATGTGGTGAAGGTCCTGCAGAACAAATCAAGAAATGATAATGGGCCCAATAAAGGTGGTATACAAATATAAAACTAATAGTGCACAACAACCATTGTCCTGGGATCAAAAAATAACAAATTATTCAGAAAAACCACTATTTTAATTCCTCATAACCTCAAGATCCTAATGCCAATTTATGTAGAGAGTAGACTCAACTAATGGATGGATGCAGTCATCAATATCATCCATTAGCTCCCTAATCCCATCCAAAAACCACATGAAAAGATAGAAGATAACCAAATTAAAACATAACTCTAACTCCTAATCTATGATATGCTAAGGTCCTCATCCAAAAAACAACATTCTGGGCATAAACTGCATAAAAATTCATGACCATGCTTACTGAATATTAAGTGATCCAACAATGAACCAACTATCCAACATTCAAAGCTATAAGTGATAATCAAATCATGGCCAACAAACAATAGGAAGTCCTTAATAATCTTGGATTTCAAAATATTTCAAATATCCACCATAGGCTCTCAAGGACCCAAATTATGGTTAAAGAAACAATAGGGTCTCTCATGGTCCTCGAGATCACAAAACAAGGAGACGTCTTACTAGGGACTCCTCTTCTACACACAATCTCTTTGGAAAATCCCATAATAAGATAATCAAATAGAAAAACATAAATAGAAATTACAGGACAACCTATGAGGGGTTCCTCTAAAACATCCAAAATCAAAAGGAAACACCCTATGTAGAAACATCTAAAATAGACCTAAGTGGCCACCAACTGATCCTCGATCAATAATTCTCCTAAAAGGAATCCAAAATCAAAGAACACTATATAGATTGTTCACAATGGTCCTCAAGAAAAAATAAAATTTAGTAACCTTAAAAAGGTCTCATCATACATGAACCCATTGAAAAAATACCCCATAAGAAAAACATCATCTGAATTTCTCAGAAAATAGCCCATACAGGGGTATAAACTAGACCACAACGATAACCCAAGGATACCCATGCCCCTCGGGCATTATCAATAGCCGACCATATCATCATGTGATCTACCAATGAGAAATGGACCAACTAGAGAATCCTCAAGATTTCCTCAGACTCATTTTAGTATCCCAATAAAACCCAATCAAAGCATCTATCCCACGATATCAATATATCACCAAGGATCTAATAGCTATTATAAGGCCCCAGCCTTAAACCTTACTTAATCTTGAGTTATTACAAGATTACACATTGATGATCTTTTCGGGATTAGAGTTTTAGAGAATTAGATCATAAAACTTGTATTACATTCCACATATAAACAAAGTGGTTACATAAAGATAGTATTCTTCATTCCCATCAATGGAAACACATTTAAAATAAAAAATGGATTATTTCTTGACACATCCTTGACTCTATCATCTTATCATGTACCTTTCCCTTGACCTGTGAAAAACATTTCAAAAACATGGGATGAGCATAAAAACTCAGTATGGGTTATAAAAAAACATGGAAAGGAAACATGAGTTCATATATACATAAGAATGAAATCATACTTTACCCATAAAACATAGGCACTTTAACATACCTCATAAAATCATGAATAAATCATGGAAATCATAAGACATAAAGGTAACTTGATGCATTCATAACTTTCTTACGTAGGGAGTAACCCTCTTGGTTACGTTTGGAATACCCATCACAGTATATTCCCTAAAATCTCTTCGGAAAACCTTAACGTTTCACTCCTTCGCATTACCCAATGCATTGGAGAGCTATAACGGGCTCACCCGCCCTTAGTTTATCACGGAACCACCCGTCTTCATAATAATGCCCAAGAACCATAACATAATCATATCACATAAAACATTCATAAAGGAAACATAACATTTCCACATTTCAATCACGAGATATCAATAAAACACATTGATATAATAAAAACATTATGAAAACCATTTTCAATACCAAAGTAAAACATGGTATTTATTTTTCTTTTAAAAAGAAGGTATGGCTTGTAGAGGAAGCCGAAACTCAAATAACGGTCACGACGGCGGAGAATTCGTTGTCGCCGCATACGTAATACAAAAACATTCCCTTTTGTCGTTTAGTAAATGCTTCGTATAAAAAAGATTCCTTTTGAATAAACGTAAAAGTCAAAGGGGTTTATACACCGTATAAAAGAAAGTTGTGTATAAAATAAAATATGCCTCAACGAAAGGAGATTGAGACGAAGTCCCATATAAGGATCATTTTTTTAAATAAAATAGATCTATTATGTGTATTCACTATAATTACACATAATGAAATTACAAATACAAGATAGTACATAATAATATCATGACGTAATTTGAAAGTAGGAGATTAACCCAAAGAATGGAAATTAGGTTAAGAAGTTCCCTTACCTCGTATCCGACTTGACTCGACCGTTCTTTAATCTCCTGAATAATAAACTTGAGTTAATCTCTACTTGATTATGAATCTTTTTCAAGTTCATTATTCCTTTTATACCATGTTATGAACATCATGTAATCAGTTAAGTTAATAATGTTCATTTTGTCGGTATTTGGTTCTTAAGTCAAAAATTGACTTCTTACACTTACATGTTGTTAATTTGGTCAAAGGTTCACTATATCCAGAATGGTATTCATGATTTAGATATCATATATGTCATATATATCCAGTACATACATGCATTTATAATATTACATAATCATTTAGAGGTAAGAAATGAAATGCACCGTTCATGGAGACGGTAAGCCGTACGTACGCATGAACGCTACTTCCATTTCTATTTCATATTTTCTGGAATGGAATCATAATGATATAAGAGTATATTATAATTCCAGTATAATAACATATATAATATCATTAACTTTATCCTTTACACATCCCACATATGGTATTAACGAATCAAATCACTTTTAGGGGGCGGTAGTCCGCACTTCCTAAAATGAAGATATCGTGTTTTACCCATAATGGAAACCATAAAGGTATTCCCAAAATGAAAAAACAGAAGCTTAAGGAAAACATAAACATATTATATATCATATATGAAAATAGTGACATCATAATGGCCACCTTTTAAGGTGTTAAATGAGTGTTGAACAATCATCGTTTCGGGAGGAAGAATTTCGCCATCCACGGAAATTGTATGTTCTTTAACCATTTGATGTAGTTGTGTGAGAGTGTAGCTCAAATAAATATTATAACAACATCCTTGTATATTTATGATACTGGTGTTGTTACAAAATAAGTAAATAAAAAGAGTTTAGGGGGTTGGAGAAGCAAAATGATACAAATGAACATTAGAGAATGAATTACCTTAAAAAGTGTAACTCATTTTGATTTGAGCCTAAAGGCTTCCATTGAAAGGATTCGTCCAAAAGGGAATCCTCTAGGATGAGGAGAGGAATGTGGAGAGAGCAAATGGGAAGGGGTTGGCCGAGCCAAAGGCTTGAAGAGTGTGTGAAATGAGGTAGAGGTGGGGGCCTTTTATAAGAGGAGAGGAGTGGCACTTTTGGAAAGTAAAGAAACATTACATTATTTGAAAATGTGTTTCGGTTTTAAAAGGTCCCACATTTATATAAGTCGTGGATAAGGTGATAAGGGCTAGAAATACACTCCTCCAATTGGTTTTGGCCATGTGTAGGTTTTAGATTTTTCATTATCATTCCATTTTATTTAAATCGTCAAATAATGATGTCATCGCTGCATCATTATTATGTCATACATAATTTAATTTATTTAATGTCTAAAAATTATAAAACAAATAATATGATATAGGAAATCGTTTTATCTTTCCAATGATTATTTATAATCAAAATTTGGACTTGTATAACCCCACTTAAAAATTGTTTTCGTAAAACATATTATGTTTGTGTCATTTTCACTTTAACATTAAATAAAAAGTAATTTATGTCATTTCCCAACAAAAGTGGATCCATGGGGTCCCCAAGATGACCCATGGCATGTCATGGTCGTCCATGACACAACCAATGATGTTGGGACATGTGTCTAGGTCATTTCATATTATTAAAGCCTTATTTAGACCTTAAACTACCCTAATTACCACTAATCGCGATTAAGAACTTAATAAGTTACTATTCACCAAAAAAATTATTATAATCTCATTGAACCACATTTTACTTCTTAATGACAACCATGTATGTCGGATTTTCAAAATTCAATACACATTAGTGGTAAACTTTCATTAAACTGAAAAATCAGTTTGCTTGATTATCACTTAGTGGTTTCACTATTCATCAAAAATTGAAGTTTTTCAGAAAATTACAAAAAATTCACCCTAAGCTATATTTGATATTCCGAATTCAAAAATGAAGTCCATTTTACAAAATTCAAATCATATATGTCACATTAATTAATTCAATAATTAATTCCCGCTTCCAGAGCAAATAGCGTGTTTTTACAAAACAATAAGTATCAAAAGATTGACACCAGTTTAAGTCTAATTTCAAAGTGAAATCGACTCCAATGACCACCATTGGATTAAATGGTAAAAATATATTCATATTACACATTATGACCAATTCAAAAGATAATCTAATCATATAAATAAATTAGATTAAAAAGCAGTTTTGATGTAAAATGCAGTATTTTTCACTATTCGTTAAAAAAATGAACATTGTAAGAAAAATACCAAAAATTCACACATGGTAAATTTTGATGTCCCAATCATAAAGAATAAGTTTATTTTGACAAACATATTTTATAAAATTGTCAAAAGATAGATTCAAAAATGGTTTGCCATCAAAAGGCAGTAAAACAATCTTTTAAGAATATTAGTGTATTCCATGCATAAGATTGTATTTATTTTCATTTTAAGCCTCTACAACACTATCTTAATCATTAATAGACATAGATAAAAATATCTATTATTCATTACTTACTTTGGATGTTACATCCTTCCCCCCTTTAGAAAATTGTGTCCCCGCAATTTATTTACTTATCAAATAAATGAGGGTACTTATCCCTCATTGCATTTTCGGATTCCCATGTTGCCTCTTCCATCATGTGGTTTTTCCACAAAACCTTTACCTAGTAAATCACCTTATTCCGTAACACTTGCTCCCTGTGGTCAAGAATCTGGACCGGTTGTTCCTCATAAGATAGGTTCTCTTCCAGCTGAACTACCTCTGGACTCAAAACATGAGATGGATCTGGCATATACTTTCTCAACATCGAAACGTGAAAAACATTGTGTACCTGAGATAAACTCGGAGGTAAAGCCACTCGGTATGCAACTGATCCAACTCTCTCCAGAATTTCGTATGGTCCAACAAACCTTGGACTCAACTTTCCTTTCTTACCAAATCTCATCACACTTTTCCAAGGAGAAACCTTGAGAAAAACATGATCACCTACCTCGAAAGATAGATCCTTCCTCTGGTTATCCGCATAACTCTTCTGCCTACTCTGAGCTGTTCTCATGTGTTTCTGAATCAGCTGAACTTTTTCTGCCATCTCTTCTACCAATTCTGGTCCCATCAACTTCCTTTCACCCACTTCATCCCAGAAAGCTGGAGTTCGACACCGCTTCCCATATAATGCCTGAAATGGTGCCATCTGTATACTGGAATGAAAACTGTTATTATATGAAAACTCAACCAAAGAAAGATGTTGGTCCCAACTTCCCTGATAATCCATAGAACAAGCTCGTAGCATATCCTCCAATGTCTAAATTGTTCGTTCTGACTGCCCATCTGATTGAGGATGAAAATCTGTACTAAAATTTAATTCAGTACCCAACGACTTATGAAGGCCTTTCCAAAAGTTAGAAGTAAACCTTGGATCACGATCCGATACAATGGAGAGAGGAACTCCATGTAACCTGACTATCTCTTTAAGATACAAACGGGAAAGTTGATCAAGAGAGAAAGTATCTCGTATAGCAAGGAAATGAGCAGATTTGGTCAAGCGATCAACAATAACCCAGATTGCATTATTACCTCGAGATTTCTTCGGTAATCCAACAACAAAGTCCATGGATATATTCTCCCATTTCCACTCTGGCACTGGTAAAGGCTGAAGAATCCCTTTCGGTAACTGCCGCTCTGCTTTAACCTGCTGACAATTCAAACACTTCACAGTAAAATCAGCAATATCTCTTTTCATTCCATCCCACCAGTAATACTCCCGCAGATCTCTATACATCTTAGTACTGCCTGGATGAACTGAAAACGGAGAACTATGAGCTTCACATAACAACTCTCTCTTCAACTGTGAATCACAGGGCACACACAATCTCTTCCCAAATCTCAAAACACAGACACAAACTTATCCAAGAACTCATGGAAAATTTTATTCATAAGGTACATGAATACAGCAGGTGCATTGGTTAACCCAAAAGGCATAACTACAAATTCATAATGGCCATACGCAGTCTTCGGAACGTCTGCTTCTTTTACTTTCAACGGATGGTACCCCGACCTCAAGTAAATCTTCGAAAAATACTGAGCTCCCTGGAGCTGATACCACTTCATTCGATGGCCCAACATCTGCTGAAGTTGTTGCAAATGATTTTACCACCCCTTTCTGCTTGTAGTCTAGCTGAATTCCCCCAGTTGAGTTCTTCGTTGGACACTCATTTGCATAATGACCCATTTCATTACACTTAAAACATCTTACCGTTGGCTTTTCATTGCCTGCTTGATCATCTTCCTTACAGTTACGAGGAATATGACCAGACTTACCGCACCGAAAGCACTTACCAGACTTGGATAAACATTCTCCAGGATGCATTTTACCACACTTCTCACAGGATGGATATTTGGTTTTTTACCTCCTTGCTTCTTTGATGAATTCTTCCCCTTTTCCTGCCAACTAGACCTCTTATTCTGTTGTCTGTCATAGAACACCTGATCATCGGCAAAATCCATTTCTACCTTCTCGGCACATCGAACAAGTTTTTCATAACTTTTGAACTCACGAGAAGCTAAAGCCCTTCGATACATTGGCTTTCACCCTGAGTAAAAATGGTTTATTTTACTATCAAGATCTCGTAAGAAGTTTGGAGCATACCTTGCCAATAGAGTGAACTTTTCTTCACAAGCAGCCACTGAATCATCCTCCTGCCTCAATTCTAGGAACTTTTTTTCCATCCTAAGATGAACCACCTTTGGAAAATATTTCTCATGAAACATACCTTTGAATTCGTCCCAGTGAAGATCCTCAATATCATCATTATCCCTTATATTTTTTACCATCGACCACTACTGATCAGCTTCACCTTAAAAACGGTAGACAGCAAGACTAACCTTTTGATGTTCTGAACACCCCATGACATCAAAAATCTTCTCCAGTGCTTTAATCCACCCTTCAGCTTGCACAGGGTCAGATGATCCTCTGAATGATGGGGGATGTTGCCTCATGAAATGTTCAACCACAGACATGTTCCTCTGTGGTTGATCTGGCTGATCTCGTGCATGGATACCACCACCATTTATAGCCTGAGTCAACTGTGTGATCACTGCAACAAACTGTTCAGTTCCGATTCTGACCATCTCAGGTTTCTGATTTGGAAGGTTATCTTCCTCCTGATGTCTTCCCAATATAGCTGCATTGTTTCCTCTGCGGAAAACCATTCTGGACACAAAAATATCTTAGGCGAAGCAACATGGTAATCCGTAAATGCTATATCATTTCAATCATATTATAATTTAACACTTTTATAACTCCTAAAGTTGTCTAAACCGACCTTTGATACCATCTATAAGGCCCCAGCCTTAAACCTTACTTATACTTGAGTTATTACAAGATTACACATTGAGGATCTTTTCGGGTTTAGAGTTTTAGAGAATTAGATCATAAAACTTGTATTACATTCCACATATAAAAAAAGTGGTTACATAAATATAGTATTCTTTATTCCCATCAATGGAAACACATTTAAAATAAAACATGGATTATTTCATGACACATCCTTGACTCTATCATCTTACCATGTACCTTTCCCTTGACCTGTGAATAATATTTCAAAAACTTGGGATGAGCATAAAAACTCCGTATGGGTTATAAAAAAAACATGGAAAGGAAACATGAGTTCATATATACATAAGAATGAAATCATACTTTACCCATAAAACATAGGCACTTTAACATACCTCATAAAATCATGAATAAATCATAGAAATCATAAGACATAAAGGTAACTTTAGGCATTCATAACTTTCTTACGTAGGGAGTAACCCTCTTGGTTACGTTTGGAATACCCATCACAGTATATTCCCTAAAATCTCTTCGGAAAAAACCATAACGTTTCACTCCTTCGCGGTACCCGATGCATTGGAGAGCTATAACGGGCTCACCCGCCCTTAGTTTATCATGGAACCACCCATATTCATAATGATGCCCAAGAACCATAACATAATCATATCACATAAAACATGCATAAAGGAAACATAACATTTCCACATTTCAATCAAGAGATATCAATAAAACACATTGATATAATAAAAACATTATGAAAACCATTTTCAATACCAAAGTAAAACATGGTATTTATTTTTCTTTTAAAAAGAAGGTATGGCTTGTAGAGGAAGCCGAAACTCAAATAACGGTCACGATGGCGGAGAAGTCGTTGTCTCCGCATATGTAAGACAAAAACATTCCCTTTTTTCGTTTAGTAAATGCTTTGTATAAAAAATATTCCTTTTGAATAAACGTAAAAGTCAAAGGGGTTTATACACCGTATAAAAGAAAGTTGTGTATAAAATAAAATATGCCTCAACGAAAGGAGATTGAGACGAAGTCCCATAGAAGGATCATTTTTTTAAATAAAATAGATCTATTATGTGTATTCACTATAATTACACATAAAGAAAGTACAAATACAAGATAGGACATAATAATATCATGACGTAATTTGAAAGTAGGAGATTAACCCAAAGAATGAAAATTGGGTTAAGAAGTTCCTTTACCTCGTATCCGACTTGACTCGACCATTCTTTAATCTGCTGAATAATAAACTTGAGTTAATCTCTACTTGATTATGAATTTTTTTCAAATTCATTATTCCTTTTATACCATGTTATGAACATCATGTAATCAGTTAAGTTAATAATGTTCATTTTGTCAGTATTTGGTTCTTAAGTCAAAAATAGACTTCTTACACTTACATGTTGTTAATTTTGTCAAAGGTTCACTATATCCAGAATGGTATTCATGATGTAGATATCATATATGTCATATATATCCAGTACATACATGCATTTATAATATTACATAATCATTTAGAGGTAAGAAATGAAATGCACCGTTCATGGAGACGGTAAGCCGTACGTACGCATGAACGCTACTTCCATTTCTATTTCATATTTTCTGGAATGGAATCATAATGATATAAGAGTATATTATAATTCCAGTATAATAACATATATAATATCATTAAATTTATCCTTTACACATCCAACATATGGTATTAACGAATCAAATCACTTTTAGGGGGCGGTAGTCCGCACTTCCTAAAATGAAGATATCGTGTTTTACCCATAATGGAAACCATAAAGGTATGCCCAAAATGAAAAAACAGAAGCATAAGGAAGACATAAACATATTATATATCATATATGAAAATAGTGACATCATAATGGCCACCTTTTAAGGTGTTAAATGAGTGTTGAACAATCATCGTTTCGGGAGGCAGAATTTCGCCATCCACGGAAACCGTATGTTCTTTAACCATTTGATGTAGTTGTGTGAGAGTTTAGGCCAAATAAATATTATAACAACATCCTTGTATATTTAAGATACTGGTGTTGTTACAAAATAAGTAAATAAAAAGAGTTTAGGGGGTTGGAGAAGCAAAATAAAACAAATGAACATTAGAGAATGAATTACCTTAAAAAGTGTAACTTCTTTTTATTTGAGCCTAAAGGCTTCCTTTGAAAGGATTATTCCAAAAGGGAATCCTCTAGGATGAGGAGAGGGATGTGGAGAGAGCAAATGGTCAGGGGTTGGCCGAGCCAAAGGCTTGAAGAGTGTGTGAAATGAGGTAGAGGTGGGGGCCTTTTATAAGAGGAGAGGAGGGGCACTTTTAAAAAGTAAAGAAACATTACATTATTTGAAAATGTGTTTCGGTTTTAAAAGGTCCCACATTGATATAATTCATGGATATGGTGATAAGGGTTCGAAATCCACTCCTCCAATTGGTTTTGTCCATGTGTAGGTTTTATATTTTTCATTATCATTCCATTTTATTTAAATCGTCAAATAATGATGTCATCACTGCATCATTTATATGTCATACATAGTTTAATTTATTTAATGTCTAAAAATTGTAAAAAAAAATACTATGATATAGGAAATCTTTTTATCTTTCCAATGACTATTTATAATCAAAATTTGGACTTGTATAACCCCACTTAAAAATTGTTTTCGTAAAACATATTATGTTTGTGTCATTTTCACTTTAACATTAAATAAAAAGTAATTTATGTCATTTCCCAACAAAAGTGGATCCATGGGGTCCCCATGATGACCCATGGCATGTCATCGTCGTCCATGACACAACCAATGATGTTGGGACATGTTTCTAGGTCATTTCATATTATTAAAGCCTTATTTAGACCTTAAACTACCCTAATTACCACTAATCGCGATTAAGAACTTAATAAGTTACTATTCACCA
Source organism: Viscum album (assembly GCA_963277665.1). Lineage (NCBI taxonomy): Eukaryota > Viridiplantae > Streptophyta > Magnoliopsida > Santalales > Viscaceae > Viscum > Viscum album. The sequence continues at coordinate 128,757,115 of OY728131.1, read as the reverse complement.
AAAAATTATTATAATCTCATTGAACCACATTTTACTTCTTAATGACAACCATGTATGTCGGATTTTCAAAATTCAATACACATTAGTGGTAAACTTTCATTAAACTGAAAAATCAGTTTGCTTGATTATCACTTAGTGGTTTCACTATTCATCAAAAATTGAAGTTTTTCAGAAAATTACAAAAAATTCACCCTAAGATATATTTGATATTCCGAATTCAAAAATGAAGTCCATTTTACAAAATTCAAATCATATAAGTCACATTAATTAATTCCATATTTAATTCCCGCTGCCAGAGCAAATAGCGTGTTTTTACAAAACAATATGTATCAAAAGATTGACACCAGTTTAAGTCTGATTTCAAAGTGAAATTGACTCCAATGACCACCATTGGATTAAATGGTAAAAATATATTCATATTACACATTAATACCAATTCAAAAGATAATATAATCATATAAATAAATTAGATTAAAAAGCAGTTTTGATGTAAAATGCAGTATTTTTCACTATTCATTAAAAAAATGAACATTGTCAGAAAAATACCAAAAATTCACACAAGGTAAATTTTGATGTCCCAATAATAATGAATAAGTTTATTTTGACAAACATATTTTATAAAATTGTCAAAAGATAGATTCAAAAATGGTTTGCCATCAAAAGGCAGTAAAACAATCTTTTAAGAATATTAGTGTATTCCATGCATAAGATTGTATTTATTTTCATTTTAAGCCTCTACAACACTATCTTAATCATTAATAGACATAGATAAAAATATCTATTATTCATTACTTACTTGGGATGTTACAGCTATGATACTAAATATAATAGTTAAACATTAACTTATCTGGCCTCAAGAAACAGGTACTAATAAAAAGTGGAAAACTAGGATCTCGTCAGATGAAAATATTTATCCCACTCTTTGGAAACCATCCAATTTAAACCTGAACATCATTTTTCTACAATCTATATTCCATGCTTACTAAAGTTATAACAGCCCACACCCAGGCCTCGCAACTCACAACCCAACCCCTATGATGATTCTAAAACCAATCCTTGATGAAAAACTCCAATAAATTATTGCCAATCTAAAAAACCATACATATGGAATATTAAATCCTAGATTATTCCACTATCATGATCAAAATAGAAAAACTCCAAAAATTGACTAATCACTAGTCCAATTAATGAACCAAGGTGAAAACAAGAAAAACAAAATCCAAATAAAAAATGTAAACAACATATACATTGTGTACATATTTTGTACCCACAAGGGTCCCCAAGCCAAGGGCCTCTACTGAACTGGTGAGTACATATTTAATGTTCAAGGCATGTTCCAATAGGTACATGAAATGTAACCCCACATAGGTACGAGAATATTTACCTCATCTGACTCAGCATGTACATAACCAAACCAAACTATGTCTATCACCCAAACATAGTGTGTACCCCGCTCAGGGTCTCCAATCGTGTACATAGTCATGTACTCATGCACGGTGTGTAGCCCAGAACAATACATGGCCATCGGAAATGTACCCTACATCAGTTCTAGCCATGTACCCTATACATTTATGTGCCCTTGGAACACCCCGAGTTATTACTACATGACGATTACCCCGGATACACATCATGTTGTCCAAAAATCTATTCTTACCATAACATGAGGAATATGAATATTGTGTTCAATTAACCACATGTTGTTTACATGGATATTCCTAAACGAAAACCCTTCAAAATGACCAGAAACCCCATTTTCCCCAATTAAGACTAGATAAAACCAATAGGGCCCCCCAACAAACATATAAGGCCATAAAATCCAAGAAAAACTATTCTAAGGGGATTTATGGATTGAAATTTAAAATGGTCTTACCGTCAGGTAGTAACCCCGAATGCTTCATGATTAATGCACCACCCACAGCCACCAAACTTTGATCCGCATCAAACAAATTCCAAACAATGACTCCCTGATCTCCACATTCTTTCTCTATTTCTCTATCTCCCTCTATTAGTCAAAAAATGTCAATGATCCCAAGGGGAGTTCACAATATGAAATAGGGGGAGGATGGAAAAAAAGGGAAAAAATAATTATCCATGAAAAATGAAGAAAAAATAAAAATTAAAAGAAAATAAATGGGGCCCATCTGTGGTCCAAGAAGCCAACAAAATTTTATGACTCACCTAGTAAAAGAAAACATTCTAGAATAAATATATGTTGAAAAAATATCTATATGATGCTCCTTTTGAAAGATACATGTGAAAAATCAATCATAAATTTATAAATATTTAATTAATTAACTATTAAATATTCTTGGAAAATTTGATTGACATCCATTTCTTGAACATTAGTGTCTTAAATTAATCAAGCATTTCCAGGGAGAAGAGTATGGCTGAAAAAATTATTTGACATAATAATAATTAATAATTTTTTATTTTTACCATGAAACACATAATAATGAAAATGGGAATTTCCCATAATTTTTGTAAACTGTGATGATGAAATTTGTCACAAAATCCCCACCCCAAACAGTTCTCTCCCATAGGAGGCCTTAGTGGTCATACAACAACTATGATCCACTCAAAACACTAGTACACATAAAGCTATCTCAACCATCTAATGATTGGTGTTCCATATTACAAAAATATCTCCCAACATAAAGAGATGTTCAACTGCAACCGATATAGCACTCCCCACCATAGGAGTATAGATATTTTCTTCTAATTACCAGACTAAAAACAAAACATCCCATACTATTTCCATCAACAAACTAAATGGATAGACATAGAAAAAACATCTCATACCAATCCCACTAGGAATAAATCCCTCAATACTCCGAAAATCAATTAAAATGAGGATCACGAACTACAATAGACTATGGTTCACCCCCACTACAAGGATTTATTTAAACCACTCCCAAATGAGTAACATAACTCATGGTGACACCAGACAAGTCCTAAACAATTATACTAACATGCCTAAAACCGCTGACCATACTCCTCACATGGGTCATTTCCAACAAACCAGAGCCCCCTCCGTACTCCTTCTCAACAAATTGGAATATCACACATGCAATGATCAACCAAATGAACCCCCTTCATTCACATTTCAATCCATAACTACAACCACTTTACCATTATGTCACCACACTACCCAAGTAACAACTAAAACAGACAACTCTTAGTATCGAACAAAACCTACCGTCTCAAGATGTCCACAAGGAAGAGATCACTCATAGTTATCTACTTCCAAAACACCATGAATCCTAATTCCTATCCAAATACTGGTGATATAATACCCCAAAAGACCCACCAAAGAAGAAAAACTATGCCCACCCAAGCCATCAATAATAGCAGGCACACAACCCCTACCAAAATACATGGTAGACAACATGTGGTACTAAAAGGTCCTTACAATGAAAAATTAATATGAATTTAGGGGTAGAAACATCTTATGAAACATAATCAAAATCAATAAATCCCATAGGAATTATTTCCCTCATTATGATACCAATATGGTACTTAGAGACCACTACCATCCCACCATGGATTCCATGCATCCCTCGACAAGGGGACTACAAATCTATCACTGGTGAACTTATCACCTCATGATCCACATATACATCCATCTGAAGAGAATATATACACATATTTTAGTTGATTATAATTCCATAATGTAAATATACAATAAAACACCTCATGAGCAGTTAGAGACATTTTATAAAACTGAACCTCCATCATCCGCAAAACACAAAAAAAAAAATATTTCATGAGAATCCTATGTTCCTAGAATGATTACCGAACACTGGCCTCTTGACCATTGTCCAAGAGTCAAATCCATAATTAACCATAAATACAGAAGCTCAAATACGACACATTAGATAAATCAAATGACTATAAAAACTAAATCGAAGATTAAAAAAATCCCATAAACTGGGAAATTTGAATTCCTACCATTAATGGTGTTCATGAAACACCAATATGATATCTATCACATGTTCTAAAATATTCTTATACTATATTTTTACCAACTACCCATATCATAAAAAAATCATCTTCGATACCATTCTGTAATGAACTGTCCTGGTTTGAACAATATCATCACCTAATCAGGCATGCCACAAGGACTCAATTTCACCTCCCCAAACACTAGAGGAAACCAAGAAATGGGAAGTGTCTAGAAGGTGTAGTCATGAGACAATACCCTATGGTTATTGTGCAATAACGGTGAAATGTAACCAAACAAATACACACGGATGAATACTCAGGTATAGATAATAAATAAAAGAAATAGAAGCTTGCTGTAATAAATGAAATAGAGAATACATTAACATAGAATCTCAATAAAGAGAACATAAAACAATGGGTCACCTCCTAGGAGAACAAAATATACAAAAAAACATTGTGAAAATAAATTAAATAGGATCTACTAAAAGCAATTATATTAACCATGTAGTAAATCTCCATGATGATTGATTTGCACTGGCCCAATCCCGAGACTCAACAAAACAAAATATACTTGACCAAGGTACAAAATAAACCCAAAACCAAGCACTATAAAACATATGATTCAACCTAAAATCCTAAATTTTGTTTTCCGGAAAATTTATGTTCTCATACAATGGGTAAGAAATAAATATTTGCAGGCCAACCCAATCAGTGATCTTATAATCTACTATTATAAAAATTGCATTAATATGTGATATTCCAATTCATGATGAGACAAATAATGGCTCGAATAAATTGAAAAACTAAAAAAATGGCCCATAAAAACGAAAAAAACCAACTGTTGGTTCTATCCTGACACCTGAGAAAAGTTAACCCCTTATCTGGCTTCACTAGGGGATTTACAACACATGTATCAAAAATAAACATAATAACTGGAATTTCTGCAAAATCTATAATTTAGATCCAAGAAATATAAAATAAAAGATGAGGATACTAGAATCTAGGGTATAAAAAAGGCATACACACAAAAAGTTCATCTATAGGGATCTAGAACTCTAATAACATGATATAAACTAGGAACATGAACATCTAGGTCAATAACACTAATGAACCTGTCAGTCCTAAGGGTCCAACAAAATAAATCAAGAACTAATAATAAACCAAACACTATTGGGATCCATATATAAACCTAGGATTACAAAACCTATATGGGATCAAGATAAAAAATCATCCATTGTACGCAAAACACACCCTATGAGTGCCTTAACAACTCATGTTCCCAATAATTATCTATCTAGGGAATACACACAACTAGAGGGGGTTTGAGCTCATCCATATCATGTATTAGCACTCGAACCCATTTAACCACCACTATCCAATAGAGGTGAGAACCATATTAAAACATTGGGACAATTCAATATAGAAGATATCCTATGGGTATCTTCTTCCAACCAAATTCATGTGTAGAACTTTCCCCCAAATTCATGGAAGGAGCCCTATAGAATGTCGGACAACCCAAACTCAAACCCAGTATCCAAACATGAGAACTAGTAGCACTAATCAACTAATGACAATGGAAGAAAAAAAAGCTCTCTCAACACCCTGGATCTCATTATCCAAAAAATATCCACCACTGACCCTCAATGATCCACCTTAAAAGCAATCCAAAACATGGGTATCCCATGGTACCAGATGTCACCACAAAAAGAAACATTCTATTTGGAAATACATTGGTTGACCTATGATATTGGTCTATCCTCATGAAAGATACTCATATTACAAAAGGGCAATAAGAAAAGTAGGACACCCTACAAGGGGTCCATCCAACTTATCTAAAATTATAAGACATACCATGTGTAGAAACATCTCAAAGATCCATAAATAGCCTCCAAATGATCCTTAAACAACCATGTAACCAATATAAATTCAAAATAAAGTCATTCCATCTAATAATTCATTATGGTTTTCATGACCACCTCAAAATTAGCACCCTGCTTAAGGGATTCTCAGGCAAAAAATCCTTGGGGAATGTCCCCTATAAAAAAAACCTATGCAAAAGCTATGGGAAAAAACCTATTCATGGGTATCAGAAAACCCATTAAGGTAACCCAAGAATCACCATTCCACTCAAGTAATCTCATCAGCCAAATACAATATCCCATGATAAATCGATCATAAACCATCTAATTAGGGAATCATAATGACTCCCTCAGACTCATCTCAACATCTCAAAGACACCCCGCCATAACCTCTATCCCATTAAATTAATATATCTCAGAGTCTCTATAATGAACCATACTTTACATACATTGTTACTTCGTCAAAATTGAAGCACACTTATTACAACATATAACAACAAAATGATTGGACCGTATAGGTATTGTGTCCATAGAAACTGGGAAACACAAACAACTGGTTCATAAAGCATCTACATTGCCTCCCATTTATTTCATCATATCTAGAGTCCCTTTTAGAATATCTTACTTAATAACCTTCTTCCTGACCTGGGGAAAGAAATCATACAATAGGGTGAGCTCAAATTCTCAGTAAGGGTAAACAAAAGAAATATCAATCACATGATATTCATAAGAACATAACATTTTGGAAATCTTAACCTGCAAAAGAGATCATAATTTCATAACATGGGATAAATCATAGTAGTGAAATGTAATCCCAATAATCATAACATAAAACCCGAAACTTTGTGGCATACACACATAGTCATAGAGAATCATTACTAAGTAGTCAAGACTCATTTCCAAGACTATCTTAGCGGACAAAGTCCATTTCTTAACCGAGTTCACTTCTCATTTCAGTCCTGTTTCACTGAACCGGATTAACCTGCCATTCCAGCCATGTCTATACCATGAGATATAAATCTTTACCCAATGCATTGGAGGGAGATATAGGTCCCACCTATCTCATAATGATACCATTCTTATGTGTGACACAAAATCATAAATAATACATCATAGCATAACCCATGTAATAAGAATGGGATTCTTAAACATCATGCCATCATAACATAATCCATATAAGATAAAAGGACATCATAAAATTAATTCCATCATAAAATAATCAAATAAATGTAAAAATAGGGATATAAATACGACCCTGTATTATCTTAGATGGAAAATAATTTTGATGAAACACTTGCACTCCATTCTTGAGAAAAATATCCTTTCTACTTCAATAAACATTTCCCTTTCTTAAAATGTCATGTATGTTTATTAGAAATAAACTTGAAAAAATTTAAAGGAAGCTTCATGTAAATAATGACCTCTGAAATCATAAAAATTCATTCATGCTGTATAATTTAAAAAAACATTCTTCTCGTACTTTGTCCGGAAAAGACAAAATGTACCTCATATGAAAAACGACAAAAGATTCCTTTCATATATTTTACTAAAAACTAACCGAAGGGTAAAATTGGATTTAAAAATTTGTAAGAGGATATAAATAATATTACATATTAAAGAAACATGGATGTGGATAATAAATATGCCCGAGTAAATTCTGAAGTATAAACAATCTCAGATAAAAATGAGATTGTGATATTTTCCCTTACCTTAGGTCCTATTTTTTTCTTAAGTGTCCGATCCTCCTGTATAATGATTTAAATAATATCATTGACTTATTAAAGAATCATAATCATTGTTATGATATCATATATGGTCATATTATTCACTTCTTATTAGTAATATTTCATTGCTACTTGTTATTCGGGTGTTTATTACTTTTTGTTCTTATGCGTGTTTTGTCAAATAAATTCTTATTCTTCTTTTTTAGGTTATAGATACCTCATTTATAGTATGGTATTATTGTAATATATATCATATTTATTCATTAAATTATATTATATAATCATTATGCAATGAAGATTATGTAGAATGAGTCACATCACATCGTGGAGACGGTATTCCACACGTACACACGAGCAATGATATTGTTCCCATGATCGTGGAATTGTATTGGAGTGTATGTATACTATTTCAGAATTAATTTAAATTTACAATAAAAATATATAGTTATTATTTAAACCATTATACCCATCCATGTAAGGTGGTGGTGGAAAATAGATTACACCACGGCGTGGAGACGGTATTCTGTACGTACACACGTGCAGTGATTTTGTTTTCCTTAGGATTGATAGATGGTGAAATAGGGTTGTTTCATACATATAATAACATATCATTATATGAGTGATAGTGATGTTATTACTTCATAATGAAACAACTAAAGAATAATAAGTAGAAGAAGAAATAAAGTTGAAATAATCGGTAACAGACATTACCTCTTCTTTGAAGTTCCTCTTCTTGACCTCATCTTAGGGCACTAAAAATGATCTTTGAAGAAGACCAGGACCTCTAGGATGTTCCTAGGAAAGTGGAGATGGGAATTTGGCATGGGTTGGCCGATATTGAAGGCTCAATGTGGTGTGAGTAGGGGAGGGATGAGGTGCCCTTTTATAAGGGAGGAGAGGGACACCTTTGGAAAAACAAAAAAAATTATTTTATTATAAAGTCATATTCGGTTTTTAAAAGATCCAAATTGATTTATTTCGAATCTAATGTGGGTATGGGTCTATGTCCTCTCATAAAATAGAAATTAGACTAGTTTATGTATCTATTGTAATCTTAGCATTTAGATTTAACTTTATGTTAAATAATTTAACTTTTACCGTGTCTTCTTTTTTTCTTACACTATGAGGTTAATAAACTTACTATAACAAGCCAAACGAAATACAGGTTATTTATTATTAGTATATATAATAGTATCTAAGTCATTTGGCCGAACCTCATATTTTTAGGAATAAAATAACAATTAATAATATAATATTTGTTTTAAAAACTATTTTATGTCAATTTTAACACAATTTAGAAATTGATTTTGTGAAAATCATAACAGAAAGATTAGTTCTAAAAACATTAATAAAATCAATAATAACATGTCATACTAATATAGAAAATTATTTTAATTCATAAAAAGTCTCAAATTACTTTTACATGGGTATTTATCACATCAACTATGTTATTATTTTATTAATAATATAATTACTACATCATCATTGTTTCATAAATAAATTAAAGTATTTAAAGTCTAAAAATTAAAAATAAAATACCATTATATAGGAAATATTTTTATACTTATAATGAATATTTATAGTTGAATTTATCTTATGTATAACTGTATGTTAAAAATGTTTAAGTTATTAAACTTTGATTTTAATTATTTAAACTATTCTTTAAATAAAATAATTTTAAATGTCCTAATCTAATCCAAGTGGGCCTAAATGGTCATATTTTATTCCTATGGTTGTTTTTGGTCGAATTACAATTATCCAATAGAATTAGGACATGTGTTAGGGGAATAATAATATCGTTTTTACCCTTAATTACCCTATTTACTTTTAACCGTGGTAAAAAAAGTAAAAAGTTACTATACACCAAAAATTATTTTCATCTCATTGAACCACATTTTAGTCCTTGATATTAATAGTGTCTCTGGTATTTTCGAAATTCCACTCACACAAGCGGTAAAATTATGTTTTATGTAAATTTTCAAATTCTCTTAGGAGGTATGTAAAAGACGGTGAACAGTTCAATAAAATTTTTATATATCTAAAATTGTTATAAAATAACTCCAATGGATTACATTGAACTTATATAGGTGTTATGTATCAATATTGACCTTAAATAATTTTATATAAAATAAATAAATAATTAAATAAAATGTCTGTTTTTAAATAGTTACCAAGTGTTTTCACTATTCATCAAAAATTGAATGTTTTCAGAAAAATAACAAAATTTCACCCTTGGATAATTTCGATATTTCGAATCCAAAAACGAAGTCTATTTTGAAAAATAAAATTTAAAAATTTTTAAAAAGTGGGTGTTACTATTCATAACGGCTAGTTTTAATAATATTTTAATAGCATATTGTTGTTTACTGAAACTCGGTATTGTGTACAACGCAAGCTATCGAGGAAGGTCGTGATTGCGTGTAAAGCAAGACAAACTAGTGTTGTGTGTAGTTAAAGATTCCTTTGATGATTTATATAACAAAAAAACAAATTATTTCTCATAAAAGTATCAGGTGTTACATTCTACCCCCCCTAAAATGAATTTCACCCTTGAAATTTGTCACTTTATAACAAAAAGACGAGGATACCTCTCCCTCATCATATCTTCAAGATCCCTTGTAGCTTCTTCTAATTGGTGGTTCCTCCATAAAACCTTCAGCAAAGTGAGTGGTCTTGTTCCGTAGGGCTTTTTCTCTACGATCGAGAATCTTTATCGGCTGTTCTGCATAAGAAAGATCTTGTTCTAGTGGTACAACTTATGAGATGAGTACATGTGAAGGGTCAAGTATGTACTTTCTCAGGAGAGATACATGGAACACATCATGAACGTGAGAGAGATTCGGTTGAAGCGCCAATCAGTAATCTACCTTCCCAACACGATACAGTATTTTGAAAGGACTGATATACCTAGGGCTCAACTTTCCCTTCTTTGCAAATATCATTACTCTCTTCCAAGGAGATATTCGTAAGAACACTTTATCACCCACTTCATACTCTAGGAATTTTCTTTAGTTATCAGCATAAATTTTTTGTCGACTCTGAGCTTATCTAATGTGTTGTTTAATAGATCTGACCTTTTTTCCATCTCATCAACAAGATCAGGTTCTAATAGCTTTCTTTCTCCAACTTCAACCCAGCAAGTTGGAGTCCTGCATTTCTTTCCATATAGAGCTTCATAAGGAGCCATCTGAATACTGGAGTGGAAGATATTATTATAAGACAATTCCACCAAAGGTAGGTGTTTATCCAAACCACCTTTGAAATCCATAGAGCAAGCTGTCAACATATCTTCTAGAGTTTGAATTGTCCTCTCAGACTGACCATTTATCTAAGGATGATAAGCATTGCTGAAACTCAACTCTGTATCCAGAGTATGCTGAAGACTTCGCCAGAACTTTGAGGTAAACCTCGGATCCCGATCAGATATAATAGGAAGTGGTACTCCATTCAATCTTACCACTTCCTTTACATATATCCTGGCAAGCTGATCGAGAGAGAAATCCTCTCTAATAGCAATGAAGTGTACAGACTTTGTAAGATGATCAACTATGTCCCATATAGCATTATTGCTTTTGGATGTTTTAGGAAGTCTAGTGGCAATGTCCATAGTGATGTTTTCCCATTTCCATTCGGGTATGGTTAATGGTTTTAACATCCCCTTAGACTTATGTCTCTCATCTTTAACTTGCTGACAAACCAAGCATCGAGAGACATATTCAGCAACATCTCTTTCCATGCCATCCCACCATAAGTACTCTTTTAGGTCCCTATACATCTTCGTGCTTCCAGAATGAATTTAGAATGAATAACTATGAGCCTCATCCAGCACCTTCTTCTTTAATTTTGGGATGGGAGGAACACAAGCCCGATTCCTGAACTTTATTATCCCATCCCAATCAAGGTTGAATTCAGGAACATTTCTGACCTTCTTTAGTAACTCTACATCTTCTTTCTGTGCCTATTTAATCTTCACATGTATAGACGGTTGAAAATTCATTTGATAAAGATAATATTTTTCCCATTCCAGTATAATTCCAAGATCCATCCTTTATAAATCCATAAATATTGGATCTTTTTTGATCCTCATCATGGATAAGCTAGCATGGTCTTTTCGACTTAATGCATCTGCCAACTTGTTTTCTTTCCCTGGGTGATAATAAACTGAGCAGTCGTAATCCTTAATCATCTCTAACCATCTTCTTTGGCGCATATTCAACTCCTTATTTGTGAAAATATACATTAAACTTTTATGATCAGTATAAATATCACACCTTTCACCATAAAGATAAGCCTCCAAATCATTAATGAAAAGATTACCGTAGCTAACTCCAAATCATGAGTTGGGTAATTTTGCTCATGGATTTTCAATTGTCGTGAGGAATAAGCTATCACCATATCATTTTTCATAATAACACACCCCAACCCATTCTTGGATGCATCACTATAGATCACAATCTTTTCTCCACTACAAGGCAGTGTGAGAACAGGTGCGCTGGATAACCTTCTTTTCAACTCCTTGAAATTCTCATCACATTCCTCCGTCCACACGAACTTAACTTCTATTCGAGTCAACCTGGTGAGTGGATTAGATAATTGTGAAAAATCATTCACAAAACGTCAATAATATCCATCCAAACTAAGAAAACATCAGATCTCAGTTATTGTTGTTTGTCTTGACTATCTTTTGACAACCTCTGCTTTTGCTGGATCCATAGATATCCTCTCTTTTGAGATTATGTGACACAAAAATTCAAGTTTTTTAACCCAAAATTTACACTTGGTAAATTTGGCATAAGACATCTCCTTTCTCAGGGTCTTCAATACAATTCTCAAGTGATCTTCATGTTATTCCTTTCTCTATGAATAGATATGAATACCGTCTATAAAGACTACCACAAACTAATCAAGATAGTCTCTAAAGACTATATTCATGAGATTCGGGAAGATAACAGGGGAATTAGTAAGACCAAATAGCATCACTATAAATTCATAGAGTCCATACCTTGTATGAAAAGCTTTATTTGGTATATCCTCCATTTTTACCCATAATTGATGATACCCTGAACGAAGATTAATCTTGGAAATGTATTGAGCTCCATGTAGTTGGTCAAATAATTCCTCAATGCATGGGAGAGGATATTTTTTCTTGATAGTGACCTTGTTATGTTCTTGATAAACAATGCAGAGTCTCATTGATCTATATTTCTTCTTAACAAATATAACAGGTGCTCCCCAAGGTGATGCACTAGGGAATATGAATCCCTTATCAAGATTCTCTTGGAGTTGCTTCTTCAATTCCTGTAAATCAAATGGGGCCATTCTATAAGGTGTCTTTGAAATAGGTAAAGCACCCGGTACGAGTTCTATTGAAAACTCAACTTCATGATTTGGTGGAAGACCTAGTAATTCCTCCAGAAAGACATCATCAAACTCTCCTACAATGGGAATATTCTTAATCATGAGTTTCTCTTCAACTATTTGAGATAAATAACACTCATTTAGTGGAATCAAGACCCATAAGATGGGATAAATTTCCACAGGAAGGTTATGTTCATCCTTGCATCGATAGAAGATCATAGATTGATATAGACTATAAAATGTGACATCACTTCTTTGGCAATTGATATGATCTTCATATAAAGAAATACAATCCATGCCAATAATCTCATCAAATTCCACTATAGGAAGGATCACAAGATTTTCAGGAAGCACTTTCCCACAAACTTCAATCAGAGAAGAATTATAAACTTTTGATGCGACTGTTGTTCCATTAGGGGTTGTCATAGCTAACTCAACATCTAATTGTTGAGGTAATACAGTGATACCCATAGAAAATTATTTAGAAATAAAATAGTGGGTGGATCCACAATCAAATAATACATTTTCTACTTTAGAGTGGATGGTCAGTGTACCTTTCACCACTTCATTATCGTACTCCACATCGCTGATAGAAATTGAATGTGACATTACTTTGTGTTTAGCCTTAAGAGTTTGTTAACGTCGATCGTCATCAACAACTATTAGATTAGGGCATTGATTAGCATAATTCCCCATTTCCCTGCACTTGTAACATTGAAGTGTAAGAGGTGCACTTTGTGTATCCTTTTCTTTGTTCACATCACTAGACATCTTCTTCCCATCATTGCGGCATTCAAATGACCGATGACCTTAATTTCCATATTTAAAACATTTACTTATCCCTTTAAGAAAACTCCCTCCATGTTTCATTCCACACTTTGAGCATAAGGGAAACATCATCTTTGTTTCAGTGTGCTCTTTAGATTTCCATTTGAATTCCATTTTCCTATTCTTATCAAATGTATATGACTGATGGGTTACTCTAATCTCCATCTCAACTTTGAGATCACATCGAACGATTTCCTCGTAACTATTGAAGTCCCTTATGGATAAATCCCTTTGAAGACTTGGTTTTAGGACACTAAAGAATCGATCGATCTTACTCTCAGTTTGGATAATAATCCCAGAATCTACCTTGCAAGTCTTGTAAAATTTTCTTCGTAGGTACCAACAGATTCATCATCCTTTTGCTTTAGATCAAGAAACTAATTCTCCATCTTTGTTCGTAGAATACGAGGGAAGTACTTATTGAAAAATAAGTTGTTGAACTCGTCCCATTCCATGGACTCAATTTCATCCCTTTTACTCATATTCTTGACAAGATTCGACCATTGAACAACTTCACCTTATAAATGATAAACTGCTAAGATGAATTTATAATGTTCAAGACATTGAAGAACTAAAAATATCTCTTCAGTAGGGCTGATCCATTGTTCAGCAACTAATGGATCAGTAGACCCACTGAATGAGGGTGGACACTGCCTCATGAAGGATTCAACAGAATGTTGCTCCTTCCTTTCCTCATTTGGAAGTCCTGCATGATTCATAGCTTGAGAAAGCTGTGTGAGCATGGCTGCAAGATTTTTCATTCTAGCTCCCATAACGTTTGGTTGCTCAGGGGGACAATCATTTCATTTCCCGTCGCATTCCGAATTAACACGGTTCCTTTGGGTTCCAACCATTGACTAAAACCAAGAAGAATACTGTGAGCAACACTAATTATAATTGGAAAATCACATAATCAAGAATAATATTTCACACTTATGGTCTTATCAAAGGTTTTTCATGGCCATTTTTAAAACACGAATATTGTGTTCTTTTCTTAGACTTATCCTTAGGATTCTTACTAAGGCTTTCACGTCCTAGTTTCCAAAGGTTGACTATAACTTTCCTCTGATACCAACTATAACGAGACATACTTTACATACATTGTTATTTCTTCAAAATTGAAGCACACTTATTAAAACATATAACAACACAATGAAAAGACCATATAGGTATAGTGTCTTTAGAAAATAGGAAACATAAACAACTGGTTCATAAAGCATCTACATTGCCTCCCATTTATTTCATCATATCTAGAGTCCCTTTTGGAATATCGTACATAATAACCTTCTTCCTGACCTGGGGAAAGAAAACATACAAAAGGGTGAGCTCAAATGCTCAGTAAGGGTAAACAAAAGAAATACCAATCACATCATATTCATAAGAACATAACATTTTGGAAATCTTAACCTATAGAAGAGATCAAAATTTCATAACATGGGATAAATCATAGTAGTGAAATGTAATCCCAATAATCATAACATAAAACATGAAACATTTTGGTATAACACATAGTCATAGAGAATCATTTCTTAGTAGTCAATACTCATTTCCAAGACTATCTTAGTGGACAAAGTCCATTTCGGAACCGAGTTGACTCTTCGTTTCAGTCCTGTTTCACTGAACTGGATTAACCTGTCGTTCCAGCCATGTCTATCTCATGAGATATAAATCAATACCGAATGCATTGACGGTAGATATAGGTCTCACCCATCTCATAATGATACCCTTCTTATGTGTGACACAAAATCATACATCATACATCATAGCATAACCCATGTAAAAAAAATGAGATTCTTAAACATCATGCCATGTGCCATATGTATGAATGACTTATGATTAAATTATTATTGGGTATGTTGTATCTCTCTAATGAATTTTGTACTGTGATATAGATTTATCATGATATGATGATGATAACAGTAGATATAATTTTGAATATATGTTATGACTTTTTTATTTTTTAGTATGAATGCTTCTAGTTATACTAACAAGAGTTTATGTGTACTGGATTTCAAATAACTATGTTCATATTTCAATGTCTAGGTATGACTAGTTATAGTTTATCTCAAATGATCCTGTGTGGAAATTATTTTTTAATGATATTTTTTGTAAATATTATGAATTTCTTTGGTTATTATTCAACATGATTTAGTTATAACTTTTAAAATACTTTAATTTATTTGAAACACTTTTTTATCATGATCTTGTATGTGAAATTATATTTGGGTTTACAATATATAATTCTCTAAGTATGAATAATTTAGGTCAAGAACATATACTTGATAATGTTATCATAACCCTATGATCATCATATTCTATTGTGATCATTATCTTCCATATTTACCATTAATGGGCTTCTAAGACCACAATTTCTTATGTTTTCCTTACCCATGTTTTTATTGAAGGTTATAAGTATTATATTTGATGAAGGGTACTAATATCAAGATCATTGCGTGTAATTTTAAAGATATTGTAAGAAAAAAGTTTATTTTTTATCTACTATAAAAGGGTACTAAACCTATATGGTCCTTATGAATTTATAATTCCTATATGTATTAAATATTAATATAAAATGTTAAAATATTTTTTATCCTTTGCTTAGGTCTCCACACTTTATCTTCCCATCTGTGTAATAATGGACGGCTATACAATGCAACAAATAAGATTAAAAATAATGTTTTAATTTTTTTTACAATATTTTTGGGAATATGAGGAACTTGATTATAGATTATCATAATCAAAACCCTATAGAGCTTCACCATATCCACCATATAGAGACTCTCAAAATAATACACCACACTTGATGACATGATGGAAAATAAATTAGTCAAATTCATTAAAAAAATACATAACTAACCCAATAAAATAACATACTACGTGATAATGAGTAATATACATTATAAAATTCATCAAAAAATCCTCCCAATTCAAGTTGGGAACATATATGTGATAAAAGTGGCCTTATAAATGTCAAATCTATGATTTTATTCACTAAGAAACCAAACACCATGTCTTGATATCCACCACAAACCTCTTCATTATTATCTATCAAAGAGATTATTCCAAAGCATAATGCATCATGAAAATTAAATAAAGCACTACCAAAGGTATACAATAAAAATCACATATAGTAACATCTTAAAACACTGATAGTGTGTATAAATATCTTGAAAAACCACTTGATGATGAAAATTAACTAGCCATAATATATCTACACATATGCCTCAGGATGTCCAACCCAGAATCCACAATATTCACAAAATTAAATAATGAATTTTCATCTGATATTAAAAAATTCAACCATCGGTTTTATGCATATCCATATATAACGATAATAGATCCATTATCTTCTACTAATAACTATTATTACAAGAAATATCACCAAATATCTTCATACCCAGTGTATTAGAAATAAAATTTCCTTTCTTCGAAAAATATGTGATCTCCAAGTCCACATACACTAAGAACTCAATCTTTATTCCCTATGGAAAATTCAACCTCAATAATAGAAGATATTACACAAGATATTATGATTTATAATGTCGAAAAAGATCTCATTAAATAAAAAATTTCTCTAAAACATTATGGAAAATAAAATTTCCCTATGTTCATGTTCTTGGATGGAATAATTTCATTCATGAGGATTTACCTTATAAGACCCAGATGAGATCACAACCTCTTATACCCTTAAAAAGCAACATAGAACAATATCACATACTTTGAAAATTTCTGTAAGAATGACTCATTTCTCAACAAATTAAATTATAGATTCATTTATAATATACACTTATAGAAACTCAAATATCACTTGTCCTTGATCCCATATATCTAAATCATAGATTTTCCACATCAACGATATAATAAATGTAACAATCCATGAAAAATTAGAAAAAAAACATATTGAATAGCCTAAAATAAAATGAAGATATACACATTGGAAACTATATTTAATTATACCTTACAAACAAACACATTAATATTTTTTGTTATGAACGTAAGACCGTTTTTATTAAAACTATAACGGTACAAAATAGTTAGAGAGAATAAATTTTTGTAATCCTATAGATAATTCTATTATACAATATGAACAACAAGGGGAAAGGAAACTATGATAGTGAAAGAGGTAAAGGGAGTATCCCAAGGACCCCATGATGAGAGTAAATATTATACGTATTTCCTTTTCACCAAGTACGATGCAATTGCACCCAATTATTTGGAAGATCTTTCATCTCCAAATGTTTTATATAATAGAACATAGAATCGAGAAGTTTTCTAGGAAAACGTTGTGTATGACCATGAATTTTTATAGTTTATTATTGGGTAATTATTTTATCATTAAATAGCTAGAACCAACTGATCAAAGATTAGGCTTCCATGAGGAGGGAGTCACAATGATCATATGAACCATAAAAGGAAAAGATGATGGAAACCCGTGGGTAAATCATGAAATCATCCCCCTTTAAGAGGTTGATATTGCAAGAACCATAAAAATTTAGTTTGAAAAAATTACTAGGGAGAAACCATACAGCAAAGTTTTCTTAGGGAGCATGACAATGAGAAGGTGGTGAGGAATTATGCCCAATATATACATCCTAAGTGAGGGAGAACTCTCCCAATGCCTCAAAAGGAGGGCCAAATCAGTTTTCCAACATCTATATTTGGACACAATTTCCATCCATGAACTATGGATACCTTCATATTGAGATATATTTTTCTAAATTGCATATAATCCAAAAAACTACCACAGAAAAGATCTCACTTTTTTTATTATATTGTTTTAGTCTGCCCAAATTGTTGATCCAGGAATAGATTATGGCACCATTTGTATAAAAATATAGAAAAACAAGAAAAACTGAGCAAATCTCTACTACAACACCTCAATAAATGTAACTCAGAATAATAAGTGAATGTTTGTTTCATATGTGGGGTTCTAATAGTCATTATACATAGATTATATAGTGATCCCTTTCCATTTTATTTCACCACATATTGAAATTTAAAGGTTCTTGAGGTACTAAACCAAGATGTTAAACTTTTTCGGAATATCGATACATAAAAGAATACCTCCCCATTCATCATGATATATATTTTACTAGAGAATAGAATGATATCTCATGCCTAATAAACATCATGAAGAGGAGGTAATGAAGATACAATTATATTTTTAATTAGTTAATGTTTATCATAGTTGGAATTCTGTTACTCATTTTTGATTGAACGAACAAAATTCTTGTGGAAGATCATCTATTTGAAGAAGATGTTAAGAGTTGAGATCCTTGGAAATATGATTAGTGTCCCCATATTTTTCTAGATCTAAAAATTAATCTCTCCATTACCGACTATCCACTGAGAGTGCTGATAAATAATGTATATGTGACCACAAATAATTTTTCAAATCCCTCAGACTCTACTGTTCAATGAATCTAGGTTAAAAACATGATCATGTGTAATTAAATTTCCTGATATTATTCGACCGTCCGATGTATTCCATATTATTTTCTCTTGCACGTAGTGCATGAATCCCTCAAAGCTTACCACATTGATTCCTCCTACCTCCACCATCTTATACAACCTCTCTCCGGAATCCCAATGGTATCATCCTTCATAATTAAAATCCTATATAAATGAAAAAATTGTTTTTTGATATTCTATAGAACGGACTTGGGTACCTTAATGGTGAAAAATACGTTCATGGGAATAGAAGTAAGAAGGAAATTGGTGAGGGTAATTATTAAACAAAAATAGAGTAAATGGTTTTACCAATTGTTAATGTAGTTAGAGATTTTATCATCCATCCCCTTAAAGTGATGAATTCACACCCTCTAAATACATGAAATTACTAAATGATAGATCCTCACAAGTCTATAACATATAATTTCACAACAGTAAACAAATTTAATTCCTCTGATGAATCATAAAATTTTCTCTCATATGATTAACATGATCATTCATTTTTGACTAATAAACATGAATATCATCAATGAACGCTATAATTAAATATCCCATGAATTCATGGATAACTAATTCCATCAATCCCATGGCTACCATTTGAACATTCACCACTAAAAAAGGAATCATTATGAACAAATATTTGCTATTTTAACTCATGAAATTAGTTTCTAATACATATTACCTATTAATCATCATATAATGATACTTTTAATATATATAAATATTTAAAAATTAGCTATAAAATTTAAATAGATTGAATAATTTTTCACCCCTAATGAGGGGGTAGTGGTTCTTTATCATCACTTGGTTCTACCGATGATAGTATATATACAACCACACCCTACTATCTTCCTTGATCACAATCAACAAAGGTTCTTCCCATATGATACATGAAGATATATGAAACATATTTACATTTTATTACTAATCCAAATATATAATAAATATAAGTACAATGGTGTAATCCTAGAAGAAGGAAAATAAATTAAAGATAATTTTTGTTTCAACTCTATCTAAAACATGATGGAATATTAATGGGTAATTTTACAACCATTTCAAGATTTTTTTTTAAATCCTCTAAAACTTGTATAAAATCATTAACTTTCACTTCAACTGAACTCAAAATTAATATTTATAACCCTAATAAACAATATCTAAATAGTATTCTTATATTAAATAATCATGATATCTAAAAAATATAACATGATCACCTTGCCCATAAATGTTAACAACTCTTTTATGATAATAATCTATAAAATATTTCCCATAGTATAATAAATACATGTTATAGATGAAATTTTATTGGTATTTGTTTTTCAAAAATAAGAACTCTAACATTGTCTAATGATTCTTTATCTGCAACTCACTTCAATGACACACTTCATACAAACTAGACTGACCTCTAACTAGCCAGAATAAAACAAATCGAAATAAAATCCAATCCATATTGTGAAACAATGTATAGACAATAATTTTTATAATGAAGGATTTTAATGCTTTTGGATTAATGAAATTATAAAATAGTCTAGTATATTAATAAATGGTAGATTGAATTATATCTATCGATTTTGGTCCATATATCTCTAACACATGAAACTACCTAGGCCTTAAACCTTTTTCTTATCATTCCGTATGATTTCATCAATCTAATCCATGATTGTCACAAGGTACCTAAAAATGAGGATCCTTTAGAGGCTATCCATTACATATTCCATCACACCAATATAGTTTAAAGTTCGAAGAATTCTTTTATTGCTGATAGGGATAATGAGGTAACTATTGACGATGATTATATATAAAAAAGGATGGTTAAATAATTTATACATCAATAAAATATATGAAATATTGATGTGGATGACTCCTAATTGACTAAAACCTTGACTAGATAGATAAATAGTAACCTTTATATATAGACCCACCCATTAGAATGGTTTAATGACCCTCTAACAATATAATCACATCTAAAATAATATCAAATAAATCACCTATGAATTAGTTTATACCTTAATGAGAAATGGTAACCCAAAGGGGTTGGATTGAGAATTAATATTAAGGAACAAATCATCCTCAAAATAAAATGACCAGGACTCATCGTCTGGAAGAAGATCCATGGAGTAATATAGAAGGTTCATAAAACATAATCAAAACTACAATACACTTACTCTACCCTTCTGAGGTTCTACCAACAATTTTAATCTTACTACTTTTTTTTAGTGGATAAGAACTCATACATGATATGAAATATGAATTTCTCCTATTTTACCTCAAACTCAACATGATCTCCAAGATAAAAATTGATCCACTACTGACATACACAACATAACACACTAATAATAAAACTAATGTGATGATTCTTTTTTATTATAATAATACCAAATGTGTACTCAATATCCTATTACCACCTCAATTTTTCTTAGATAAATATATTTCACTCATACTTTGAAAAAATGTGATTTTGAAACATAGGGAAATCATTACTCCACACATCAATATCATTGAGATTGGCTCATCTTTGAGAAATTAGAGCATCTTATTGTAGCTCTGAAACATGAAAATAATGATAAAAATCCCACAATCCATATTTATAAACATAAAAAAAACTATGAAGAGTGTGATAAAAATGATTTTTAAATGAATTTAATTTATTTTTTTTAAACATATCAAAAAATGTCATGAATTTTAAAAAAAAGTTTCTAAAAATAATTATTCATTTATCACAAAGTAATATCAACCTTACAACAAATTATAATATCACATGAGTATATTTAGTAGAATTAATATCCTTGTATCAGAACAAAGAGGCCCTTTCTACATTATACTAAGTTTCCCCTTTCCTAATCACATGCTAAGATTAAATGAAATTATTATTTCTTATACCCTAAATCCATGCAAGTGTTGTTTGATTAAGAACATGTTGGTATAATATAATATATATTAATAGAAATAATTTTCCATTGAATTTATATTTATGTGTATAACTTAGAAGATAATATGATAAAAATTCTACAGAATATATATATATATTACTATGTTATACCTAACTGATGATCATCATATTTGATTCTTGTGACATATTATGATTAATATGAGTAAAATCATTAGTATAGAGGTAAAACTAAGGACTCATAAGATATTAGTTTATGAACTTCCATTAAGATGTATCAACATAATGTACACAACATGGATATTAATATAAACGACTCATTGTTGTTAATTAAGTTATCATTGGACACGTATCCATCAAAATGAGATTTATAAATAGCTATGTTACTTGTAATTCATCATACATTGACACCTATAAGAATTATATTTATAATATGGATTAATGAAATGAAATTTATCTGAAAAACAATCATGTTAAAAGATTTGGGTAATCCAAATAGGATTTTACCACCTATATGATTTGTTATGACATGGTGATCCTTAAATGATTTTACAATTAGTTAATGATAATTAAAAGTTATATATTATATTTTTTATTCATTTTAATATTTATGAAAATGAGAAATGTTATTTAGGGTTGAAATTTTCAATGTATAATTATTAATAAATATTCTAAGGAAAAATGTACTTGATATTAGGAATATGGTTGTCTAGATCGCATAAAATGTAATGTCCAAAAAATTTATAAATAATATCCTCTTTATGGTTGAATTAAATCCCCTATTATGTATATTTTTCCTAGAAAACTCTTGAAATTATTTTGTCTCATTATATCCTATCAATTTTAAATGAATGGTAAGCATTAGAACTATTAATAATACAGTTGTACTATATTGATCATATGATTTATATAAATATAGCAGTTTAACAATTCCAATTGACACATACAAAGGAAGTGATAAACTCATCCAACTGGATCATACTAAATAAAGCACATTTATGAAATATTCCAAAGAAGGTATAATCATTTGTATTTTCCCTTGACCAAGACTAAATCAAGATCCGAAAACTTAAGCATGTGTGAAACTATTTGTGAGAGATGTTCAAGCTCATCGAGATCACAACCCAAACCATTTACGTTGAACATCCACATGAATGTCTCAACACCACCCATCTTACCCTTATGGATTTAATGGTGTAATAAAGGGATAGGTATCGAGACCCTAATAATATGAATATGAATATGGTATAGAATACATGTCATATTTTAATATTATTATTGTTACATTATAAATTGTTTTTCTTTTGATACAACATAAAAGAAATATCATATTTCAAAAATATTCAAATTCAAATAATGAATTTATTTTGATGAATTAATTGGTTGATAAAATAACTAGTATTTTAATAAAATATTTCTATTATATATTTTTTATTAAATATAAATGATTATATAATTTTTATGAATTCAAATTTAATTTTTATTGGGGGTTAAAAACAATTATTGTCAAAAAACCCCATCATTTCTCAATCAGTATTCATCATAGTTTTAAAAGTGAAAAATAACATATTCAAAAAATTATTTTTTAAAAAATAAATATTATTTCTGGAAGTAGTATGTTTAAATTATCAAATGGAAGGTTTTTCTTAATTTTATGAGATAGTTGAATTTTATAGATATAATTAAATAAGGTATAAACATACCGTGTGTATTATGACATCATAGTGACCTAAAAAAGATGTAATAAAAAATATATAAGGGATTAATGAAGAAATAAATTTATTCCTTTAAAATAATATGATTCTTAATTTTATTTTATTAATTTTATAAGTTATTTAGGAATCGTCGAAAAATTATAATATATTATAAGGTTTTAAGGTCATTTCTTTAAGGACATGAATCACTTCCGTGTTACAAAGGGTAATAAGTTAATAATTTTGTCCCCTGGACTTATATAATAATGTAAACACCCATATTCATATGAAAACATTGGAAAAACCATGGTATGTGTTGTGATTTTGATTATTTTATCATATAGAGTCTGTAACCTATGTTTGGGAAATAATAATTAACTCCCTTCTCTTTGCCTATGTAAACCCACCCAATATTCCATTCATTTTCAATCAAAAATCACGTAACAATTCCTTAATTATCCTTAACCACTCTAGATTCCTCCCTTGGTTCCCCAAGATTCCACCTAGCTCACACCAATCATTTAGAATCACTCTATCATGGTAAGGGATCTCCCACTCTCCTTTTTATTCAAAAATCTATTTTATATTATACCTCTTCAGTTTCATTTTTTCATGGTTGGTTTTTTTATACATAACCCATATGTTCCCCATTATTTACATGTGATGAGATACCCATTAACCTCTCTTTATTTCATCCCATGGAACTTTATGTTCACCTGTTACCATGCTAAATATTAGTAAGGGAACTCCCACTCTCTTTTTTTATTTGGGAACCTATTTTATATTATCCCTATTAAGTTCTATTTGTTGTTGTTTAGGTTTGTTTTCCTACACACCTATTACATGACTCTTAATTTAAATGTGATTAGATCCCCCATTAACTCTCATTGATCCATATCATGAACTTTTATATACACCTATTACCATGATGAAATATAGTAAGGGATCTCCCACTCTCCTTTTTATTCAGGAACCTATTTTATGGTTTCCCTATTAAGTTTAATTTTTTTCTTTTTTGGGTATGTTTTTATACATCCCTCTTAATTCCTTAATTATATAAATGACATGAGAGTAAAATTTTAATCTCATTAATCTATTTTTTGGACTGTTATGTACACCTGTTTCCATTTCAAAATTTAGAATGTGGCCCTCTCATTCTCTTCTTTAAGTAAGAATCTTCCATCTCTTATTCCCATTATCTCCATTTCCTAGTGTTGGTATATATTACCCCATATCATCATAACTACCCAAATTATTACTAAATTACAAGATACCCTTTTCAATCTCAATAATTCCTCCTATGAACATTTATAATTCCCCATTATGCTGTCGAAATCTCAACGTGATTTTCCATGGAAAAAAATTGGGTAGTGAATACCCATTCCCATTTCCTATCATTGGTGTTCACATTTATGAAAATATATATAATTGATTTTGAATTTACAGTTATGTATTTTAAAATCTTTGATCACGGATTTTTTATAAATGATTGTATGTTTTAGTATCTATATGGAATACTTATGCATGTTAATGAAATGAAATTTAGTGGTGCACACGGAATTATATGGTTCTCCAATGCATCCTGTAATGTTTTAGTCTCACGAGATGTACTTCAAGATATTTGGGAGTGAAACTAATAAATTATGGGATTTATCCATCATGATTTCATGGGTGTTATACTTGAAATATGTTTATGTTTCCATGTTTTAAGTTTTTTCCACATATCCCATGTTGCCTTTATTTTATCATTCTATATCATTCCTCACTGATCATGTTTATGATTGTCACCCATTTTATGTCTCAGTGATATGAATATTGTCTAATATTAAATACATTATTTATGTTATGATATGTTTATTACCTTGTAGTGATTTATTGATCATCCCTTTTGTATGTATATCTATAGGTTATCCTATAATGTTTTAAAAGCTATGGAAATTTAATATAATGTAAAGTATGTTTTCAATAATGTTTTTGTATCCCATGTTCAAGATGTAATGAAATATAATAAATTACCAAAGAAACGTGACTTCTCTATCTTCTAGTTTGTATTATGGGTAATATTATGTAATAAATTAAGAATTAATGTTTAATAATGAGTGGGGTTTTCATAGTTATTATCAAAGGAGGGTTTAGTTATTTTTGGGATTTGGTTTAGAAAACTCTAGAGAAACACTTATTGACAAGAAAAAACATAATAATACATCCACAATTTTTCTAATGTATAGAGTAAGTGGTATCTAATAAAATATATCCCCACATGTCTATAATAAGTGGATGTAGATCTAGAAAAAATGTAAATATGGGTAAAATTTGAAGACACCGCATTGAGTAAGACTTGATCAGGTATCGATCAACAACAATGAGCCTCACAACACCCCTTTTTTGAAACTTCTAGGGGATATGCACTGTTATATTCAAAATATGATTAAAAACCATTATCAATGGATAAACAATTCACATAATTGTCAATTTTAGTAAAAAGATAATTGATAACATATATTGAAGAATTGAAATTCATATTTTAAGGAATATATTTCATTTATATGTTATCCCTTTATTGTTATTGATTCCAATTTATGTGTTCAATAGTTTTAAAAATACTCATCCATAAGTATATTTATGGATGAACAAAATTGTTAGAAATAGAATAAACGATTTAATGGTTGGGTTTTCATCTATAGTTCTATGAATTCCTTCATATCACACAAGTTTAGTAGATTTATTCAGACACTGCAAAAAATAATTGATGTAGAGCTATTAGAGAAAATAAAAATTGGGTATATTATTTCACCCAAAGTGTATAACTCCCCCTTATCAAATGTTTTGTACTGAACCTTCAATTAATCCTTGTGATACTCCCTTAGTGTAATATGATGAAATTCTTGGTATTGATTGCATTTCCTTATATAGGTTAAACAAAAAATTGATGTGAGAAGGAAATCCCTATCTATTTCATGAATCATCCCCCGATTCTATACAAGTGAAAGGTGGAGAATGAATCTTAATTAGATCCATCATATCAATAATAAATATTATTTACTTATGAGTAATAGTATAATGATAAAATTATTGATTCTATGGAAAAGATCATCCTTGAAGACATGCCCATCTTTGGGGAATGCAAAATCGTCTTTCTCAAAGAATTTTAGTGTCTTCCTCCTTACCGAGAGGTTGAATTATCAATAGAGATTATAATTGAGGAGTTTCCATAATACAAGACTCTATATATAATGGTTGTTTTGGAACATGACGATATTAATAAACAACTATAAAAGGACATGGATAAAGGGTTCATAAAACTAGGTGCTTCACCATGGGGTGAAAAAGTTTTCATTATTATGAAAAATGATGGATCAATGAACCATTGCATTGAATATAATGATAACAAAAAGAACATGATAATGAAAAAGTGCCATCTTGCACATATTGATACTTTTTTTATCACTTATTTGGAGCATCATACTTCTCTAAGGTGGATATTAGGTCAGAATATTATCAAGTAATGGTGACGAAGGATATCACAATGATAAATTTTTACTAATGGTAAGGGAAATATGAGTTTATATTAATTATATTGAGACTCAATAATGCTCCAGTAATCCTCATATACTTCATGAATAGATTATTTATAGATTACCATGAAATTTTTGGTAGTATTTATAGATGATATTATAATATACTCCAAAAGAAAGGATGATATCAATGAGCATCTAAGAACGGTGATAAAAACATTATGAAAGGGGAAAATTTATGAAAATTACAACAAATGTGTTTCATGGATGAAGGAAGACTCATTTTTGGGAAATACTATCACAGGTAATGGGATATTTGTAGACCCTTTAAATAAAGATGTTATTGAAAGATGTATGAGGCCAAATTATTTGACATAAATCAAATGTTTCCTTGGGTTAGCTAGATTTTATCATGAATTTGTGATAAATTTACCATGATTATCAATCCCACTAACCAAGATAACCCGTATGGGTGTAAAACATGTTTAGAATAATAAATGTGAAGATAGATTCATGGAGTATAAAAATATTCATATCACTACACTTTTACTAATGCTACCCACAAGTGGGAAATGTTTTTTTGAAAACAGTTATTCTTCTTGGAATGGATTGGCTATGCGTTAATGAAAAATAAAAAATTGATAACCTATAATTCAATGTAGTTGAATGTTCCCAAAACCACTACCCAACACTTGATCTGGAGTTTTATATAATGATATTTGTGTTGAAAATATGGTGGATTTATCTTTTTGGGGAGAAGTGTGAAATATATATGGATCATAAGAGCCTAAAGTATATTTTCACATAGAAAGAGATGAATATTCATCATAAAAGATAGTTAGTGTTGATCAAACACTATAAAGGCTCAACCAAAAACTATACAGGGAAATAAAATATTGTATTATAAGCTATAAGGATAAAGAACCCATATTTTTGTTGTCATTGATGAGAATTGAGATGGATCCAATATTCTTAGACATGAAAATGATGGACATGATTATCATAAAGTAAATAACATCATCAATCCTTTATGAAATTATTTTTTCAAGCAACCATTCTAGGGAAAATGAAGGATTCTAAAATAGATGATGTGGGAATTTTGAAGAATGTTAAAGCTTTATGAAATGTAAATTCTAGGAGTTGAATGTTAATGAATAAGGAGTTGTTATATTTGGGTCATCACAATGTGTACCATAAAACCGAGAGTCAAAGAAGGAGTTCTTGGATGATGAACACAGTTCGACATTCTCTATCTATCATCGAATCATAAATATGTATTGAGATCTCCACGAGAACTATTTTTGTGAGAATTTGAAGAAGTTGATCATGGTATATACATGAGGATGTATTGTGTTCCATCAAGTGAAGGTGTAATGAAAACAATACAAGGGGATGATTTAACCATTACCCATACCTTCATGGAAATGGGAAAATATAACCATGGACTTGTTCACTAGTCTTATGAACGCTTCAAGATAAAATAATTCTACATGGTTTATAGTGAATCTTCTTACAAATACTTCTCAAATTATTGAAATTTTATAGGGCTTCTCACTCGACCATCTTTTATGGATATAGATTAGAGAAATGGTGATCCTACATATAACACCATTATAAATCATACCGGATTGAGATCTATGATTTGAATCCAAGTTATGTAATATTTTACAACATGGATTTAATAAATAGTGGAACATAATCAGGTAGAATCACCCTAAAATAATGTAAATTATAATATGAACATCCAGAAACTCAAGGACATGTTGAGAACATACTCAATTCACTTCAATGGAGTATGGGATCAAAAAATTCATCTGGTAATGTTATCAAACAATAATAGTTTCTAATCAAGCATCTAAATTTCTTCATATGAATCCCATTACAAGAGCTTGTGTAGATTAACTACATGCTGGGATGATTTTGGGAAACACAAACTACTAGGTCTTAAAATAGATGAGGAAATAGTGGAAAAGTCCAAGATTGTTCAACAACACATCAAGACTACTTAGAGTCGAAAAAAATCTATAATGATAATCATTGAATGGACCTATATTTTTATGATTGTGATAAATGTTTCCTTAAAATATCACCAAATATGAGATTCATGAGATTTGGAAAAAAGATAAAGCTTAGACCCAGATACATTGGCCCATTTTAGATCCTTGATCAGATTAGAGTGGTGACCTATCGAATGGAACTCCCACCAAACCTTTCTCAAGAACATGATGTATTCCATTTCTCACTATTGAGGAAGTGAATTCCTAACACTTAATATATACTCAGTCTAGTGGTGGTACCATTGTTTAATGATATCCACTATTAGGAGCAGCTGTTCAACATTTTAGATTGTAGAGACAAAATTTTACAAAATTAGACAATTCACCTTGTTAATGTGATGTGAAGAAACCACAAATTTTAAGAGGGAATGTGGGATATGGAAGATGTGATGAAATATAATTACCCTCACCTATTTTAGTGTAAAAAATAAAAATTTTGAGGTTAAAATTTCTAAAGTGGGGAATATTGTAAAACCCAAAATATTATAAATAAAATTCCCTCTGGGGTTTAATTAAATCCTCTATTACGTATTATGATTATATAAAACTGATGACCATTTTTTATTACTAATATCCTATATGAATTAAATAACCATTAGTAATCCTAATCATTGATAATATTTATATTAAATAATGATCGGATGTTTATAATAAATATACGGTTTCAAAAAATCCAATTGACATAAAAAAGGATGTGATAGGCTCAACCAGTATGATCGTAGCTTATGAATCCAATTTATCAGAGATTATAAAGGAGATCGAATTACTAGGTTTTTTCCTTGACCATACCCATGATCGGAATCAAAAAATTAAGCATTGTCAAAATCTTATATGGGATATTTTCAAGCCAATCGAGATTATGACCCAAACCTTATATGCGAAACCACGACATGAAAGTCTCTCGGTATCCCAGCTTACCCTTAGGAAGTTTTCATGTTTTTAAATTGATATGTATTAGTATCATAATAATATTAATATTTATATGGTCTCTAATAATGGCTATTTGTTTATCTTATTATTGTTAATTATAAATGATTTTGGTTTGGATTCAATAAAAGTCAAATTTTATTTTTGAGAAATATTCAAATTTAGATAAGTAATTTAATTTTATTAATTAATGGGTTTTATAATAAATAATATCTTATTAAAATATTATTTTTAAATAATTTTTTTATAAATTTAAAAGATCATTAAATTTTTATGAAGTCAAATATAATTTTTATATGGGTTCGAAAACAATTATTGTAAAAAAACCACCATTTCTCAATAAATATAAATTCTTATATTAAATTTAAAAGTTAATATATTTAGAAACATATTTTCATAAAATAAATATTCATTTTACGAATTCAAATATCTAAATTATCCAATTGTGAATTTTTAAAAATTTTATGAGATAGTTGAATTTTCAAGTAACAATTAAATACAATATAAATATATAGTGTGAATTATGACATCATAATGACCCCAACATTATTTAACAAAAACATAAATTTGATACAATACCAAATATATGTTTGAACATTAAATAATGTGATTTAAGTTTTTTTATTAATTTCATACATCCTTTATGAATCCAACAAAACCTATAATATATTTTAAGGTTTTAAAATCATTTATATGAGGACATGAATCACTTCCACATATCCATTGGTAATATTTTAATAATATAGGACCATTTACATATAAAATAATGAAATATAACCCTATATTTATGATAACATGGGAAAACCTATTTGAAGGTATTTTGTTTTGGGTATTTTATTTTATTGAGTCCAAAACCAATGTTTGATAAATAATAATATCTCCCCTCTCTTTTTTAATATAAGCCCACCTCTTCACCCATTCCTCTTCTCTAAAAAAACTTGATGCACATACATAACATGAAAAAACCTATATATATTCACCCATGGTTCCCTAAATATCTCACTAAGATCATCCTATGTATTTCAAATCACTCTGTCAAGTTAAGGGTTCTACCGCTCTCTTTCTCATTCCAGAACCACTTTTATGTTATCCCTCCTAAGATCCAATTTTCATATTTCGGTATGTTTTTATAAATACATATTAGTTCAAAATTATTTAAATTTTATGATATAACCCTTTTACTCTCATTAATCTATCCCATGAATCCTTATATACACCTGTTACTATGCCGATATTTAGTAAGGGATCTCACACTCTCCTCTCTATTCAAGCACCTCTTTAATGATATCCCTCTTATCTTCCATTTGCAATTATTTGGGTATACTTTTATAGATCCATATTTCATACCAATCTATTTAAATTTTATTAGATACCCATTTAAATCTCATTAATCCATCCCAGGAACCTTTATGTAAATCCATTACTATGCCGAAATATAGTAAGGGATCTCCAACTCATCTTTTTATTCATACAAATATTTTATGATATACCGATTATGTTCAATTTTTTATTAGTTGGGTATGTTTTTTAATATAAAATTTACATTCATATTTTTTATGTGTGATGATAGACCCATTTCAAAATCATTAATCCATCCCATGAAGCATTATGTACATCTGTTACCATACGAAATTTAATAAGGGATCATCTCATTATACTCTTTATTCAAGAATCCTAATTATCTTATACCTTTTATCTGAATTTTTTAATGTTGGGATATGTTAAACCATGTAATCATTACTTCACCTATGATTACTAAATGAATATATACCCCTTTCAGTCTCATTAATCCTTCATGTGAACATTTATACACCCCCATTATGCATCAATAATCTCACAGTGATTTTCTATGCCAAAAAATCATTGAAGTGAATACCCATAAAAAATTTATATAAAGCATGTTCACCCTTATAAAATTATATTTATATTATTTTGGAATTAAATTTATATAATCCAATGTCTTTTATCATGGAACAAAATTTGGGGATAAATGATTCCATGTATTATGATCAATGCGGCACACTTATGCCTGAGGATGAAATAGAAGCAATGACTGTGCCAAAAATTATATAGCGCTATAAGGAATTGGATAATTTTTTAGTATCATGAAACTTCATGAATATAATTATTTAGCGAACATAATCCATCATAGTAGTTTATATAAC
Source organism: Viscum album (assembly GCA_963277665.1). NCBI lineage: Eukaryota > Viridiplantae > Streptophyta > Magnoliopsida > Santalales > Viscaceae > Viscum > Viscum album. Next base: position 128,724,711 of record OY728131.1, on the reverse strand, counting down.
AAGATTCCTTAGCAGTTATCCATGACTTATTTTTATGATTCTTTGTTTGTAGTTGTTTTTGTATTTCCCATGTTGTCATTATGTTATCACATTATTTCTATCCTCCTTGTTCATGATTTTGATTCTCACCCCTTTTATGTATTATTGGTATGAATATTAGCTATAATGTAATACTTTTTTCATGTTATGTCTTGTTTATTCTCTTATTGGGCTTTATATCTCACCCATTTCTTGTGCAAGTCACCATGTTATCCCGTTCATTTTTAAAAGTTATGGGATTTTAGAATCTTGTTAAAAAACTATTCAATGAAGGTTTTGTATCTGATTTTCATTATTTTATTTTATGTTCATAATTACCAAATACACTAGACTTATCAATCTTTGAGGTTATAGTATGTGTATTCTTGTGTAATAAGTCATGAATTACTGTGTAATTAGGAGAATTGCTTAAATACTAAACCCATTTATAATATACTTATCTATGTTGAATTTATAGAAAATTATCTTTGTGTATGATTATGAATGATATTCATGACCACTAAAAAAAGGTCAATTATGGTCACACATAAAATAATTGTTAATTGGGTTTTGGATAATTTTATAAATTCTTGTGTAAATATGGTTGTGTTCATTATAAACAAAAATATGAATTGTGTCTTGATAATTTGAAATATTTAATCAAATTATAACCATTTAGTAAAATAACTAATGTTGTTATATAGTATAAATAATGAGATATTAATATTATTAAATAAAAAAATGAGGAAATGAAATATACCAAATAATATTTTGGTTTGGGATTGGAGTAATGCGATTTCAAGGAACATTACATGAGTAAAATTATTAATTTTTATTGAAAAGTAAAACTAATTTCATTTTTAGATATTTTTAATGAATGATGAGGCCTATTAATGCTCTTATGAGGGTGTTTTGGAACAAAAGAATCTTTTTTATGATATTTAAAGAACCAAATAAATTTTTGAGGCTATTTAGTATATCTCCTTAGGTCATCTTCATGAATGGATTCCATCGATGCTTTTATATGACACTCTTTAATTTTATAAAATGGTATAAGTTTCTATTATTTATCCTTTTATAATTAAGGAATAGTTTTTTCATAGACTTATTTGGTTTCCTCATCTGAGAGATCTTTATTTATTTTTCATCTTATAAGAAGTTCTTTATTTTTTATCTTTCTTTCTCCCCCCATTTACCATTGAAGTGTGTATATCATCCCTTGGATAGTAATATGATTCCATCGAAGCATTCGCTGATAGTGTTATATATTAATACTGATATAGACTTGAATTAATAAATTCATGTTTAGTCTAAATATTAAAAATATTATTTAAAAAATCAATTTTTATTTTAATGTATTTATTTTATCTTGATTAAATTATTATTATCATGACCGTGTTTTATTACTACTTATTCTATGTATAAATGGTTTTCAATTTCATTTAATCCATATAGTGGTATCATATAATGTAATTATAAATTATAAATTACTATATTATATATTATAACTTTGTAAAATTCATTGAGGACTGACATGAAACCTTGATGGAATGGTTAATGATTTTATTTCCTTATGTAATGAAAGTTATTAGTTGTGGTTTTATACCTATATCACATTTTAAATTTCACATGTCTTGTTCTCTAAACCACCAAACCACTTAATAATGTTATATTTTTATGTTATATATAAATTGATGTGGAGACACTGAATTTTTACTTAGAAAATTTATACCATATTAATTATTTATTGAGATAAAAATGTAAATTATTTAGGCAATTAATATTTATATGATAAAATGATTATTTATATGGTTCATACAATTTATTTACAGTAAATATTATAATGTATTGTATGTATGTGTTATATATAGTGTTAATGATGATAAAAAAATAAAAAACTATTAAATATCTATGTTGCAGATGGATTCTATAAATAATCCGATTTTTCAAGACCTTTAGCGATCACATTTCTAGGTATTTCTTTATTGACGGTCAATAATCTATCTTGTGTTTAGTGAAAAGGGTAAGAAATATACAAATGTGAATATTGGGTGGAACTTCACAAGGTAATATGAATTAATTGAATCAAAATTTATGATGTTGAGTATTTTCATGATATGAATTGTGTTTGATGGTGTCTACTAAAACATATAATAGTTTAATTAATTATAATTAATAATATATATTAATGTAGATGTAAATAACATAAGATTATATATTAAAAAAACATAAAAAAGTACATTGTACAATTATATTTATAACTGAGAAGGACATTATTTTAGATGGATTATATTTAATAAAAGTACATAATTCATGTTAAATCTTTCTAGATGAACTTCATAAAAATTGAAGTTGGGAAAAACAAAAAAAAAGTACCGATTTGGATAAAAATTAATTAGGAATAAAGAATATTTTATTCCAAGATTACATGACCATTGAAGGGTTATATGATCATGTCATGTGACTAGAAAACCTTTAATGGTACACTTGATCATGTGATCTAGTATGGTCCACATGACTTAGAAGGTAATTTTTTCCTTAGGGGTCTGTCATATGGTTATTAATCATCATAAGATGGCTCTGGAGTCACCTGAAAACCTAAAATTGAGAGCATCACATGATAATTTCATCACATACGGGAGGGTTTAATTATCATTGTTCTTCCCACGACACCCTACTAGAATCATGTGATATCCCCATGATATACTGGTTATGAGAATTGGGTATGTGGTGAAATATTTGAATATCCTATCCCATGATTTTTTAAAATATTCCCCGATGAATTTTATTGGGGAAACATGAATTGGTCGTGCATGACACATGGTTTTATGCCAAATTATTTAAACAATCCTCTATTGACTTAACACAATAACTTGGATTTCCCACCATGAAAAGTTCCACAAATATGGAGGGGTATGATATCTATAAAACCCCATGAATATCTAAAACACAACGGCTGAATATGTGGATCGTGAAGAATTTATGGAGATATAGATCCTTTTTATTTTGAAGGCTAATATTTGAAAAAGTGGTAAGTAGTTTTGATGGAAGCTTTTGAGATCCATAAAAATAGTTCACACAAGACATAGCCATGAGACAATTTATGTGAGTTATGATCACACAATGACCCATTAGTGACATGACATTTTTATTCTTTCATGGACATGAAAACACAAGATGGACCATTTGTCAATTGATCATATCACACAACCCGCATTCCATCATATGCTTGCACAACCAACTTTTCCTTCATGCAATCGGGGGACCCCTTCTTGGTAATCTAATATCATGACCACACTCCCTTCATGAAAAGCACATGCCCATGCATTAATCACATGAAGTGCTTAACCCCATGGTATTTATATGATTTTTCAACTCCCAAAGAGGGGAATATAATCATTCTTATGTACATGTCACCCTTTTCTCCAATAAGGTCGTATCACGTAAAATCCTCAAAATTCCCCAAACCATAGGTCAAAAATTTCTATAGTTCCAACCATCATTCCAAACATATCACTGGTTAAGGATTTTATGAACTATGAAGAATATGATTCCTATTATATGAAGGAGAAAAATGAAACATTTTTAAGGTCTATCCCCCCATATAAAATTCTAGAATTCCCTCATATAAGTTATATCTTTCCATGTTTACATATTCCTTAGGGAGACTATCATGAATTCCATATTTCATAAGGTTTATATATTTCTATATTTAATATATAAATTAAGTTCCTCACTATATGATTCTAACCATTATTGTTAAATTCATCGTTATATGTCGACAAAATACATGATATAATAACTACAAAGACTCTTATTCCTATTATAAATAGTATATGTAGGGGTACATTTTATGGATCGATCTCCGTATACAAGATACATCCATAGATACTTATAAGGATAAATTCCTTGTAAAGACCCTAATATTTTCCAAAAACTAATATCTAATTCCCCCATTTGGATTTCACATTATAATGTTTATTATTAAGGATCATGTTTTAGCTTGTTGATCCATATCCTTTGTGGTACTCGTGAACTTGTATCCCTCATGGTATCCAGAGTTTATAGTCCCTATAAAAATTCAATATTACATTCACATGAAATATTAATTATCATCAATTAATTTTCCTCTCTAAAACAATTCATGAATCACGTGGGATTATAGATTTGTAATGATCATTCCATTAGTAGAACAAAATACCCTCATTATGAGCCTCCATCAAAGGTGTAACTCTCAACTATATATTCATTCCATAAAAAGGATATATTCTAATTGAATAATCTTAGGGAAACATCAGTGCATAATCCACACATAGATCCAATTTCATGCTCTCATTTAATAATTTCGATATTTTTCTATCTCTTATTACTCTCACCGATAACAACTCACATAGGCATTGATATTATCAATGTTCATGATAATAGAATGATATGAATTCCTCTAACATGGACCTCCTCGTTATGTGAGTGTTTTTAATATATATTATCCTTCAATGGTCTATATTCCATGTGAAATATTTATAAACGGGTTAAAATACATCAACCCTGCTAAATATTATATGCTCATATCCTTCACAACATAATGTTCCCAACATCAAAACTAAGTAGACTGATAATTTCCATCATAGGATAAAGAAAACGACTCTCCACAATCTGATCACCCATATATAATAATAAAATTTACCCACATATGTCCTATATAAATAACCTTAAACCTCCTAGTATGGTAAAATAATATGAACTTAAAATACATCATTATAACTATGTGGGATTTGATTCCTGTGTCGTATGGGTTCATAGGATGGCTCCCTTAGGTTCAAAACAAATATCATTAACTTTCATTGTCATTATCAAAGGCCATATATCTTATGAGATCATCTATCTCATTCCCCCACCTAGATGTACTCTGTAGTTCTAGATGTTCCATTAATTTGTGCTATATTTCCAACAAGCCATTTTCTATTATGCCTTTTTTGGGGTAGCATTATAACCCCAACCATAAGGCTATACTGATTTTGGGTCCAACAATATCTTCTTGAAATTGCCATACCCCCACTGGGGTTCACCTTTATAGGGCCATACTCAATGTTAAATAAATTCATCCCCACTAGGCTATACCCCGAATGGTGAATACCTCCACAAGGCCATATTATTTGTGACATTAATCAATCCTTATTTGGCCATATACATGATGGTGGTCCATTCTCAGAAGTCTAAATTCACAAATATACCAATATATCCTCATCGGGACATATTCCATTTGAGATCAACCATACAGGGCCTATCATGTATATTCCCCACCCTAATTATTATTATGCATCTCTCGTATAGTCGTCCATAGTGCATGATGTTAATGTGAACTCACATTATCTTCAAAGGAATGATGAATACAATTTATTGGAATAAAAAAACATAGGTTCTGATTCCTTTTTAAAGGATATGTAGGAATCCTCTTTATTGGGACAATCCTAACACTAGAAGAATATAGTTCCATCATAGATGATGATAAAATATAGATCACCCAAAAATGTGGCTCATAAACATTAAAACCTGTAAAATATAATTAGTATGTAATAATGGGTAAAACATTGGGGATCCTATGATACATCTAATTGGTATCATCAATAGAGATCCACTAATAGATATAGATGTTCATGTCGATGGAATACGATTAATGCATATATATTCCCATAAAAACCAATTTCTAAAAACATTATTGTAACAAGTCACACATCGATATTTGGGAATGATTAATGATCTTATCTAAAATATAAAAGAGATTATTGGAGTAGGTAATAATTCCCCCTAACAGGATGTGATTAGATTGACCTCCCATTCTCATAACTAATGTGAGTTCATATGAATTATTGGTAATTATTTATAATTGTCACATGCCTATAGAAGGTAGGCCTGTTTCCCATTAAAAAAGTGGGAATGGTTTAGTGAATCTGGTTTCAGGATTAAACCCTATTTGAAACTGTTCAAGAAAAGAGATGAAACATAGATGCTTGGACATCATGTAGGAGGATGAAAGAATGTTAGTGAACTATATCTGAATAATTCAACAACAAAAAGAACTTTTTTCCACATCTTAGGAAATCTTCTTTGTTTATCCTACATAAAAATAATTTAACCCGATGCGAGCCACTACCTCTATGAACTGAAGGATTACATCACCTGATCAACATCTCAGACACTATGTTATGATTGTGATGGTTATGGAATGAATTCATGATATAAATATCCCAATAGTATAGGCTACTTGAATGGTTCTCTAGGTGCTAAAACATACTATCCCATCACATACAAGGAGGAATTTATCAAAATCATAGGTTCTTTTCTGCATCAACAACATCAACAGGGTCCTATCATCATAGTTTAAAAATCATCACCATATATATATTGGGATGGTGGACGAAAATGTTGAATATGGATCCATCAGGGTTCATGAGTCACCTAAGAGGGCTCCTGTCATCCACCACCAACATCACCATACAACTACTTCCCCTTTATCTCTTGATAAGGGCATCACCAAACATGTTGTAGCCCATGACACATAGATCCAGGTTCACAAGACGTATTTCTAGATATGGTGAGAAGTATACCCTAGGCGGTAGACCCATGTAGCCACCTATTCAAATGAAATAACATAACTTCTAATGGAAACAACCAGGTTGTATACTAATATTTATGCATTCCCGTACCAGGTCCTCCAACCTATCACTGTAGAAAACAATGAGTAAGATCACATCCATTCCCATTTATAAAATTTATAACAATATATTCTGACTGTGAACATGGGGCAGAATCATATCCCAACACATACACAAGAATCGAATAAGTATATATTGATGGAAAACAGAGGATATAATTGGTTATATATCCCCAATTTAATCCAATATTTCTATCATCATAAAATGTCAAGAAAAAATTTCGAACAATATTTTTTCTATAACCTTATGAAATGCTAGTATATTCTAGATGTTGGTGGAGGTGGAAACTCAAGAGGGGGGGATAATTTAGTTCCTACATAAAATTTAATTTAAAAGCTTTTTGATTAAATCCCCAATTTGAAATATCATAGTTAATTAAAGAAGTAGATATATAAATGTTCCATTTCTTACAATGTTTCTCAAAGGCTAATTTGTCCTCATTTGAATCCGTGTAGGAACACTTATACAAAATTTGAAATAGGTTTACTGAATTAAACACCTACACACACCATCCTAAACTAACTACCATAGTTAATGTAATTTTTTTTCTATTTTTGAAATTATAAGTAATGGAAAATGAAAAAACATAGTATTCCAAAATACAGTACAGAACAGAATTAATCAAGAGGTTCAGTCTCATGATGAGACATAATCCTCTACACTTGGTGATCACCTTTCTCCATGCATTTTATGTTAATAATCGTTGATAGACATCTTGTATTGGGGTTTAAAACATTTTTCACAAATTGTCATGGTCTCACAACCTCTACCACAATTATTTTTTTTAAAAACAACCAAATCACACATGAACTCTTCCACAGTTATACGTGAGAAACCAGAGTGTAGGTAACTTTTGGTGTGAGGATTTTTATTATCCTCTAGTTTAATCACAAGAGATAGTGTGTGTATAATATACAAACACACACTACTCAAAAATATAAAATAAATAACACAATAGAGCTAATATTATAAATATTGAGTTTAAAAGGCTCTATGTGTTTTAAGTTCAGCTTTGGACTCCTTAGTGTGAAGAAATTGCAGTTTGAGTCCTTATCTGTAGGTTTTCTCTATAACAGAGTGTCACAACTTAATGTTCTGGCCTCCAGGCACTGAGGTGATCAAATTCTTGGTTTGAAAGAGATTTGATGAATCACATTAAGGTATCATTGAATTTGTTATCCCAAAATGATCTTCATGTAGCTCTTGGGATCACAGAGTAAGTGCTGGTTTGTTCTCCTCATTCTTTAAGTATTTTTTTATTTTTTCTCTCAACCAATATTATTATTATTGCTCGATCTTCTATTCTATTGTATATTCTTGAGGTCTCAATGTAGGAATGATCAAACCATGTGCGGTCTTCCTCGTACCTCGTATGGTCTCTAGATATGTTTATAACCAACCTTAATTAATTTCAGAAACATTAAATTTACCAAATATGACCTTCATAATAATCTTACAAATATTCACAGACTATAGAGTGGAAGGGTATATGTATTGGTTGACTGGTAGTGGTTTCCTTCTCAATGGTAGCTTCTCAATGGTAGGCTTCAACGGTAGAGTTATATGTGGTATCCTTCACAATAGTAAGATTATCAAAATTAGACTTGTAATGATAGGCTTCATTAGTAGACTACTTAGTGACCTTTTACCATTAACCTTTAATGGAAACCTCTAGTGATAATCTTCCAATGGTAACCTTTAGAGGTAACCTTCCAGTAGTAACTTTTAACGGTAACCTTCAAACGATATCTTTAGCAGTAACTTTCCAATGGTAACATTTATTGGTAACCTTCCAACAATAACTGTCAGTTGTAACCTTCCAGTGGAAACCTTTAGGGGTAACCTTCCAGCGGTATCCTTAATCAGTAACCTCAACTGTCGAATTAAACAGAAGGTACGTAACTGAGACCTTCATAACAGTTCCCTTTTACATAGAAAATTTTACAATATAAACTCAATCAAGAAGCAGTGAGATTGAAAATATATAACTGTTACATGATAAAAACTACACACACTAATGAAACATGATTATCATATATATGAGTCATGATTTGGGATTATAAAAACCGATGAGTATAACAATCTCCCACTTTTTGGTAATCACAAATTATGGCAGTGAAATTTGGAATAAGTAGTATTGTATCCGAGTTAAGTACATTTTCTAGTATCTATAGTGGAATTTAACTAGTTGTATTGTTTAAAACATATCAGAGCATCAATTTATATGAATATCATATATTAAGGGATGTCATATATTCAAGGGTTGCAATATGAAAACTTCTCCTGCTTTGTTATTGGCAAAAAAAAGAAAATAGTAAAAAAGAAGACAAAATGAGACAAAAATAGATCTTTCTATTAATAATAAAAGAGTAAATTATAAGAAAAATACAAGGATCTATATCAAATATGATAGTCTACATTAAATCCATGTCAGAGATGTACAAGTGAGATTTGCCTTTGGGAGCTGAGGTGGTTCGTTAGAAGATGGAGGTAAAGATAATGAATAATACTAAGAAAAGTTGGAGGATATGCTAATGATGAATCAATAGACCGATAATGAGTAGATATCTGAGTAATCCTAGGAGGAAAGCTTCTAATGGCTTATGTAAGAGTCATCAAGGGGGAAACACTGGTAGATCCTGATGCAGCTGAGGAAGAAGGAAAGGTAGGAGGGACAATAATTGGAGTATAATCCACATGGTGAACTGCAAAAGGAGATTCTTGAAATCTATAATGATGCTTCCTCATCTTTACATAGCTGAGATAAAATCATCCTTATTCAACAGAAACTTTTCCAATGCAGGATTCAACTCTCTATGCCTGCTAACTTGATCCATAAAAGCGTGAGTGACAGGAGGTATCCTCAAGTTCTCCAACATCATATTGAAGTGATTTCCATCTGATTCTTAGTATCATCCCTTTTATAATAGAAATCAACCTTCTCCTTGATGGATTTTTGATCATGGGTAGCCTCTATCAGGTAATCACCTACAAGCTTGTGAATGTCTCTAGTAGGGGAAATGAACCGAGTCAACGACTTAGGGTCTGAGGTACTTACACCAGAGAGATTCTCTATTTCTTTGCTAGAAACAGATATGGAGGCTTCTAGATCAACAAGAGGAGAGGTAGTTGAGGAACTAGATGCACCAATAGGTTCTATGCTAAAATCTATTTTCTCCTAAAAAGACTTGGTCAATCCACTGATCAAGCTCTTCACATCATCATCTTGACCAGTCACATGTGCCCCCATAGGCATCTTAATGTCCTCAAAAAATAGTGACCATCGGGTGAACAAAACTCTAAACATACCAAATTTATTTTTCTACTTGAACTCTTGAAGCCATATATGAGTCTAAATTCATGATTGACTATTTCACAGATTCCATATATTCTCCGATGGTTCGTTCCTGATTCTGGCATTCCATCACTTCATGTATCATATTTGATTGAAAACAAGACATTATCAATTCTAGAATAGATTACACAAGATCTTTATTCATATGCACAATTTTATCTATCCCAATGGATCTTTCATGAATGTATCATTGAAATTATTATTTCAAAGACTCAAGATCATCCTTCTTTACATAATCTTGGGGTAGAAGAAAAGCTGGTTGCACTATAGTGGTATCTGAAAAAATGATCTGGAGGTCTTCTATTACGATTTTCATCTTCAGAGTCTTTGGAGTCTAAGCCCAAAACAAGGAATCCATGGTCATCCAAATAGCTTTCTACTTTAGGAATAACAAAAATAGAACTTGTGGAAACATGTTCCTCCCCCGCACTTGGAGTTTCCTCTTGGATAACTGCATTCACCTCTTCCAGTCTTCATTGATCAACTGAAATAGAAAGAGAGTCTATGACTACTTCTTCTACAGAATAATCTACCACATCCATTGAAATTCTATCTAGAACAGATTCAAATTTATCTTACTTTTCATTCTCTACCATTTCTGTACATCCAATCAAAGTACTATTACTTATTCATTCTTATTTACATTCATAATCCTTCGTAGTCTCATACTCCTCTGGATCAAAATCAATTTCATCCTCATCCTTTGTGGTCTCTCCATCAGAAATGTATCTTAATTCATTATCCTCTAATTCTTCTTCAGGGGTTTCCACATCATCACTTTCCCTTAGCACAATCTAACTTCTGGGAAAAATATTTGGTGGGATAGGATCACTAAATGTTATAGAACCAACATGAGGACTTGATGGAAGGCCAGAATCACTCTTATCATCTACAGGATAATCTTCTCTTTCTTGCACAATAACAACCTCATATTCTACATCTGAATACACTAGTTCCACTTCATCAGGTTTTAAACAAAGTTCTATTTTATCCTTTGGCCTAGTAGGATTGGTAAGAGTGTTGAATTCTTCATATATCTTAGCCTCATCATTCACCCATTTTATTTTTCATGGATTCCAATTGATCTTCATAAATTTTTAAATCATTTTGGTAATACAGAATTTATCCTTTACAACTATGGGCTCTTCCTTATTTCCAGAAACACCTTTCACTTTCATCATCAAAGATATCAACATGGCATAAAAAAATTTATTTTACTTAGAACTACGCGTAGTGATATCTTCTAACAAAACCACCAAAGTCTGCAATGGTTTATCCTTTGTCCATGCTTCATCAAATATAGAAAAAATATGTCCTCCTATCTCAAAGTAGAAAAGTCACATCCCCTGGGAATCCAGAAATGTTAGAAAAATTTAAATAATAACATGTTTTCCTATCCTTCTCAGCAGTAATAATCTTTCTATAGATTCCACTCCCTATTGGTTTAACCAGAGCCTCTTCATAGAATAAAAACACAATAGTGGGAGAAATCACTCCATAATAACAGTAAAAAATACGTTCATCTGGAACTATTAAAAATTCATCCCATTTAAGAAAAGAGAAGCTCACACTTACTCTAATTACCTTATAAATCATGCAGTTCTCATCATTAGATTTTTAGAACATCATAAAATCATAAAACTCCTTTACTCGCTTCAGGTAATATAGTTATTTTTTTTGCAAAGCATTCTACCAAATCTTGAGCTTCGAGTGCCATCAGCACTAGAGATTTTCTAGAAAAAAAACCACTCTAAACTTAATTCTTTCTCAACCATGATTTCCCTGTTTGAATAATGAGGATTGATCAACTATACCACAACCTTGCTTCCACCACTAAACCAAGCTCGAGGTCTATTTGGATTTGGTTCGTCTCCTTAATCAAAAACCATCTGTCTCTTTACTCTTTCCATTGAGATTTGATGCGGTTTGAGGGTTTTTAGTAGTAGATTAGGTTCAAGGATTCAGAAGTAAGACGTTTTGGAGAGGATTGAAGTGGATCCAATTGTAACATTTAGGTTTTTCATCATTTAGGGATAAAAAAATCAATTAAATAAAATGAATAAAATTGAAATGTTTCATATTCTTGAAGAAAACATGAATTACATGACCTATCTATAAAGTCAAGTAGCGGTAAGGTTCCAATAGTAAGGTATATTGGTGAGGTCCAATGAAAAGGTCCAATGGTAAGGTTTACTAACAGTGAGGTCTAACGGTGAGGTGTCCTAATGATATGGTCCAACGGTGAGGTTTCTTAATAGTAAGGTATAGTGGTGAGGTGCCTTAATGGTAGGTTTCAAAGGTGAGGTGTCCAAATTGTAAGGTCCAATGGTGAGGTGTCCTAATGGTAAGGTCCAACGTGAGGTGTCCTAATAGTATGTTACAATGGTGAGGTGTTCTAACAGTAAGGTCCAACGATAAGGTGTCCCAATAGTAAGGTTCAATGTTAAGTTGTCCTAACAGTGAGGTATCCTTAATTAAAATTAATCATACCAAACTCTAGTTTGATGTAATTTAACCTCTTAGAATTCAAAGGATTTGTGAATATATCAGCCAATTGATACACAATTCCAATGAATTGTTGAGTAATATCACCTCTTTGATAATGATATCCCAAAAAGTGATGTCTCACATCATTGTGCCTTTTCTTAGCATGAGATGTTGGATTTTTATTGATGTTAATAGCACTTGTATTATCACAATTTATAGAGACATGTTTGAATTAATATCCCTACTCTAGTAAGGTCTTCTTCATCCACAGAATTTGAGCACAACAACTACAAGTAAATATATATTCAACTTCGGCAGTGGATAATGCAACATAATTCTGTTTCTACTACCCCATGATACTAGGGACTTTACCAAAATGTGACACATTCCATAGGTTCATTTTCTATCTAAATTGTATCCTGGAATGTCAGCATCTGAATAACTTATCAAATAAAATGAATTTACTCTTGGATAAATTAGTCATTAGTTGGTAGTATAATTGAGATATTTAAAAATCATTTTAATAGTAGTTAAATGATATTATTTGGGATTGGCTTGAAAACAAGCACACATACATACACTGAACATAATATTAGGTCATCTAGAAGTAAGGTAGAGAAATCTCCCAATCATACCTCTGTAATTGGTTTGTTCCACTGGTTTACCAGTTTCATCTATATCCAACATAAAAGTGGTACTCATAGGTGTATTACTACCTTTATTAATTTCCAAACGAAAATGTTTCAAAATATAATTAGTATATTTAATTTGATTCAAATAATACCATTTTTATTTATTAAAATTTGAAATAGAAGGTAAAATTTATGTTCCCCCATTAAAATCATTTCGAATTCATTTTGCATCATCATTGAAAAATAAGTACATAAATAATTTTAAGAGGATTCAAAAATAATGTCATCTACATAAGATGGTACTATTTAAACATAACTTGAAATCATTTTAATATAAAGAGTTGAATCATATATCTTTTTAGTAAAACCTTTTGCAATTAGAAAAGAACTGAATCTATCATACCAAGAACTAGGAGCTTGTTTAAGACTATTTAAATATTTTCAATGTTTAAAAAAATGATTTGAAAAATGGGGATTTGTAAAGCCAGAGGTTGTTCAAAAAACACATCTTCACCTATATACCCATTTAGAAATTCACTTTTTTACATCCATTTGATAGAGTTTGAAATTAAAATGAGCTATATAAGCAAGTAGTATCCTAATGGATTCATGTATAACTATAGGTGAAAAGGTTTACTCATAGTCCATTCCTTCTAATTGTCTCTTTCCTTGTATGAAAAATCTATCCTTGTTTCTAACTATATTTCCAAACTCATCAACTTTGTTTCTGAACACCCATTTAGTGCCTATGGTCAATGTATCCTTAGGTCATTCTTCTAATTCCCAAACATTGTTTCTTTCAAACTGATTTAATTATTCTTTCATTTCTATCACACAAAATAAAGCTTTTATAGCATCATTAATATTTTTTTGTTCAAGCTGTCAAAGAAAATATTGATGTTCATCCCGGTTTTTCAGAGAAGATATAGTTTGTGTTCTTCTATTTAGATCACTTACTACAACATCTAAAGGATGATTCATGAGAGTTATAATACCTCTATAAATGGTTAGACTAGACTCCTCATGGTTTTCTATAGTTTCAAATTCAATAGGCTCAGATTCTAGAAAATTTCAAGAACTAGTTTTTTCACTGGGGGTTCATTGTTTTTATAATTGCGGTCTATAATTGACTTATCTTCCTCATGATATTCAAGAGAGGTTTTATGATTATGTGGATCTAACTTATCAAATTTTACATGAACTAATTCTTCCCCACATTTTGTTCTTTAATAGAATACTCTATAGGGTTTACTATATAATGAGTAACTTTGGAAAATTCATTCATCACATTTTGAGGAAAATTCCTCAAGATTATCCCTAGTGTTAAGGATAAATACTGTTCAACCAAAGACTCTTAAGTAATTGAAATTAGGATTCCAATTGTTCCATAACTCATAAGGGGTATTCTTAAGAATAAGATTAATTAAAACTCTATTGATGATGTAACTAGATGCATTAACAACTTCATCCAAAAAAATAGATAGGCAGGTTATACTCATTATGCATTGTCTAGGAAATCTATTGAAGTTTCCTATTTCTTTTTTATTCAACTAAATTTTGTTTAGGTGTTCTTGGAGCAGAGAAATTTTTTATAGCCATTATGTGATAAAAAATATTCAAACTTCTGATTTTCAATCTCACGACCATGATCACTTCTCAAGGACATAATTATATGTCCACTAAGATATTATATAGATTATGAATATTTAATGTACTAATAACATGATTCACTTTTGTGAGCTATAATGTATACCCAAATTTATTTATAAAATCCATCTACAATAACATAGACATAGTGTTCCCAATTAAAATTGTAACTATATATAGTCCAAAAATATCCATGTGAACCAACTCAAGCACTTGATAAGTTAAAACTTCTTTCTTTGGTTTGAATGAAACTTTGTGTGGTTTTACCTTTTAAAAAGGAATACAATGATTGTTAAGTGGGAATTCCAATTTAGGTAAGTCTCTAAATAAACCATTCATAGTTAGTTTCCCAAGTTAGTTCACATTGTAGTGTCCTAATATTATGTTCCCTATACAAGATTCCTTATGAAAATAATTTAAACAAGAAACATTTTTCATCGATAAAGATTTTAAATCAACCACATATACATTTTCATTTTTACGACTAGTGAATATTAAACCATTTTTAGAATTAAAAACAATACATGCCTCATTTTCCACCATAATATTAAAACGATAATCCCAAAACTAAGAAATAATAAGTAGGTTGTACTTTAACCCCTCGACAAAAATTACCTTTGTGATTAATATATTATTATTGTTAACAATTTGGCCTAAGACGATGATAATTCCCTTAGAATTATCACCAAATGTGACATTTCCAAGATCAACTATGATAAACCTCTTGAATTATGAATATTATCTTGTCACATGTCTTTAACATCCATTATCCAAGTACCATAGGGTTTTATATGAACTCTTCAGACAATTTTCCTACAGAACAGATCAACCATAGGGTAACATTAGTACCCATATTTTCTTGGGTCCAGAGAGGTTATAAAGTAATGATTTGGGTACCCATATTTGTCTCATAGGTTTCCTAGAATCAATAGACATGTTTTGAGGCATAAAAACACTGTTTGGACTTTTAGAAAATTGTTTTTAAAGAGATGATCCAGAACATGAACTAGCAGTGAACTGTCCAGATTTTGGAAATTTTTTTAATAATCCATCTAGGTTTTGGTTGATATCCTAGATCAGTTTTGTATTTTGGAGAAATTTTTTTTCCTACAAACTGAATCAAGGTATTCCAATCGGTAGTAAAATTTTCAAGATCTCTTTTTAATTTCTCATTTTATAATTTAAGTTTAGTATTTTATTTTAACAGCTGAGAAATTTTTTTTATCAATATCCAAGACAAACATATAATTGGAATTAAAATCACATTTTCTTTTCAATGATTTATAGTTATACTTGAGATCATTACAGGAATCCTGAAGCTGTCCATAGTATTCAAAAAGTTTATCTATAGTCATATTTTCATCATTATGTGATTCAATTTTATTCCCAGAATAGTAAGTAGTGTTAATAGGAAAATTAAGTGTTACCTCAGATGTTACTGTCATAAAATGAAGGTTTTCATGATTGTTCTATTTAGTATCAGAAGTTTCAAATCCACTAGAGTATTCCTCTAAAGAACTCCAAGTAGCTTTTATTGCCTTTTTATATCCCTTTCCATTGTCTCGGTATTTATTCTTGAATTTCAGCTTGGGGTAATCATCCCTCACATGAGCATTTCATTTACAATCATAGAAGACATTCTAATTCGTTTTTTCATTCCACTTTCTATCATTTTTTCAATTTCCTTTACTATCATACATTACTCTATAGTTTTACTTTCTAAAGAACTTTTTGTTTGGTATAACTTTTTGAATCTTCTAGAAAGATGAGTCATTTTCTCATCACTGTCTGAATTTGAATCTTCCTTTATGTAACTCTATACCAGAACATGAACCATTTAATTATATTATTTCATTGAGGTAGCAGTATTGAATGATATAGATTTATTTCTAGGTTCTTCTTGGGCTTCTTGATTCACCTTAAGCTCTACTTCATATGTCAGGATTTTTCCATTCAGTTCCTCCACTAGTATCTTGCTTATTTCATAGGATTCTCAGATAGAAATAGACATTACTATCTATTTGTTAGGTAGGAATCGAAGTAATCTCATAATCTAATCCATGTTGTCCACTGGTTTCCCAAGAAAACTCATGGTATTTACTATTTAATTGATCTTGAAATATATTTCAGAGATAGGATCATGGGGATTCATTTTAAAATTATCATATTTAATATTATAAGTATTTAATCTAATTTCATGAACATTTGTTGTTCCCTCATGGGAAACAACCTATGTATCCCAAACTTCATATTAACTTTTACTAAAATATATTCTATTGAATTATTCAACACTTGAAGCACATTACAATGCATTCATTGCTTTAAAATTATTATTATATGTAGTTTTAGTCATCTACAACCATGTGTCCCTAGTTATAAAAGGTAATGCATGTTGTTCTTCAATTGTGTACCATATTTCAAGACCAATGCTCTCTAGATACATTTTCATTTTAAATTTTCACTTATTATAGTTATTACCATTAAAGAAGGGTGGCCTTTTAGTAGTTGCACCCTCAACTCAGTTATCCATAGATAATTAGAATTTAAAGAACTGAAAATTTTGATATGACCTAAATTTTATGATCTTTATGATAGAAATAATATCATAGTTGAATGAAATTTTAAAACCTTGAAAAAGTAGTTCTGGTGGTATCAATACACACACCTCTGATACCAAATGTTGGTGGTGGTGGAAACTCAAGAGGGGGGTTGAATTGTGTTCGTTTTAAAATTTTGTATTCAAAATATTATGATAAAATCCTTAATTTGAAACAGCCCTATTAATTAATGTAGTAGATATATAAATGTTTAATTTCTCAACGAGTCTCTCTGGGTTTTATTTTTCCTCAGTTGAATCCGTGTAGGAACACGAATCCATCTTCTGAAATAGGTTTACTAAATTAAACACTTATACACACCAACCAAAACATAATATCATAGTAAATGTAAAAAAAATTATATCTTTGAAATTATAAGTAGCGTAAAATGACAAAATAGTGTTTTAAAAAATAACATACAACATCTGAATTAAACAAGAGGTTCGGTCTCACGACGAGGCTTAATCCTCTCCACTTGGTGATCACCAACCACCATGAAATTTAAATTAAAAAACTTTGATGCATATCCTGTATCGATATTTACAATATTTTTCACTAACTTTCCATGTATCAAAACCTTTATCAAAGTTCATCGTAAAAAAAAAACAACCTGACCACACACGGTCACTCCCACAGTTATATGTGGGAAACAAGAGTTTAGGTAATGTTTCGTGTGAGGATTTTCAATATCCTCTATTTTAAGCATAAGAGAAAGTGTGTGTGTGTGTAATAGAAAAGACCACACTTCTCAGAAATGAAAAATAAAGAACACCATAGAGATAAAATTATTATAGTTGAGTTCAAAAGGTTCTATGTGTTTGCAGTTCAGCTCTTGACTCCTTGGTGTGAAGAAATTGTATTTTGTGTCTTTCTCTGGATGTTGTCTCCAAAACAGAGTGTCGCAACTTCAGGTTCTAGCTTCCAGGTATGGAGATGTTCAGCTTCTTGGTTTGGAAGAGATTTGATGAAGCACGACAAGAAATCATTGAATTGGTTCTCCCAAAATGATCTTCGTAATGATCTTGGGTTCATAGAGTAAATTATGGAACATTATCCTCATTCTTTTTGTCTTTTTTATATTGTCTCTCACCCAACATTACTATTTTAGTTCAATATTCTATTCTATTTTATATTATTGAAGTCCAATAGTAAGAATGATCAAAACACGTTCGGTCTTCCTTATACGTTGTATGATCTCCATATATGTCTACAAACAACATTAATTAATGTTAGAAGCATTAAATTTAACAAATATGACCGTTAGAATAATCTTATGAAAATTTAAAAGGTATTGAGTAGAAGGGTTTATGTATCAAAAGACTGGTAGCGGTAGCCTTCTCAACAATATCTTCTTAATGGTAGGCTTCATCGGTAGACTTATCAGTAGTAGCCTTCACAATTGTAAGCTTATCAGTAGTATCCTTGTAATGGTAGACTTCATCGGTAGACTTATCAGTGACCTTGTAGTAATATCCTCTAGCCGTAACCTCTTGCGGGAACCTTCCAAATGTAACATTTTCCGGTAACCTTTCAGTGGTAATGTTTTGCGATAACCTTCCAATGGTAACCTTTAGTGGTAACTTTCCAGTAGTAATCTTTATTGGTAACCTTCTAGCGGTAACCTTTAGCGATAACCTTCTAGTGGTATTAGAGACCTTCATACCGGTGACCTTCTGCATAAAAAATGTTACACTATAAACTCAATCATGAAATAAGTGAGATTGAAAATACATAATTTTTATAGGATAAAAACCATAAAAACTAATGAAACATGATTATAATATAGATGAAACATGATTTTGTATTATAAAAATAGGTGAGTCCAACGCTAGAAATAATGGAGGATATTTTTTTACATATTACTGTGATAATACAGTTAAAAGAATCTACTCCTATTCCTACTGCAAGAGAAGAATATTAACATGTTTGACATGACCATCTAGACACTATGGAGAAAGTGAATATTATTTTTTATATATAGGAGTGTTATCATCATATGTTTTTAAACGACGATGTAAATTAACAATATAATAACCGCATTCCGACCCGGGTTCATCAATCTAGTTTGATAAATACCTTTGAATAGTTGAATATACTTATCGAAGAGGGCATAAGACAGATTACAAGGAAAAACTATGATTTTAACCTTATTCCATATTTAACCTTGAATCATATACCTATTCTAGTAGTCACCACATAGAAGGCTCATATATAAACCTAAAATTAAAGGTATACAATACATATTCTGGTATTTAACCTGATCTTGATGCACATTTCATGTCCTTCCAATAGAGGACTACATCTGTGTCCTTTAGAGGCCATACCAGAGGAGGTTTATATCCCCTCTCCCATTCTAGAGATCCATCAACATATTCTTAAGGGGAATACATATATTAATTGATCCCATATTTCCACATCAACAAATTCTCATTGACTTATTGCAGTATCTACCCAATGAGAGTATATTCCTACAAATAATGATGAAGAATAATACAATACTCTAACATATTCCCAATTGTGGGCCCATATCCTCACAACAAAAGAAGATATTTGTCGATATATTTCGGCTGTAGTTATATGAAATTATAATATTATTGATAAACCAATAATGTGAGGTCAGAATGATATGACAATAATACATTATAAAGAAACTTTTCATTCCATACTAAATTCCATCATCCTTGAAGCCATACAATGAAAATATATAGCATCTCAAGGATTCACTTATATGTTACCCCAAGTAGAAGATAATAAATTTCATGATAGTTCACATTGTGGTAGTATAGAAACTGAAAACTAGGATCTTATCCATGAAATTTATCCTAGAAACCCTCACTAATTTGATTTCTCACCCAAGAATTGTCATATTCCCCTTTTAAGAGACGTTTCATATATAGATGTTCTCAAACCACCTGAGTTACTTGTATATGGTACCTTGTCAATTTCAAGAATCTCCTCACCTTATTCAGTGTGTAACTCAGAGCAGATAGGATTATCCCTAGACTCTACAAGCCATTATTCAGTGTCGACAAAAATAGAATCCTTTTTTTCCTGATAAGGCATAGGATTTCACCTTTGATGAAGAAAATGTTTTCAAGGATTTGTGTAATTAGATTGTCATGAACAACCATTCGAAAATGTTTTGTCCTATCTCTACATCCAGCTATGATACCCCAAATGATCAAAAGGATGAGTATGTGCCTTACTTATTTTCTAGCTTATGAGAATCCTTAATATGTCTAATGTCTTGAAAACATGATTATCTGGTATATAAGGAAAATTTTATTAGTCATTAATAGTTTATACCGTTATGTAGACATATCTAATTTTTTCATGGACCAAGACCCGATACTAGAGAATCATTTTAAAATCCAATTAAATGATACTATCCAAAACCTATTGGCCATCTAAAGAAATATGCATTGTAGACTCATCTGATATTGGAATATGAGGGTGGGATGAGTACGTAGGATTTTATTTTTCCAAATCCATTGCAGAAAATAATCACCATAACATTACATCCTTTAATTTCACTCTAGAATGATGGTTCAAAGGGCCAATTAATGTACACACATGTTTTTCAATACAAAAAATCTTTTTATATTGAATATACAAAGGCACCATGAGTATAAAGAGTTGGATGCTACCAGGATCCTAATCTAGTCCCCTCAATATGTTAAAAACACACCTTGGTTGAGAGAGAAACAATCTCACAATGTTGGAAAACTTCCAATTATAATATGATAATCTTTTGAATAGGCGGCACATATGGCTCATACGATAATGAAAATGAGACAAACCTAAAAGATTTCATTTGAATCCATTTAGATGTTACCTGAACCCATATGGATTGGGCTACTAATTCGACCATCTCTACACCAGGGTAATAATATCCAAGATGGGTCTATAAAAATCATTGATGGATCCAAATCAACCCTAACCAATATGGAAGGGGGAATCGTTACCATAACCGCAACCCCCAGAGTTATAAAACTCTCAACACATTTGAGAATTATAGGAGGTGGAACCATATCATCCACAATACTCATAGATGGTAGAATTATTATATTATCCCTTGAGGTAAATATCCTTATTGATGTTGGTCAATGTTTATCAATATCCATCAACCTAACCCTTCCCACCACCATGTGACAGACCCATCTCATTCTATGTTTTCTTGAAATGGATAGTTGAAGATTTCCTTGGATAACCTATTCACGGACCAAAACTATGGAAATATCTAATGAATAAGATCAAACACTAAATATTTTAAGCTGAAATGACTTTTTGATAGGAAAGGTGAGGATAAGACCTTGATTTAACTCTCAAATGAGATGCGGGTAGCATATAGTCACTCGATTTCTGTAAGAATGAAAGTGTGACTTATGCCATTGGTTAAGACTTACTAAATGATTTAAACATAAATATAAAAGATGATATAGATCAAAACAGGAATGTTGAGGCACAAAATGCATGAATAATACCCTGAGAGGTGGGTAACAATGATGAACATGTAAGACTATGCATATTAATAATTAGAGAAGGATATCGGATTTAGACCAACCAATTGATAAGTCGCAACCCATTCAATGACATTCCACTATGTATAAAGGAATATTCATGGCTATATCTATATCACCATGATGTAATGACAAATTATTATTCACATACGAGAAGTTGATATGGTATGAGGCCAATATATTTAACATATGGCGACTCAGTAAGAAAATGACTAGGTGAAATATTCAAACTGGTTATCATATTCAAGTAGAAGAAAATACATATCCACTACCCATCAAGAAGGAGTTAATTTTCCTACTACATTAGAATGTGAACATAATGTGAATACTGGATCTAGATAGTTGGTCTACCAAAATATTGGGATCTAGGAAGACTAAGATTATCAACCTTTATAGAAATAACCTCTCCCATATTGAGATAACCGTCTTGTTCTATAATGATTTGGAAATTATTTTTTGATGAATTTAGGGTACCACATCAAGACCTATCCACCGAACACATTCATATAGTGGTATATATAGCGGTACCCAAAAAAATATTCATCACCATTGAGTATTTTACTAATCGAATAGAAGCTACAATTGGGAATATGATCGTCTTGAAGCCTATGATGTAGCCATATCTTCAATGGGTGGACTCCACACATTATATCCCAAATTATAGTAATATCATTTTCAATAAATTCAATGGAATAATAGATTTATAGAAATGAGTATCAAATTTTTCATACTAATGTGGCCCCATGAGACAAAAAATATGCATCAAATCTAAGATGTTTTTTGAAGATTAAGGTGAGTCCAAATTTATTCAAGAATAATTGAATCCTAGTAGGGCCCATAAAATGCTGGGAAGACATTCATTTAAACTTATCTACTAATTACTCTATATTTTAATGAAGACAATGGTTGTTGAACTAATGAACATTAAATAGAGGGAAAATAAAGGGGTCAATGAATTAATTAGTAGATAGAAAATCTTGACATATTCACTTGGAATCCTACTATCATAAGATTAGATTTTATAGAACTATACATAATGTCTCTATGATTAACTATAGAAACTAGTAATCCAATTTATATATCTAGTTGGGATCTACATTTTTTAGAAGAAACCCAATGTTTATAGAAAATATTTCGGAAAACCAAGGAAAAATATTGGCTAATGGCTACGTAAAAACCTCCCAATGAAGTGATCCAGAACATTGAATGTCCCCTTAATTATTTATATGGTTTTCACCCCAAGAAACATTTCCTCAAAGGGAAAGTAGGTATCATTTGGAAAGGTATATTTGTTAGAGGGTATCTATCTCGATGGTATTGAAGACCGGATATGGTTATTGCATGCTGAAATCGTGTGTGAGGTCATCTTTGGGGGGTCTCCCTATTATTATTTTATTAATATAACTTATGGATATTATCCAATTTCTCTGATATGTATATTGGATGGATCCCATCCCTAGAATAGTTTGAAGAGACTTTTAATTCCAGTTATGGATAACTCTTGATGGATCATTATTTGTGGATATAGTTCTTTCTGAAAACATAATTGTGAGGGATCCATCTTGTTCTTCCCTAAATATACAATTATGGATAATGGTCCTAAACATGTATATGACCTTCCATGGTTAACATATATAATTCATAATGAGTATAAAAAAGATGAGATGTAATATAGTCACTTTTATGAGGATCCTAAATAGTGTTTCATCAGGTCATCCTCTCATAGGAAACTCACATGCTCTATTTTTATAGTATGGTTAAAACCCCCCTTAATTTGGAAAACATGGGAACTAGAACCTGATACAAATAAATCCCCCTTAATAACAATTCCTCTTATGGAGAATCTGTAAAAAAATTCATACCAACTAACGATATTATTTAATGTATTTTCATTTATCTATCTTCAAAAAGAAATTTTTTCTCTAATTCCTATCCAAAATCTATTGCATATCTCTTCATCACCAGAGAGTGGGATGATCATCTATGGTTTCAGGTAACAGGTATCCTAGAATCTATTTGTAGGGTAATATCTGAGTTTGAATTCCTTTAGGAAAGCTGGGAATCTCTTGTTAAGGACTAGATATAGGCCAAGGGTTGGTCCGTCTACATAGTTATTGTATTTTGGAATATAGAAGAATAGTATAATGATGTTTTCCATCTGGGAATTTTGGTGAATCTTTAGAACATCGGGCTAAAATATCTAGATTTTCTAAAATATTTTATTCAGTAGAGTAATTGTGTGACTCTTCCTCTTGCGATGGATTCACTCATCATGCATTTTAGTTATATAGGAGGGGATTCAGTTGGGTGGAGTGCTTCTGGCTTAACAGTGAGATAGAAAACATCAAGTCATGGTATTAAGATAAATATCGATGGATTTTGTGTGAATAGGATTATATGAGGTCATGGTGCTATTTTCATTTTCTTAGGACAAGTCATACCATATTTCCTAATGTTTTTTGGGATGAGTCCTTATATTGTGGTCGAGGATTTGGATATGCTTCAATGTCTTAAAATATTTATGTCTCATTATAAATCATTATTCAATGTGGAATTAAACTCTTCCATTGTGGTCAATTCCTTGAAAGGCCATTAGGATTTCCAATGGAATATCATTTATCATATCAGGACCTACATTTACAAATATCTTCTGAATATGATGGTTGATCTCATATGGTATGAGGGTAATATGTTTTCAAATTTTGTTTCTTCCAAAGGTAACCATGATTAAAGGATTATGGTGTTCTCTAATTTTAGATCTCTTCCTTCTGATTG
The DNA here is from genome assembly GCA_963277665.1 of Viscum album. Classification (NCBI taxonomy): domain Eukaryota; kingdom Viridiplantae; phylum Streptophyta; class Magnoliopsida; order Santalales; family Viscaceae; genus Viscum; species Viscum album. The sequence goes on along the minus strand of OY728131.1, from coordinate 128,699,967 downwards.
TGCTATTGTTTTTTAAGGGGATTCCCTCATCCTCCATCATTTTCAGCCTCCATGAATCTTTTCATACTTTTGTATGTTCTCTTATATTTTCATTTCTTTTTATTCTGAAATATCAATTTTCAATCAACCTAGATCCATGACTATGACTTATAGGAAATGGTCTGGAAAAGAAGAGACTACCTCTTTCACACATAAATCTGCACCAGTTCCTTCCATAACACCAACAAAGTATCTTCATCACCTTACACCTTCTAATGAGTGGTAACAACTAAAACCCACCCCAAAATGAGGAAAAAAGAGTATGTCTACCCATTATTTTAGTAATAAAAGAAAAAATAATATTACTTTATAAATAAATAGGCTTATAGTTTTTTCTATAAAAACACGGAAACCATCCTATCATTTATCCTGAGATGAGAAAACCCTGTGAGGTCAAACTTAGTGACAACCCTTATTATTTTCCTTCTAATTAGAGGTTGGGTCACACTATCTCGGTCTTCTTATATTTTCAAGTACATCCTTCTAGGTATAGTTAATTTTGGAAATGTGATACATGGAAAATCCAGAGAATAAGTGGTATATGTTTCCACCACCAAATCATAATAAGTTAGTTTCTAGAATGAAATTATGGAGAAGAATGAGAACAATTATGATAACTGAATGAACCAAAAGACGGTTCATTGGTCTCAAACCATTCATAGAGAATAATTTCTCTATTGAATAATGGATCTAAAAGCTCTTGTATCATCAAAATGGATGATATCAGAATCATAATGTATTGGAAAAATGTAATATTCAGAATTAGAATTGGAAAAAATAGGAACAAATACTTCATACCATAAAACTATCCCTTACTCTAATGAAATTCTTTCTCTCATTGTCTGAAGTATGTGATCCACCCTTCCAAATGAAATCCTCAGCAAATGAGAATATACTATTCTATCTTATTAATGAGATTAGATTATACTTCTCCTTATCCGATAAATAATATATATATTTATTTAAAAGAACCAAATTTCTTCTTACCTATATCAGTGTCTAGAGGAATAGGCCACTGATGTTGGGGAATAAGGGGTTGACATAGGCCAGTTTGAGCCAAATATCTAATCCACATCCACACAAAAGCCACATATATATATCAAATAACTTAAATAAACAACATTATTGGCCCAAAATGAACCAGAAGACAAAATGTAATCTTATTTGAGTCATATAATCTCAAAAAAGTTAGATAACTAGTTAGAGGGAATACAACTGTCCAGCATACCAAGATGAGTGGGAAGACCAGCTCAACCCACTACACCACTGGTAGTAATTCCCTCAACCTCTACTCCGATAGAATATTTTTCTATCCAAAATACTAAAACCCAAAAATAATGCGATGAAAAGTAACATTATATTGGAAAATGTAGTCCTCTTGTTCAGAAGTTTAAAATTTTGTAATAGTTGAAATATATCTCAGAGAAGATGTCAATGGTGGATTCAGGCCATCTCTCTAAAGAACATATGGAGATAATTATCAAGGTCTATAAGAGTAAATAGGAGTTTCAGATATAAGTCACCATGATTAAGTATTATCCAGAAGAAATCACATCAATGTAAATTCTGTGAATATCTCGTTCATAGAAAATTTTCAAGAAGAAGATATTATAAGATATATTAGATATCTCTATACCCTCAGAAAGATAAAAAATGATTAAATTTGGATCGAAATAGTTGATAGTGGTTTTGGGATTAATAATTTCATAGTCCAAACTCTCTAATTTTTATGATATAGTGAGGCTGATTTATCTCCCATGAAGCAAAGCATTGAAGTGTATGATAAGTGCGAACAAAAGTATATATTAATGATCAATCAAAAATCCCAATTATAGGATCTTTTTTCCAATGGTAATTTCATATATTTCCTATTGTACATAACACATATTTTTTTGATCAGGAGGCCTTTAATTCATAGAAACATGATGGTTCCATCAACATTACCTCAAATCTTGATGTACCCCCTAAATATAAATCATGGGATATTGTTTAAAGATAATGAACTCTTTTAATCTAGTGAATCCTAGTATATGTTTGTATATTTCTATAAGAGGGACGGACAAAAATTATTTATAGAGTGAAATATGTAGGATTACTCTCCCAATGTCTTGGGAACCTCCCATATACACACTTATTAATGGCTCATAAATGAGTTTATACTAATGAACATGTTCGAGTCATTGGGAAAATGAATTGTTAGTTAGATAAACTCCCCATTATGATAAAAAAAGTTCCCTATTCCATAAAAAAACTAAAAATTACCCAACGATATGTCATAAAATATGAGATCTATATATTTCTTCTACCCTCTACCATAGTAAATAGGAGAGAATGAATCATAAAAATTCTCTTGAAAAGGACACCCATGATTTGGAACTCCTATGGCTTATGAGTAGCTTCTCATCCCTCATAATTTATAGTGGTGGTACCTTATTATCTACAATTCTTAAGGAATATTTTGATGACCTAAATTTAGATGACAAAGAAGATATCGCTATTGACCTCCCAAAAACATTCAAATAAATCATCTCTACAACCATAAATGAGCTTAAGAAATTAAACCTGGGGATAGATAATGTTTCATGACCCACATTGATTATCTTATCCATTCTTATGGAAGAGCAGGAGATATATATTACATTGATGAAGTTGTATTACTATCTATTTTCCAAGATTTATATTGAGGATATGGATTGACCTTATTGTCTAAACCTATCACATAGTCGTGCTAGATGATGATATATATTTTAAATATACATCTAACATAATTAAACCCACACTTAATTCCTTGGATGAATCCTATGTTGTTGAGATTATAAAATACAACTTCATTTGAGTGGTAAAATACCCAATATTTCTATCCAACATCATCCATATTAAGAATAATAACAGGAAGTTTAGGGGTTTTTCTAATTTTTAGGACTTCAAAAAATATTGTTCAAAAGATGATTCCCCAGTTTGAATTACAATTATCATTATAGATGAAACTATAAGCTTCTAATACATTTTCAATATGGATGGTTTGTTAGTGTTCAAAAAAATCAAGATGTGCCTTAAAGATACAGATTCCACTACCTTCATAGTGCTTCAATGTATATTATAGTACCATGTCATGCATTTTGGTTTGAGTAATTCAGAACAAAATAAAGATGCACTATGCACCCCAACTTTATGAACATCATGTGAATAATCACATTATGCCATATCAATGTCTTGGTGGTTATGGACTGGAAGAAATGTAACCATATTTGCGTCCATTGAAAAATATTATGCAAGTTATAGTTTCAAAAGTTGAAGATAATCCATTTATAGTATTCTTTTAGGGTATCATTGGGACATTCCTTGGCTTTGTGTACTTCCAAAGAGACATTAAGGTCAATACATAGAAGACCAGTTTGATCTTCACAATGCTACACCTTAGATACCTCAAATAGTTGAGAGGTATTTCAGGAATCCTCACTTATATCCGGAATATATTAAAAGACTTGAATAAAAAAATTATCACATTTGTTATGTTAATAAAATAATAGTCACCTAACAGCAGGCTGAATATTTTTAAGTAGTCTTTTAAAACCTCCAGAAAAATTTTATTCACCAACTAGTTTTGATACCACATATAAAAGGGAAGTCACTCATCCTATATCTTTAAGCTATGGAGGAACTGCTGAATTCCCTTAGGAAAATTAATAATGTTGTAGTTTAAAAAATATTCTATTATCCTATCCAAATGATTCTTGATATTTTTGAATAATATTTTTTTATCTATAAGAATTGACCTAAACTCATATTCATAGAGAAATATTTGAGGTGCTAATTATGACATCATGTAGTCGAAATTGTCTCTCATATCAACCTATTAAAGAATATCTTCATCTATAAATTACTAACTGATCATATTTTATAATATGTGGTCATATTTCAATAATGTGAAATTCTATTCATATGGTAGAAGGAAAAAAAATTTAATGCATTAAATGTTTTTCTTATAGTACATCCAGCCTCATAATACTTGTTGATAAATACCTAGATCATGGATGGAAAAGGTTTTCCATTATGATGATTCTACCAAAACATTGTAGATATGTTTTTTATGGTACCATTGTATGTTTGGATATGAATAGAATATATATTTCTATGATAAATCAAGTTGGACTAGGGATCAAATTTATATCCACAAAAATGAAATTATTCCCTAATATTTATTTTCTACATTCTTCAACAACAATGAGGATGATTAGAATGATCTTATTGAAGGCCTAGAGAAAGAATAGTATCTATAGATAGATTAGTAAAAAGTTATGGGCAATAAAAAATTAATGATTAAGTAGTTCAATAGTGAGTATTCTGTCAAGAAGGAATATTTAACTCCTCTTATCATCATTGTGAACTACAAAACAAAGACCCAATTATAGGTATTTTTTTAGATTATATGGGGTTATAACCCAATGTAAATACATTAGAGGTGGTTATGAGGAACCAAAACTAATTTTCCAACCAACTCTTGTCAGAGGCGGTTTTGGGGAACGACTGGTAAAATAATGCCAAATTTAGAGGCGGTTTCATTAGAGGCAGTTTAAACACCCTCTAATAACACAACAGAATACTATATTAGAGGTGATTTTATCCTCTTATAATATATATGTCATATTAGTGGTGGTTGGTAACCCGCCACTAAGTGAGTAATATGTCATATATTAGAGGCAATTTTGGGAACTGCCTCTATTTATAGCTCAATTAGAGGCAGTTAAAACCGCCTATAGTTGAGATCAAATTGGTCCTTATTAGAGGTGTGTTAAATGAACCACATCTAAATATTTATTTAATTTTTTAATTAATCACCACACACCCTACCTCCAATTCCATTGTGCCCTATGCCCTCCTCCCTCCCCTAATGTTCCATGCCCCCTCCCTCTAGTTTACCATATGTGATCCAGTTCCCTCCACCTCCAAAGCTAGCGGTCCCACAAGTTCACCTCCCCCCTCTCCCTCAAATTCCCCTAGTTCCCCACCCCCTCCACAGTTTATACACACACTCCAGTTCTCTCCACCATGATTCAGGCTACCCTATCCATGAAATGTGTCACTAGCGGGTCTACCACATCACCTCAATGCGGCCTTGTAAAATTTTTTCATTGTGATTCGAAACCCTCACATACACAACAAATGCTAGCACCGCTTCCACTAGGATACCTGATTTATGTTGTTATTTATAAACACACACACACATATATATAATTATTTTAGTATATTAATTCAAATAAACATTATCTGATCAAATATTTAAATAAATATAAATAAATAACCTACATATATATTAATATGAATTAAATTATCTATATTTACATTATGTGTTTTTGTATTTATATTATAATAAATTTATATTATATTCAATTTATAGATTTATATAATTTTTTTGTTTTATATGAGTGTTTTCATACATGTGACTAAATATATTTTACAATTCTATTCATGTTGTGTATGTAAACATATATTAATATATTTATGTAAATTATTTATATTCTTAAATATATACATATTTATAATATTTACATTTTTATTAAAATAATATATACATAAGTGATTATTTAGTATATTTATATAGTCATCAAAAATATATTCATATACATTATTTCAATACATATATTTATTATTATGAATATTAATATATATTTATATGAATAAATTGTATAATATTGTACATTATTTATATATAATTTATATGTAATTAATATTATATGAAACACATATATGTGAAATAAAATTTATACAAATATTTGTATATATAATTAATATTATATGAAATACAATTAATATAATATTATATATGAAATAAAATTTATACAAATATTTAATTAATGATATAGGAAATATAATTTAGTGAAATATTTATATAATATATTTCAATAAATATATTTATTGTTATGCGTATTAATAGATATGTATTTCAGTAAATATAATTATATAATATTATGTACATTAATATATATATATATATATATTTATTTCAAAAAATGTAGATGTATAATATTGTGTAAATTTATATATATTTATTTTTATAAACTATATATCAAATAATATTAATTATATATAATATAAAAGCATAAAAATGCCATTTAAAAATATATTTTTAATTATTATAATATAAATTATAAAAACTACAATCTTGAATTTTTATATGGTGTATTTTTTAAATAAAATCTATTTGTGTATATATTCATATAATATGTTTATTATTTTATGTTATATGAAATTAATATTATATGAAATACTAGTTATATATATATATATATATATATATATGTACATAAACTTATTAAATTATATCTTTGTATATATACAAATACAATTAAATACAATCCTATAATTGGAAATATATAATATAATTAAATGATATATATATGTACTAAATTAATTTATAATTAATATGGTATAATGAAATATATATATATATATAGTAATTATACAATATATATAAATTTATATATAATAAAATATTTATAAAATGATATGAATGACAGATATATATTTGTATATATTTATATACTTATATTTAACGTTATTATATTTATTTCTATAACTATTATAATATAAATCTATTATGCATAAATATAAAACAAAAATGAATTTATTGTAATGTAAATAATAATATAAATGTATAGTATTTATAGAACTAAATGTAAATTTTTATATTTGTATAAATATATTTATAAATATATTTATATTATGTATACAAATATTTATAGATGTATATATATTTTTATTTGTATAATTATTTTTGTAATGTATTTAAATAGTGGCTTTATATATATATATATATATATGTTTATAATGAATTTTAATACAATATATGACATGTTTATGTAATATATACATATATATATTTATATATGTAAAATCATAAATGTGCACCCACACATATATATTATAAAATTTTAATATATATTATATTTATTTCAAAAAATAAATAAAAATTTAGAGGGTGATTAAACCCCCTCTAATCAATGGTATTAGTAGTGATTCATGAACCCCCTCTAATTTCATATATTATAAGGGGTTCAAAACCCCACAATAATGTTTTATATTAGAGGGGGTTCACAACCCCCTTTGATTTCTTGAAATATAATGCGATAAAAAACCCCTCTATTCATTGTGATTTATAGCAGTTCATGAACCCCCTTTAATTTAAGAGATTACATCGAGGGGGTTGTGAACCCCCACTATTTCCTTTTAAATTTTTTTCATGTTAAATGTGTAACCTCTAATATCAAAATGAATATTATATATATAGCTCTTCTAAAATCCAACTGAACATATAGGGCCCCTAATTATTATATTAGTAGTGGTTTTGAAACAACTGCCTCTCAAATCCAACCAAATATAATAACGAAAAATGAGAAAAACATTAGAGGGGGTTGTGAACCCCATATAAATTCAATTATTAGAGTGGGTTGTGTAGAACCCCCTCTAAAATTATGTTATAGGGGTTGTGTATAACCCCTTTTAAAATTCTACCGCTAATCTGCTATTTTTTTGTAGTGGTTAGGCGTCTGATAATATAATTACCTTTTGAAATAGCTAAATATGTTTTCCATTATTCATTAAATTCTAATTATTATGTACTGGGTAATGTTGTCATAGCCCTAGCCAATCATGACTAGGAAAATACAATCTATGGTATCACAATATGATTTTTGGTTCTTATGGAGATAATTTTTGATACTGAGGAGATCAATCATATCAGTTGTACTATGAAACCTATTCAAATGATATATGTTATTAGATAGATGATAACCATAATGGAATACCACCAAAATGGGCCCCAATTATCAAATAAATCCGAAAAGTAATAGATGTAAAATCAATAAGAAAGCATCAACCTTCTTAACTAACAAAATGAATAGAAATTCTTGTATACTTGATTTGTTGATGGAGTCCTCCTCAAATTCATTACGAAAGATGATACATTCACCATAATATTAGAAGCCTATTTGGGTTCTTATCATTCTCACCAGTATAAAAAATGATTTTTAAAATATTTTGAGGATCAGTTATTTCTTGATGATAATGATACGGGACTACATATAAGATATATGAAATATATATCCTTGTCACATGGAATTAAACTGCATGATATAGGGTTGATCTTACATGACCTTAAATATTGTATATAATGTTATACTATGGGACCCATGAGTGAGATTAGATATATATTCATCTAAAAAGCCCCATTAATTCATATGTGAACGAGATCATGTATTAAAAATTACCCTTAAAATAACTATTTGGGTTTTCATTCCCATGATTATGAGATATACACTGATACATGGATTCCTATCATAGTCACAACCACACCATTCACTAATAAATAATTTCCCCTATATTTGAGCCTAACCAATATAAATATGATGAATTTTTATAATTACTATGAGTGGATTTATTCCTATTCCTTTAGGATACATAGTGATGAATGAATCTTTTACTCTAGAGCCAACCACTTTTTTTAATATTGTATACAATAAATCTCCCATTTTCAATAAAAAAATGAACTCCCTAGGTCTTACTGATTGCACCTTCACTAATTTACTTTCGGTCTTATATTTACCTAGTAGATATACAAGGTCCTTATATATAACATTTGTATCAGACTGAGGTGTAACCAATCATAATTCTTGGTGATAAGACATTAAAGTAGATAGATCCTAAATCCTTTCAGGATAACATTAAACTGTTTGGTTTGTGTCCTCGTTGTAATTTTTTAAACTGTATGGTCACCATCCCTAAAGCATCATATTAAACTATGAGTTGTATGTCCACCCAATATGAATTTATACTTTTCCGAGTGGCCAATCCCTTGTGGACTCTTTCATCCCATCACAAGAGATTTTTCTATGAAGAAGTCTTCATCCCATATTCAGACAATGTGTTAGAATGTAAATTTCTTCATTACTAATATTTGAGATATATCCATGAAATGAATAATATTTCAAAAAATTCTTAAATGTATGATTGATTACCATTACCCTATGGTATGTAGCAATGAATAAGTACTCTACCATATATCCAATCACTGTTCCTGTATTTATTATATTGAAATTCATCCCTCATTTATATAATCTCGATCCGTGTGGGAGATTTCGACATTGTTCCTCTCATTTATGAACCTTTTCTCAAAATAAAATTACACCATTTACATATCCATTTCATATGACATAGGTCTATGGAGAGGACCTTCTCATTCCAAAAACTATGTGTTTCCATTTTTTTATACATACATGATCTGTAGTTACTTCAAGATCACACACCTATTCCCCACTAAAATATGAAAAAATACCCTTTCCCTTCATAGGATCATGATCATTGTTAGAAGAATTATTTTTAAGAACTATATATGGATTGATTCCAATCCAATATATGATAGATAGTGATGGTTAGGTCCCCTATCCTTTTTCAACCACATTGTAAAAGGGAATAAATTACACCATACACTGGAGTTAGATGAATATAGGGGACTCTGAAGAATTTATTTGAAAGAAATACATGTGTCTTGATTCCTATCTAATATAGGATACATAGTGATGGTTGGGTCCATTATTGTAGTCCCAACTGAAATGTTAAGAGGAAAAAATTCCCCCTACACAAGTGTTAAATATGTGGAGGGTTCTAAAATTAATTTATCTATTAGAACCACTAAGGTATTAGTTCATGATTTTCATGCTACGTAGTTAACCGTATGTACATTATCCAGGTCCTAGCAGTAGGTTCATCACTATAATAACACTTTTTTGTTCTTGGTCTACATTGAATTTATTGACACCGATTTGGGTAAATTTTTTTGACTTACCCTATACGCGAATTTCTCTTCTCTCATGAGAGACCATCTCCATTAAATTATCTATGGACCATGTGCATAGATGATGGTCTATAAGTTTATTTTAAGGTAAAAAATGATTATTTCCCCTAATTAATAGTTTGATCTATGCATGTAATCTTTTATTCAAGAACTATACATGGCATGATTCTAGTCTATATAGGATTTGGTGTTGAACCCTATGTTCTCCATCCTAGGTCCATCTGTAATCCTTAAAAAAATAAACCGAACATTGTATTCCCAATGTTGAAGAAATATTTGTGAAATGGGTCAATCATTGATTCCTCAAATCACACAAATACTTGTTTGAAAAAAATTATAATTATTCCCCCCAGTCAACTTGATTTGTTTGCCTCTATCACCTCACTAAAAGGCCATGCGTTAAGTGGAAACCACATTTAGTATTCCCTGCATATGATTCATATCTATATAGGGGACTCCAAATTTATGTATGTCTTGACTCATGTTCTAAAAGAACACATAATGATGATTGAATATCTTATTTATGGACCAACCATAAACTTAATAAATTAAAACACCCTCATTCTATAGAGTTTAAACCGTTATATAGATACTTTACTGCCTTGATGGCTTATAACTAAGGCAGGTCTTAAGTTTCATTCACTGCATATTAATTGGATCTGTGTAGAGGAATACATTTAAATATGGTGTATGGATCAATACAAATTTCCCTCTCCTGATACATGAATTCATTTTTATAAAGGGAAACATGAGAACTATGTCCGGATTAAATCATATATTTATTTGATGTGTAGTGATACACAAAATGGATTTCTTATATATATCCCAAATGTTAAAAAAACACATTTTCTCTTTGTATGTGCTTGATATACACAGAGTATTTCCTTTAAAAAAGTGGTCAATGGATTGAATTTTGTCATTATAGTATGCATAGTGAATCCTAGATGGGTTTATCCACTGAAATTGTAAATTCTATAATCTGTCTTAGTTCTAGATCAAATCAACTATCATCCAAAATATTTCTCATTAATTCTCAGCACTAAGGATATTTTATTTTACCTCATACACATGTTAGATCCATGTAAAATCATAAATTGGAAAAGGGAATCCTTCTACATATGATCCAGATCTACATAGGATTCCAAAACATAGATTCTCTCATTTATAGACCCACACAATAGTAAAGGGTCCCAAATATTTCCTATAATTATTTATTATGTGCCCTTATCCATCACAGTATGGTTTATTCACTAACAAACTATTATTTCTAAAACCAGGAATGGATCATATTATCATGAAGGGTCAGGATGACCCATTTGGAATGACTATGAGTATAAAAAATAAATAAGAGAATGATAAATGACACACCTTGAAATAACATAAACTTATAAAGAATGTTAAAGTAATAGAAACACTCTATACTTACATACGAGTAAGATCATTGTACGTTTTTCATATATACGAGTTAGATCTACATAAGGACACCCAACACATAGATATTTACTTACAAACTTATGTGAGGATAAAAATGAACATTCATTTCATCATATTTATATAATGCTAAACTACGTAGTATTTTATCCATGTCAGACGACAACAAATTGTAGATCACCTAAGTCCTTTTAGCATGATGTTAAACTACATGTTAGTTACATACTTATTTCATGATTATAAATTGCACAAACCATCATCCATTATCACTCCTTATTGAAGGACAACGAGGCCTAATCATGGTTAACTAACACCCGAGGTTCTTCCACCAATATTTTGGGTACATTAATCTATAAATCAAACATCATCTATTGAGTGTCTCAGGTTATTTCCATCCTTGAAAATCTCTTTTAAGGGATTGTATGGGGCTTCAATGAAATTTTTGTTTAATTAATAAAGATTTGGATCTATATAATGCCCTCAAAACCATCAACTACAAGAATATTTTTTGTGAAAAAAGGTTCCATTATTCCTTATAAGACCTGAAAACATTGTAATAGAGTCTATCACTCAAGATTTATTCATATTATTTACTTTCATGTTGTCCCCACACCATTAATCATGATCTCAGTACCTCGATCCATGATTTACAGCACCACCCTCTCCCATTAAAATAGTTTTGGATTATCTTTTTCCCTGGGAAGCTTATTAGATTATTTTCTCACACATAAACCTCATAATTGGTTAATAGTAAATGAACATAACCTATGTTCACTTTGTTGAATGTTGAATGAACTTAAACCTTAGCCTTGAATTTTCCAAATCAAGAGACCCTAAACTACTAGAGGAAGATACATAAAACATATCATATTGAACTCTTTTAAAGGATGGTTAAAGGGAAATTAAGGTATCCACTCCCCAATCTCATTAATAATAGATCATAGAAAAGATTTAGAGAAAACCATAAAAGTTCTGAAAAGATTATAGGGACTTCCTTATGTCCATAGAAAAACTTATCCATTCTCATTTGTCCGTTCTGGTCCCTTAGAATGCTAAATCAATAATTTATCAAATCCTATTTCGGTGATAAATTGTTTAGTGCATTATGACACAACTTTCAGGGTTCCAAAACCCTCATTGGATATAAATGTTCTCTACAGACTACATCATTTATCATGTATTTGAATATATGAAAATATTCAATGTAAATTGGAAAGGAGTATATACAAACTAAAGGGACCCTCTGATTTATTATTCATAAAATCCCTTGTAAATTTCATATGATCTTATGACCTATCAACCAAATTCATTTTTCCCATGAAAAGCGTCTTCTGATATTTGTGGGCCTTGAAAACATTTCAACGAAATATATCACCTCATAGTGATTCATGATTATCCCCCACGTTTTTCCCATCTCAACATCCTTGATTAATGTTTGTTGATTATTGATTTACACACCCATTAATCTAAATATTCAAGTGGATTCAAAATCCTAGATGTTACGTCACTATATAGCACAACCATTCACAAAGAATGGATGTGGTACCTCATTCATGAACATTTTGGTGGTCTTGATCATGTAACCCAAAACTACATGATTTATGGTATGAGCTTAATGAATATAAAATTATCAAAACCTTTTTTGAGATCGTCTATAATCTATATCTATGGTTCCAAAACCCTCATATGGTATCCCTTTTCCAATAACATGATTCACTAATCATGTTTTTCAATATTCAAAATCCTTTCATATCCCTTGTGGTTGAGAGTACACAACTTTAATGTAATATTTTCTTAAAAATGTATAAAATTGCTTAGGACATGAACATGAGACCCTGCCTATGAACTAGATGAATGTTTTCCTTGTATAAAATAGTAATTTGGTCCCTAGAAGCCTCAGATACATTATAGATGAACTCATAAACTTATAGAGATTAGGGAGTACCCCTTGAATTTTTACCTCGTCTCGTTATACATGGTTAAAACTCAATGAATAATTATTTAAAAAGACCGATAATCCAACTATCTAATCAGATTTCAAATCCTCAAAATCTCATCACTATGTACCATACCAATTCATGAAGAAAGGATATAGGGATCTAAAACATTTATTTAATTCCAATCCTCTGTAAACTAACAAAGGATTTTGGGTTCTAAAACCATTATTTAATATTCATCATTTATGACCCATTTCATTAATTTTATGTCCAAATTCCCTATAAAATATTCTTTGGCCCTTGGATATAAGAATTCCATATTTAATGGGACCCTTTTATTGAATATTAATATAATCCCATGGACCATACATATGAGACCCATGACAGTCAAATGGAGGCATATTTTTCTTACATAAAGGTCCTTTAATCCCTATCATCTGTGTAGACATTTTAGTGGAGCATGTCACCCTAGTTAAATTACCTATCATCCCTGGAATGTCTTTCCATTTCATCACCCTAATTTAGGATCATTGGGATATAGTTAACCATTTCTATAAATATTTCATCCATGGAGCGGTATCATTTTTACAAATGACGATCCATTATAAATGACTAAAAAATACAAAAATATAAGTTCCAAGATAGATTTCCTTAAACTAGAACAATATAAGGTCCATGATATATAATCCAATACTATAGAAATAAAATGTCCAAGATATATGAACCTAAACAACAACTAAATAAGGTCCAATATATATTACCGTAAACTAATACAATAGATGGTTCAATATATATGATCATAAACAAAATAAAGAGAAGGTATTAGATATATGAACCAAAACTATAATCATAAAAGGTCTATTCTATATAAAGGTAGACTAAAATATTAGATGGTCCAAGCTATATGACCCTAAAATATCAAAAATATAAATTCCATGATCTATGACCCTAAACTATAGCGACATGATTTCCAATTTATAAAACCATAAACATTTTCATTACCACATCATTTATTTTTGGATTAAAAAATTATAAACTCATAGTTCCATCACACATATCCTAAATAAAGATAAATAAAGAGACATAATAATCATCATATTGAAACTCAAAAAGCAAGGTTATGAAAAAAGTAGAGTCTATAGTCGCTAGAGACATACCTTATATGATCTACGTAAATAAAAGTATTAATAAAAAAATGAAGTTATAAAAATTATTAGGTTGAAAACATATAAAGGGAGGTCTGAGTCACCCCTATAAACGATATTTTTTGTCATTATTCAAGTGGAATAACTACTGCTTAATAGTGAATGTTCATTTTACTATACCAATGTATGGGCCATGCTAAATAGGGGTTTTTATTGAATTCATAGATTGGGATTTTGTTTTCATGATACCGAATTAATAAAATCATTTAAAATAAACAAATTTTAAAATAAATTAGGAAATGAGAATACTAATTTTCATTTATAATATAGAAAAAATGGTGAACAATAATTCAAAAATTGTATCCATCACTACGAAAGAAAATAAATAAATATAATTAAATAATTCTATCTACATTTTTTCAATATTGGGAAGATATCAGTTGTACGTTTCAATTAGATGCTATTGTTATTCAACCTTTTTTCCTCCACTGTTTCTTATGGACAATGATCCTTAATTGGAGATGAACACTCATGGAACTCTTTCAGAGTGGATACTAGTAAATTCATTATCTTGGAAATATCATCCTTCATGTAATTGATATATAATTCATATATCACAATCTATATTAAAAAATTACTCATCCAATGATTGAACTGAGAGGATTTATGAATTTGTTGTTCGAATTTATTTGAGGTCTCCATCATTGATCACACTAAAAAAATTATCATTAAATATATATAGATCTTTATCATAAACATATAGTTATTTTTGGGTCATTAGGATTCATTACATGATCCTATATAGTCTTCGTTAATCATATCCACAGTCCATAAGTTGTGGAAGAGTTTATAGAGAAATTTACCATGGTCACATATTTCTTTAAAATTATTCTCAATAATTAAATAATAAACATTTTTCTTTGGATAATATTTATGTATCCAATATTTTGGTATCAATTTTAGAGTGTGAAATTTCATGAGGAGTGACAAGTAGGATGTATTTGGGTATTAAGACAGTTGATGAAAATTCCAACCCTATCAATGAGTTAATAAAGGAGGTGGAAAAGGATACTTCCCCTCGTGAAATTGTATTTCATATACCTCCTTTAATTGATAAATCACTTTCTATTTTCTCAGAGGGGTCTGTTTCCCTATAATTATCTACCTTTTTTTATAAGAATCATTATTCTTATTGTGATTATTTCTCAAATTTCTTATAGAATCGTGAATCTGTTCCACTAAATCCATGGGAAATGGTTTCATAGATTCATGATGTATGTATACTCACCAACCTATTTATCTCTATATACTGGATAGAATAACCCTAATATAGGTGAATGGGAGAATATCTTGGTATTAGTGCGATCTTGGATTTTTTATACCCCTAGGTCAGCACCATCCAAAACTGATAAATGTGTCATGGGTGTCATTCAACATTCATTCTAGAAAATTTAATAAAAGAAAACTACTAGAAAAAGGGACAATATAGATTGAAAATGTATGGGGCCTATGGATTGAAATTTAAATATTCTTCTAAGTTAGATACAAAAAAACCCATCTTGAAGAAAGATCATATATGTCCTATCATCGAGGGAACCACATACATCATCATCAATCATCCCAGAACATGGGGTGTATGGTATAACATTGAAATTAAGGAACTTATATAATATATAGACAAATTCATCAATATTTAGAAATGCCTCTTCAACCCCGAATACATTTATTAGTCTGGGGAGAAATAGTTAAAGATTTATTTAGTTGGTTTTTTGATATTTATAACATAAGAAGTTCTCACATAACCATTTGAATAGAACATTGAGTTTCCCCCTAATCCTGTAAGATTTTTTTCCCTATTTAATGTGGTAATAGAGTTAATAAATATTGAAAAGGTATGGTATAAGTAGGTTTAGAGGCTTACCATCTATTAATTGGCCTATTGTCACTAGTGTTCTAGCTTGGGAACCAAACATTCAGCCCACAAATGGGAAGATCTATCCATTTAGAAACATGTCCCAAAATCCCACTAACCGAATACATAGGGAAACAACCAACATAACCTTGTAACCTATGAGGTTTACATCCCTACATATATAATTAAACAATTATATTAACCATTTTCATAAATCTATCGATAGTAATAGTGATGACGACAATATCATTTGGATATAATATTTTCCACTATAGGAAAATGCTTGTCCACTATTTGAAAAAAATAATATAACATATGATCAACTCCTTCGTAAAAAGATCCCTTATGACAACAATCATTACATGAGCTAAGTAGGGTCCCTATTTAGTTTCCTAAAAAATTTCTATTGTAGGGAGGAACATATCATTCATTCCATAAGTGGATGTTTCTCTATAAGCTAGTAAATTTCCCATAGATGATCCTAACCTCTATTTCAGGTAGGTGGAAGGATTTGGTGTGAGGACACCAGTAGCTGATCAATTATCGAAGGGGTACTAGTTGTAAGAACATAATGAACATTGAATTCCATATTTACTTATAGAGAGTTATGAAACATTGTTAACCAAATAATTATATATATCTTTTATTGACAATGAATGGGCACACCCTTCATCAAATAAATTTTTACTATGGAACAAGTCTTCCTTTAAACTCCACTTACCCTACAAATTATTCAACAGGGAAGATAATATGGTTTACCAAATCATGGAAATGTCTTTATGAGTGAGATCATGGCCATCCAGGCTCAAAGATTAGTTTTTTTGTATATATGATAACCACTAAAATTGATCAATTAAAAATTGGACACTACTAAATATAATCACAAGAATACAACTATATTGGGCAGAAATCCTAGATGATGAAAGAGTATGAATGTGTAAAGGAATGAAATATTCATCTAGGTGAAAAAATATAGTGCCCCTCATATTTCATACATTAATAATACATAACATTATTTGGAATACTTAAAACAATATACAAATAGATTCCCAATGAACTTAATTGGTCTAGTGCCTTTAGAATCATGGAAACATAAACACTGGTACATAAATGAGTTACATTATCTCCCACTAGGTTATTCAGGAATATACACCTTCCTAGACACATTAAACATAACTATTATATTTATATCTTGGGGAAGGAAACATAAAATTGTATGTGATCAAATGCTTTGAAAGGGTAAACAAGAGAGATATGTAGGAACAATCATGAACATAAGGGTATGAGAACATGATCAAGAAAATAAAATATCATAACCTTTATATCAAAGATCATGTACATGAATCATGAAATAAATCATTAAAGTTAGTTAGACATGAATCATAAGGAAATAAAAAATATAATTGAAGAAAGCATTACATAGAAATAAAACAAGGAATTGTGGAAAACACATAATATTATAATATTATTTCCATAGTATCTAAGGAATAGATTCCAAGTCCA
This sequence comes from Viscum album, assembly GCA_963277665.1. Classification (NCBI taxonomy): domain Eukaryota; kingdom Viridiplantae; phylum Streptophyta; class Magnoliopsida; order Santalales; family Viscaceae; genus Viscum; species Viscum album. The sequence goes on along the minus strand of OY728131.1, from coordinate 128,682,150 downwards.
TATTGGTAGTATGGGTTCAATCCCCATACCATCATAGTAGTCATGGTTTATTACCATTTACATCTTAGAAGAATGTGTTCAATTCTCATACCAGCTTGGTAGTCATAGCTCTCTCCCATTGCCATCTCAATAGTCATGGTTCACTCCAATTACCATCAAAGGCTATCAAGTGTTATATAAATCATTACCCAATGCATTAGATGGATATAGAGGTCTCACCCTTGTCATAGTGATATCACACATAGTTGTGTCAAAATTTCATAAATAACCATATCTTATCCCATGAAATGAAATAGGTATCATAAACACGTAATCATATCATAACTTGTGGAAAAGGATACAAGTTTCATAATCATTTCATCATAAGTATAACCTGTAAAAATAATCAATTTTGAAAAATATATAACTCAGGAAAGAGAAACAAGTGTCATAAGAATTAGTCTATAAAAAAATATATCATTGATGAAATAATATGAATGGAACCATTGTATTATTTCTTAGAAGGGAATGAGTAACATCAATATATGTAATATTATAAAGTAAATAACTTTTATGGATATGTTTAAATCATTTCTTAATTAAAATATCAATTCTTAATTGAAAAATGTTCTTTAAAAGGTAAAATCATTTAAAGACCATTTCCTTTGAAAATACTTTTAAAACATAGATATATGGATTGAAAACCTTTTGAAATCATAATTTCTTGGAAATTTATTTATTGATTCTTGAAAAAAAATTGAAATTTTTTTCCTTCAAAACATATAAAATAATATTTAAAACATTTTAAAAAACATTTTATTTGAAAAAAAAATAATGAAATATTGAAAATATATTGAAATACATTTCACTGAAAAAGTATTTAAGACATATAAAAAAGCATGAAAAATTTCAAAAAACCATTTTTTAAAATAACATCGAAAACATATAAATAAATATTGAATTTTTTTTTGATATATTATTATGAAAATAAATTTATGAAAATAGTTTCTGAAAAATTAACATTCTAAATACAAAAAGAAAGGTTCACATAAATTATGGTGGGTAAATCCATACATGTTTTATGAGGTAAGGAGAACATTCCTTTTACGTGGTAAGAAGTGTACAAAAATGAAATGTTCATAAAGAGATAATAAGTTTCCTTTGAAAACATTGATAAAAGATATCACAAGGATTTATTTTGTTTTAATGATTACAGGAAAATAATAGAATATTCTTGGAAACCATATTTTTAGAAAACATGGTTTTGAGGGAACATAGATTCCTGACTAAAGATAGGGCAATGTCAGTATTTCTAAAAAAACAATATTAACTATCTTATATACCAAATTGTGAAATTATGGTACCACTACATGTATATATCATGACATAACATAGATAAAGAAAATCATGAGCGTTCATGAGATATGGGTCACAATATTTCATCAAAAGATGTATAATCATAAACAATCTCGAAAAATGATGAAATTATTTCAATAAACGGTTAATACATTGTAACATGGGATCAAAATATCCATGTAAGAAAAGGAACATAAATTAAGAATAAAATATCTTGAAATTTATGATATTATTGAAGTATATACACCTCAAAGAATAATTTATGTGCGTAAAAAACATGTGTCTCAAAGAAGAAAAATTGAGACAAAACTCTCTTATTATTTATGTAACTTTTGAAAATAAAACCCCATGTTAGAAACCTCGTAAAATGGATATTTAAATAATATAAATATATATATAAGTAATATAATAAATTAATTTTATGTACATACACCACCCAAAATAAGTTAGTGGTGTGTAAGGCATGTATCTCAAAAAAATACAAGTGAGATGAAATTCCCCTTACCTTTTGTCTTAACTCCTATTGTAGAGATTAAAAATACATATATATTTAATATAAATTTATAATATATATTTTAAATAACAATATTATTATGTATAATACCATATATGGTTTTATTATGGCTTTTATTACCATAAGTTAATAATCCTATGTTTTGTTTTTAGTTCGGGTAATATTCTCTTAGTTCTTCGCATGTGTCATAATCTTTTATATGTTTGTTTCTTGAACTTATATCATGATTCATGAATGTATAAAATGATAGGAAACTTATTTATATTCATTTTATGTGTTTTATAATTATATATATAATATTAGTGTTTGAAATGGAATATAGAGTTCGTGGAGATGGTAGGTCATACGTACGCATGAATATTGTTTCCATTATTGTTTTCATATTGAAAGAAAGTAGGTAAATGAAATATTTATGTATATATATGTATATATATAATAATTTAAGTATACTTATTAAATAATTTATATCACATAATTTCACTAAAACAAACCTTAATGCATTCAATGTAGTGTGTGAACAAATCACATTGCTTTGTGGGGGCAGTAGTGCACACTTTCTAAAACAAAACTATCGTATAGAAAAATGGAAATTAATAATATATGTGTTTTAAAAAATTAAAACAAGATTATATATATATATATATATAATATTAACATATTTCCCATAATTATGTCCACTATGAGAGGTGTTAATGGAAAAATAAACAATCATCATTTAGTGAGGCGATAGTTCTCTATACACGTAAACAATATGTTTGTTACCCATTAGATAGAATTGTGTATAAGTATAGGTTTAAACATTAGCATAAAAACATAATAGTAAATTAATGAAACTTGTGTCATTAAATAATCATCAGAAAAACAACGTGGAATTGGTGGAGAAAGAAAATAAAAGAAAGGATCTTGATAGAGGACGTTACCTCTGAATCGGGTAACTCGTTTTGATTTGTGCCGAATGGATTCCTTAGATTTATTTCAACCTAAGTTGAAGATTATAGGATGAAAAACGTAATTTTTCAATGTGTATTGGTTAGATATTGTCTAAAAATAAATTGTTTCAGAGGTTTTAAGAAGAGGTAGAGGTGGTGGCCTCTTATAGAGAAGTAAAAAAGGCTCACTTGGAATATCTGAAAACAAGTTAAGTGCTCAAATGGTATTACCTAAAATAAGTCATAAGAAACAAATATAAATAAATAATGGATGTATTATGGACGAAATATGTCTATAAATTGGGTTTTTGAGAACATTCTAGGTTATATTCCCCCTAATATTAGTGTTTAGTCCCCAATTATGTGCAATTTGACCTTAATCGTTGTGATTAATTTAAATAACGTTTACTAATAATTTTAGTAAAAAATGATGTTGAAATTATTAAAAACTAAATATTATAGAGATTATATTTTTGTAATTTTTTTTGAATTCAATATATTTAATTGGACAAATTAAGATTAATTCTAATCCGGTAGACGGGCTGAAATTATGGGTTTTTAAAGTAGAAATAAGTTCAAAAGTTTATTAAGTGTTCACATTCAATTTTAAAGTGAAATTTATTCAATAAAACTACATGTTATTAATTTATTTATAATTGATATAATGTGACCTTAAAAAATTTAAAATACAACTTAACATTAATTATTAGTTAAATGAAAACACAGTTTTTTTTAAAATAGGAGTATTTTTCATTTTTCATAAAAAAACAAGATTCTTCGAAAAATCCAAACAATTCTACCTAAGATGATTTTTGTATTCTAAACTCAAAAATAAAGAATTTTTTATCAAATTATATTTCTATATATGCCTAAAATTAATTTTATTGTTTTTTATATAAGGACATGTAATGTATTTCATTTGAGAAAATATTTTTTTATACATATAAGACATTTCTGAAAAATTATATATTTAGTGATCAATATGTATTATTTATATAAAGCCATTATAAAAAAATATTTCAAAATTAGTAAATATTATTCATATTAATATGTTTAAAGGAAAGGATATAATTATCTCGATTAAATAATTATCATAATAAAATGATATTTCATAGAATCATCTGTGTTTCATGTAAGATTTGTAGAGTAAGTGTTGTGGGTAGGGAAATCCAAGTCGTTATTTCTTGTTGCCCAATAAAATTCAGTATTGCGTGTTGTGAAATATAAGTCAATGCCATGAGAATGTAATGTTTTACTTATTAATTTAATATAAATATATATAATTACATGTTCTTGTGTCATATGAATTTAAAAATATCAAAAAGATAATTGAATTTGAAAAAAATATTTCATAAAATATCTTGTTTTTACATTCTATCCCCCTAAAAATGAATTCCACCCTCAAAATTCATGTAGGTATTTAATGGTTTAATACTTTAATGTTTATTTATTAGAAACCCACATCGTAAAAATGAATACCAATTCTTTCTTTAAAAAGGGAATTTGGGGACAACAAATCCTACCAATGTAACATTTCACTAGGATTCCACTTTGTATAACATAGGTTGGGAGTGAAGATTGGACACATATTAAAAGTGTAAATATTTTCAAGGAGTGATTTCGACCATAAAAAATAATTAATTAATTGATCAATGAAAATTTGGGGGCCTCAATTTCATAAAACTGTGATGATTTAATTGTCCATCAGTTCAAAAAAATTAAGTTACTTACACAACACATTTTCTTTTGATCATTATTTGAACATTGAGTAATTATTTTATTAACTAGGAATATAATAAAATATGTCTGATATATTTCTTTACTAAACATCATTTTATAGTTTTGGTTATATAAATTTCTAATGAATCCATTACTTCTTGTAAAGGATGTAAAAATATTAACATTAATGCTAGAAGTGCTAAAATATACTTTTAGAAGATCGTGAGGACCACAAAATAATGAAATGTATAACTATTTATCTATACCTATTATTAACATGGTTAATACATTAATATATAAACATACAAAGAAAGAATACAGTTTCATCATAAATAATTATTCATCAAAAATAATTATACATAATCTAGGAAAACGTAAAGGATAGTGGTGGTTTTGAAACCCTTATCATTCTATAATGTGATAAAGACAGACAAACTTGCCAGACATTATTGTCTGTCACCAGACATACATGATTCCATTTTATAAAACATCAATAATATAATTTTAAAAATATGATGGACATTCTAAAAAATTGGTTAATCACTAAATTCCTTTTAACCGGGTTTTCAGTTCACTCTCAATACTTTAATACTTACACTGAAGTTTAAACTAAATTTTTCATGAATGGATAACCTTATAACCCCTCTAAAAGATTAGAATACAATAATTTTCAATAAAGAACATGAAATTAACCTATCATAAATCCCCCATATATTACAAAGTAGGTCAGGGTTGTCAAATTCCATAAATGTGAATACCCTCATCATATATTCTCTTGAAATATGATAATAAACTAAAAGACCATAAATAATTATAGAAAACATTCATTCTTCCATATTCCATAAATTACTAGATACATTCTATAAATCAAAGAAGATGTATACTTCATCTATATGACAATGACCACTTTTTCAATAATCATTTCCAAGGGAATCCTTACCATCCAATTAACTTATTCATATCCTACAAATATTTATTCAAAAAACGTTATCTTATCACAAGTAACATATTAAAGCCTATATTTCTCTAAATCACGTGTTTTAAATCGAGACCACATTTCCTTATATTAATTTTCTATTAAATCCGAACCATTTGACATGGGCTTATAAATCCATAGAAAAAAACATAAAAAATCCATATATATTTCATCATTTGTATAACATAATCAAGAATATATATAAATAATAAAATTGATTAGATCAACTCATCCTCATTCCATTAACAAGGATACATCATAATGTTACCCAATACCTATTTCGTTTAACATTTTATTTGTCTCCTCATCATCATCATCAATGTGACCATTACCCGCACCACCCTCTTGGGACATTTTTTTTACAATGAACATTTATTTCAATCTTAAAACACATAATATTAAATGATGTATTGGGGAGACCAATATTATTATCCATTTAATTATCTAAAATCTTCATTTTTATTTTGTAGTCACTTTCTTTGTGTCCTTATTTTCAATAACAAAGAAATATTTTTGTTCCTATAAGACATTTAATAGGTTGATTCTTCATATATTCATGAAAAAATGGAAAATGAACCTTCTTTCCTACATAGTCTCTATTACCCAATCTCTCATTTTACTACTTCCTTATCTTCCTTGGTGAGTCTTATAGTTGGTTAAGTAACACATTGTTAATCATGTTCCATGAAAAATGATTAGGCATGATCAAAAAATCTTTAAACCCAGTGATCATCCCACATGATTTCTCATCAGAAAATTATTCATCACATTCTATGTTAATATATTTACTTCCAGTTCCCGCCAATTATTACAACCAAGATCATAGTGTGGGTGTTACTTATCCAAGAAAAAAACCACATAGTCATGAAAACAATTACATACAGTATTTCTAAATCGTGAAACCTTCCTTAATCTATGACACCCATGGTTTATCCGAGGTTATTCATAACCAACTTATATTTAAATCCATGATGATGGTTTTTGATGAGTTTTGTGAATTCATATTGCACATCCCACATTAGTTTCAAATTAGTGGTGTAGAAACGCTCACTATCGTGTACCATATAACCTCGATTCAGGACAAGAACATGTTTTTGATGTTCTTACCTCTAGGTATATATATTATATAGACACATCCACTTATCGTATCCAGAAATAGATTAATTTATAGAAAACCAATAACATTATCAGTTATAATAATTATATGAAAAGTTTCTCAATGATAACACATACTTACACTTATCCTTAGAAACATCCATAGACATAAAATTATTAATATACTTGGGGATCTCACTAATGTTTTCACATCCTTTTTTCTAAATGTTAAGTATATCTTTTCTCTAATACCAACTATAGAGACCCTCACTTTTCATACATTTACACTACATAACATTTTTGGAATACTTATAACATTATAAAAATAGAAACAAAAATATTATAAGTGGTTTACTACATTTGGAAACATGGAAACATAAACACTGGTGCACAAATTAACAACATTATTTTCTAATAGGATCTTCTTGATTACAGCCCTTCTAAGACACAACAAATACAATACATATCTTTCTATCCTTGTGAAGGAAACATGACATGGGTGAGTTCAAATTCTCTAATAGGGTTATCAAGGGAGATATGTAAGCATAAACATGAGCATAAGTGTATGCGAACACGATCATGAAAATATAATATCATATCCTATGTATCAATGATCATATACATGAATCATGCATAAATATTTGTTTTTCAAAAGACATAAACCATAACGAAACAAATTATATAATCCATGAAATCAAAACATAGGAATAAAAATGGACTTTTAGAAAACACATAATAATATAATATTAGTTCCATAGTATCCTAGGCATCGATACCAAGACCAATTTGGTAGTAATGGTTCACACCCCATACCTTCTTGGTTGGGATGATTCGCACCCATGTCCATATTAGTAGCATGATTTCACTCCTCATATTGTCTTGGTAGTCAAGGTTCCCTCCCATGGCCATATTAGTAGACAATGTTCACTCCCAAGACCATCATATTCTATCTCATGAGATATAATTATTAACCAATGAATTAGAGAGAGATATAGGTCTCACCCATCTCATACTGAAATCAGAAATACAAGTTCCAAAAAATCATAAACAATCATATCCTAACGCATGAAATTAAATAGATATCATAAACATGTAATCATATAATAAACTTTGTAAAAGTATATAGGATTCATAGTCCTTTCATTATAAACAAAACTGGTGATAAGATGTGGTTTTAAAAAGAATAAAACCTGTAAAAGAGATAGATGTATCATAATATCATTCCAAACAAACATAAACCTTTCAAAAAAGAACACGAATTGATCCTGGGGATTATTTATTATAAGGGAATGAGTATCATAAACAGATGAACTCTTAGATGAAAAATAATATGGAAGGATATTTTGAAAATATTTCATGGGAAAAATATCCTTTCTTCTTTGAAAAACTTTTTTTTAAAAAGATAAAACCCTTTGAAAACAATTTCCCTAGAAATTAATTTTTAAACTTATAATGAAAGATTGAGAATTGTTTAAAAACATTTTTCCTTGGAAAATAAAAAAATAATCCTATAGAAATGTGGAAAATAATTTTTCTTGAAAAATTATAAAAGGATCCAGTCTTATTTTGAAACCCATTTCTTTGAAAATACTTTATAAACATATAAAATTTTCTTTAAATAATTTTTTAAAATATTTTCCTTGAAAACATATAATAGATGATTGAAAACATTTTGTAAACAATTTTACTGGAAAATTTATGAAATATGCTTTAAAACTTAATAAAATTGTTTTCATTAAAAACAATTTTTAAACATATAATGAAATATTGAATGTAATTTGAAATCCATTTCATTGAAAAAACTAGGAAAACTTATAAACATATGTCGGAACATTTTTGAAAACCATTTCAATTAAAATAACATTGAAAAAATTTAAATAGTGCATGAAAAGATTTGGATAATATTTTTACTTAAAAAGTTATGAAATAACCGTTAAAATGACTTTAGAACCATTTATTTGAAAATAATTTTTAAAAGCAGTTTCTTAAAAATTAACCTTTTAAATATTCAATGAAATTTTCCAAAAAATTATGGTGGGTAAACCTGTACATATTGTATGATATAAAGAGAACATTCCTTTTTCGAGGTAAGATGTGTATAAGAATTCATTATTCCTAATGAGATAATTATATTCCTTTGAAAACATTATTAAATGAAAAAACGGGAAAAATTTAATTTAATGTCTATAGGATAAAAGTATAATAATCTTGGAAACAATTTTTTGAAAGCATTGATTTTATGGAACAAAGATTTTCGACCGAAGAGAGGGTAATGTCGGGAATTTGTAAAAACAAATTATTAACTATGTTATGTACTAAAGAGATAAATATTGGTACCAATACAAAAATATATCATGAAATAATAAATAATATGTCAACTCATGAGCATTATAGATAGGTGAATCACAAGATTTCATCTATTGAAGGATAATCATAAAAAATCACATAGAATGATGAGATTGTTTTAAAAAACTCTTAATACATGGTATCTTGGGATCAAACAATCAATGTAAAAAATGGAAATTAAATAAAAAAAATATAACATTAAAATAAATATATTATTAAAGAATATAAATCTTGAAAAAGAACATTAGTTGCATAAAATAATATTAGTTTCAAAGAAGGAAAATTGAGACAAAACAATCATACTGATTTGGTAACTTTTAAACATAATACCCGTGAATAAAATTTCATAAAATGGATATTTAAATACCCATAAATATAATTATCAAATACATATAACACATTCATTGGAATTACATACACCAAAAAAATAAGCGAGTGGAAAATAAGGCATGTATCTCATATAAATAAAAGTGACATGAAATTTCACATACCTTGTGTCTTGAATCTTGTCGTATTTGTTCAAAACACATGTATAATAAATATAAATTTATTAAAAATATTTTAAATAATTTTATTATTATACATAAAACCATATATTGTTATTTCTGTCCTTATATTACCATATTGTTGACAATCCTATGTTAAGGTTTCAATTCAGGTAATATTCACATTGTTCTTCGCATGTTTTTAAATATGTTATATCTTAGTTTATTACACTTATACCATGATTACATAATGATAAAAATGATAGAAATATTTTTTATATTAATTATATTTTTTATAATGATTTATAGAATATATAAGTATGAAATTTAATACACTATTATTGGAGATGGTATGTATTATGAACGCACGAATGCTATTTCTGTTCTTATTGTCATATTGAATGAAAGATGGTAAATGACATATATAAATATATATATATATATATAATTATTAATGTTTTATTATTATATCTCATATATCGTATAATTTCACAAAACTAATCTTTAATATATTCTATATATTGTGTGAACGAATCACATCGCTTTGAGGGTTTTTATTCCAAACATCCTCAAAGGAAATTATTATATTAATACCAAATGTAATGTTAAAAAAATATATGTTTTTTAATGTAAAACAGAATCTTAAATACCTCATAGATATAATTTATAATATATATAAATAGCGTTCCCATTATAATGTCTACCATGATATACTATAATGGAAAAAATTAAAAATCATTGTTTAGTGAGGAGGAACTATAGGAAAATCACCGCATATCAACGTTTGTTTTTTCATATAGTGGCGGTTTAAATCATCGCCATATTTTTCTATGGCGGTTTCATAAAATCTCCCATAAATTGGGTGTTGGAAACCAATATGTGGTTTTTTCTTCAATATAGTGTCTATTTTCTTTAAGTTTTGTATAATCCTTTTTAGTGGTGGTTTTCTAATGTTTTAGCGGCAGTTTCCAAGAAAATTGTGATCATTTTTGGGGTAGTATAAAATGCTTCTAAATATGTTCCATTTACTTAGTAGTGGTTAAAACCACCCCGAACTATATATTTAAAAATAAAAACATACTGATTGTTCTGTACCCCTAGTACCATTCTTCTATAAAACAATTTTTAGAGATTATACAATAGAATAATATAATTCATCTTACATTATTCAATAATCAACCATCTAAAATAAAAATATACAAATCCTAACATAACTGAAATTAAAATATGTTTGGTGACTACTCTGCCACACGTGATACATAATCAAAATTTGTTTAGGGACTACTCTATGACATACATGATATATAAACAAACTAACTATTTCTAAAGTTGTTACATATATCAACAAAAACACTAGTCATTTTCCGATGATGAATACATCTCCTCACCGTCTCTACCACTATCTCTACATCCTGGTATCGACACCTGTTAGTGAATTATATTGAAAATTAAATACCCTTGTATATTTCTATATAAAAATAAAACCAATAAATTTTTTCAAACTAAGTGATTTAGAATTTTTTTGATTTAACTGCTCACCACCACCCATCATCAATGCAATATCACTTGGGACAGATATGGTCATCCTCGTGTATAAATAAATCAATGCTTTTTGTAACCTGAATATCTAAGTCCCATGATCCCCAATTTTGATTTTCATTGAAACAAAATATCTCTGAGCATCTCGATATAGGTATTGAATACAACCAGGAGAAGATGAAGCATCAATCCTAGATGGTCTTCCAAAGATGAAAGATGGTATGGGTCTCATAGAAATCCCACACACAACTGAGATGCTCATTCCCAAGCACTTAACCAACTAGAGAAGTCTGGGAGACTGGGTAGGACTGTGTGTGATGGGAATCCCATAATTCTTTAATATTTACATTCAAATAAAATATCATTCTAATTATAGTAAATATATATTAACATAATGAAAATTGAAAATAAGTTATTATAATGAAAAATGAATTCACAACCCAACTGCATTGGCAGATTCATTAACAAAACTTCCATCGGATTTTTAATAAAAATTATACCACGGTTCAGTTTGGGATGTTGGGATCTATATACTATGTGACTAAATTAAAAAAAAGATAAAAAAATTATAATATATTAAACAGATAATATTTTTTAAAAAATATTTAATCTAACGAAAATATTACCATAGTCGATTGACTTCTTGAAACACTCTTTGACACCGATGTGTGAGGGATAATTTTCTTAGACTGGCTTAATTAATTCTTCATTGAAAGATCCTGAAATAAAAAAATGTAATTTAATAGTAATGTATGAAATTTCATATCCCTTTAATGTACATTTACAAATGTAAAATGAGATTAATATAATAATATATATTTAAATAATACTTTATTTTCATCATGATGTCTGTCAACAAAAACATTCCATTTCTCTTTGGGTACCCATTGGGTACATTATAATATGTCAGTTGGTTTCTCAATGAAGTACGATTGAAATCAATCCACAATAATTATCTAATGCCTTTTCATTTTATTACCAGATATTTCAACATCCACATTTGTGGTAACACATCAGAAACTGTAATGTGGAAAAACATATGTACACAGAAATTCGATTTTAAAATATAATAATTTAATAACATAATGACTTTGAATTACTCCATAATTTATTAAAATTACCTTTATCTTTGAATCAAAAACTTCATTTTTCCATGTTGAAGGTAGATGCCTCCAATCATAAAAAGTAATAGGAAGGGAAACCAGCTCCATGGAGAGCTGACCCAAAATCAATCCAATTATTCCTATGACGTCATCTGTTGGGACCCCATAGAAATCAAATGGGACAACTATATTCTATCTGGTCAGATTCCACACATCTGATATTTTTATTATTTTTTCTCCATAATTGTGTTGTTTCAATATGTTATGAATAAATAGTTTGTATAAAAATTTCAATATATTTATTCATATTAAAATTTGTACATACAACTGTCACCCTCTAGTATCCCCTCTATGAACAAGTAGTGGAACCCCACTCTCCCACTACTGAGGCTCCTAAAGGGGAAGGAATCACCTGAGCTATTGATGGAATGCTCACGGAGGGTGTGAGATATGGTTCCGGGGGAAAAAGGATGATGTCTCACATGCTGAAGAGAGGGAGATAGGTGGATCGTCATCTGTCGGTGTGGTCGATGAGATAATATGATGCTTCTTCCTTGTAATTCTTCTCATTTAATCAAAAAAATTATGTTTAGAAAATATATTTAAAAAAATATGCAAGAAAAAAATTAAAAAGGATAACATATGCACAATACATTACAAACAAAATATACCTAACATCGAAAATGAATGACTGCCCAAATGACATAAGTGGTTGATAAAAAAATGTATAATTGTACAAACAATACTATTACACTTCAATCATGTTGATTTCCTACTTCATTAATTCATCCACTTCATCCACCCTTGTAAGACTAATATTTTCAACATCATGGTGGAAAAATATGTCAGCTTCTTGTTGTTTATGAGAATCAGTTTCATAGCTCAAATCATCCACTTCATCACCCATATAATACAAATATCTTTGCTTTACATGACTAACTAGACTTCACCATTCAATGAAAATATCTTCCACATAATTTAACATTTTTTGGTTATGATGATAAGATATACAGATCATGTTGTTCATGGTCACTAGAAACCATCAATCGAGAGAAGTTCAAAGTAGTAATTTACATGGAATCTATTTTAACGCCTCCGATAATATCGACCCAATTGAATTTGAATAAAAACACTAAAAAATTCCCGTTTTAGTTTAATTAAATTATATCAATCAAATTTTCATAGTATCCCACATTAGAAAATGTAAATATACCAATATTATTTTTTTAAACCCTCTTCTAGATTGACTCTATGAAATATGAAGCCATTCACATTGTAAGCATCGAATTATCAAGCTTTTTTTATATGACCAAAATTAAGAAACAACAAATAATCAGACAACTATGCTCGAGTATTAGTATTCATGAACTAAAAAATGAAATATACATTATTAGATTTATACAATTTATGTGTCAACCTATTATCTGCATTTATTGAAATATTTATTAACTTACATGTCATACAATCCATTCTATAAGATCTTTATTGCCTGATTTTGTTATATCATTATCATTTCATGTTAGGTCTCTCATTCATATATCTTTATGTATTCTCAACTCTTCAATAAATGGATCTACAGTTTGACTATTCATCATCAAATCTATGTGATTGTAATAATTCCAATTTTGTAAGTGTAACATTTGAGGTCCCCCCATTTGATCTGCCAATAGCAGGAAATATTTTTGATATCCCACATATTTTAAAATCAGTTGATGATTCATACACATGTCCAACTTGATTATAATTTTTCTCAATATCATCCATGTATATATAAGAAAAGGTAAAACACTTCTCTACCAAGTATCCTTAAGAAATTGAGCCTTTAATCTGATCTTAATTCTGACATATGATTTCAAATGGCCAAGATATCTATTAAAATAAATAAAAAATAATAATTATATCCTTAATTTGGTTCCATGAATTTTTTACTTAACTGGAAAAAATATATACAAAGTACCTCTCAATTGGATACATCCATTGATAATGTATGGGGCCTCCTTATTTATCTTCCTCTACTAGATGCACAATTAAAAGAATCATTACAGTAAATAACAATGGTGGAAAGGTCATCTACATTGCATAAAATGTCAATACAAATCTCTCCTAATGGTTTTAAAGATCAAATGGATGTAGAGATTTCTCACATAATTGTTTGAAAAATTTGTGGAATTGGATTACAACAGTCATAACCTTTTCATATAATAATGTACACAATTCCAATTGTAGTAACTACTGTAACAAAATAGGTGAATCCTTGCTTCTCAATCCATGTAAAATATGATACTTGAAGTCAACACACCTTGAGATGTTAATTGAATACCCATCAGATAACTTCATATGTTTTAAAATTAAAAAAGAAGTATCTTTATCCCTATTTTTCATGAAAAAAATTGACCAATCATACTTTTAATTCTTATATGGCATGAGATCATGTTTTTTGTTTATTTATTTTAAGTCTTTCCAAGAATTGAGATGCTCCTTAAACATTAAATGATCATTAATATTTGTTAAGATCAAATTATCACAACCATTCTTCTCTATATGCCTCACAGCAAGATTATGCTACAACAAATTAAATTCCCAATATGGAAATTTGATGAATGTTCTTTTTTTTCTTCCACTGTTGCATTCTGATTTCATTTAAAGATGAAATTCAAACTCATTTCCCACTATCATTAAAATTATTCACCTTCCTAAATACTATTTCAACATTTCCTTGTTTTTTAAATATTGATGAACCCATTTTCTTCTTTGTAGGTGGTTTACAATCAATGAAACCATTGAATTTTGACTTGTTCACCTGAAATCTAGGAGATGGATCGAGAAATCATTGATGACATAAGAAGCACCATTTTCTACTATGAGGTACCCATTTGGGATCAAAATAAATGTTACAAATAGGAAAATCCGAAATAGTATAAGTGTTCCAACCAGATAAATTTCCATGTCCAGGGAAGTCAATAATGGTCCCCATTAGAGCTGCATGAATTTTGAACATTTTTTACAAGAAGCATCCTATGTATCATCATTATTTCTCTATTACACCTATAATTCTTAAATTAAAAGATAAAAGTATACATCAATACCATTTCTGTAATTATTTTATTGGAATAATCATAAAAATTATTAATGGTGTTTGTTACTTATACATCCACGGAGGCAGATTGCAAGGGATCAAAACAACTGGCCAAATACTATAACTAGAACTCAAAGTCCCAAATGTGTTAAATCCATCTAAATCCAATCCCAATCAAATATTCCTATAATCATATGAGAAATC
The DNA here is from genome assembly GCA_963277665.1 of Viscum album. Classification (NCBI taxonomy): domain Eukaryota; kingdom Viridiplantae; phylum Streptophyta; class Magnoliopsida; order Santalales; family Viscaceae; genus Viscum; species Viscum album. The sequence goes on along the minus strand of OY728131.1, from coordinate 128,666,829 downwards.
ATGATTTAATGAATAAAATTTCTTCCATGATTTTTAATCTCATAGATGTCTCAATAACACATCATTGTTATTATCAACAGAATGTCACTTCAGGTGTTCAGTAGTTTTCAATGTCTTGAATAATCATTTCAATCGAGGATTTAATGGAACGTAATGTAAAACCTATGAAGACATGTTTATTTTCTTCTACTTCATGGTAGTATGTTGATTATATTTTCCAACATCACCCATTGAATGCCATCTAGAAGATGAATCTTTTTGGAAATACTGTCTTCTTGAATCCTCATGCCAATAAAGCATATAGTCATTAGGACACACATGTTTTTTTTTGTATAATTTTGACAAATCCCATTAACAAATTTTTTCCTGTCATAAAAATAATCAGGTGTGTTTTCCTCATAAAATATATCACACAACTATTTAAATATTGTGGACATCGCCTTATTTTTAGTTCCACATAGGCATTTGATATGGTACAGCTTCAGTAGAAGAAAATATTTTGAATATTTAAAACATCCACTATAAAACACCTGATTTCCATCATAAACTAAACCATGATTCAAATTTTTCTCAGTGATGTTTTCTCTTACATTAGAATTCATAGAATCAATAGGAGGATCCGATGATATGTTACAATCTTAATGGGGTTGGTCTACAGTCTCAAAGACATCACTTGTCACATTGATATTTGTTGTACCCTCAAATCCTTGTTATGATATGTTTTGATGTTTTTTTTGGGGTCTTGAAATTAATAATCCATCATTTATAAGGATTATCATTTCATTTTTGATTTTCAATGATGTTGCGAGATCATTCAGTGGATTGACATTAGTGCCCAAAAATTCTGTAACATTCGATTCTCTATGCCCAATACAACACAAATATTGACCATGGAATTACTTCAATATCAAGTGTTCATAATCATCATCTATATTCAAAAATATTTTATATTTAAATTTAAGAAATGAACATCTTATTATCTCATCAATGGATCGATTGAAAATTTAAAATCTAAATATTCCTCAAATTCCATAGGAAATAGAGGTGTGTTCCCTGGTAATGTAATCCTTCTTTTATCCATATATATCACAAATAAACTATAGATTATTAAAAAAATTAAAACAAAAAAATATTTATAAATATGAAGATAGAGTATTATATATATATATTTTTTAAAAAAAGTGAATATATTAAATAAGGATATATATATATATATAAATTCTATATATAAGGCGATTCATTGAAAAAATATATTCCACATTTCATAATGGATGTAAAACTATATAGGATAGGCCTATGATCATTAGTGGAAATATAAAATCTTGTATCTCTATGTCATATTGATAGTGTTGTATTTTAGGAGGATTCCATTCCCATTGATTTGAAAAATGAAAATGTGAAACATCATGTACATTAATAAATTTTTAACAATATAGGACATCATGACTATTAATTATGAATAACATAGAGGAATATCATGTATAGAGACTCCAAATAAATAATATAAATTATTATTTCAATTAATTTTAATTAGAAATATGTACCATCATTTCTATTTATACATGTTCACATTGATAGTGACTTATAATAAATATATATATATATGTGTGTTCACATCAATTCATGGTTTTTATAATTTCAGCAGTATAGGGGTAACCAATCCTGCATTTGGATTTTGATGAGCCTAAGCTCTAATTCTCTTGTCCAACATGAATTCTGAAGCATCGCTCATATGAAACCCCAAAAACCGACTTCCATGGGAAAACAAGTTAGTATCAATGTTCATGTAAAAATGTTATGGAAGAGGAATCTATTTCCGTTTTCTGTAGAAAAAAATTATTACAAAATAAAATTTTCATTAATACATACCCATTTATTTAGGAGTCTTGAAATACTTTTATAAAATCAAATAACTATGAAAATAATCCAATCACCTTTGGAAACATATCACATATATTATAAAAATCATGAAACATATTTTTTAAAATCACCACATAAAAGTGTCTAAAAACACATTTCAAAAAAGTACACATATTATTTAAAACATTAAACTTATTTAAATCAAATGACCTGAATTGAACATTATAACGATAGATTTTATTTTCAAAACTATCCATGAGTTACATTATAAATCAAAAACTTCTCATGAATATATCTTCTATTCCAAAAGATATTATTTTAACAAACTTTTATTTAAAATCTTTTTCATCAATTTCACATTCTTTTAAACCAATATAATAATTTCTTAATTAAATCAACTAATTTCAATATATACCATGATTTTCCTAAATATATTACAAATAAAACATAAAATAATGTTTTAGAAATAGAAAACATCTCAAAATTGTCCATCTAATTCATAGATAAGCACGCAGATCAAAATCAAGGTGGAAAAAATAATCAATTTCAAAATATTTCATGTCCGCACAAATTTCTTTCATCCTAATTTTAATAACCAATTTCTTAAGAATAAACAAATAATAACTTGATTTTCATCCAAAAATTCATTTTTCTAAAATAAAAAAACCCACTTTTTTGAATATGAAACCATGAAAAATGTTACAAGATTCACTATAAAAATCTTCAAATATCATTAATTCACCATAAAAATTCCTTAATTAACATCACATAAATATTAAAAACCATTGAAGTTAATTCAGGAGGTAAAGGAGACAAGACAACACATATAGTAGTAAAATATTATTGTGCATGGTTTGGCACAATGGGTGAAAAAACCATGAGATAACTGTGAAATCTCCTTTGAAATGGAATCTAGAACCAATAAAATATCATTGTATGATTATATAGACTATGCAAGATAATTTTACCACACTGTTTATTCCTCTATTTTACAATACAATCTCAAAGTGACCACACAAATTATTAGTATAATCATTGGGGATCAAAATAACATTATCCCATATAAAAATAATGTATATAATATTATAAAAAAATAAAATTCTAGATTAAAATCTTTACTACCTATGGAAAACTGAGGCTCTAAATAAGATAGAGTTACCTAGACTCTCCCCACACTTATATCTCAGGTTTCAACATCCTTTTCCCGATTCTACCAAAATTAAAAAATAGTAAGAGAGTTTTTCAAAAACCTAGTCACTATTTAGAACCTAAATCTTTGATGCCATTTTTAAAAAACTAGTCCAAGATGACCCACTATGTCACTCATCACAGCCTACCACTAGGCATGAAAGACATTCCAAATCTCCATGGGTGGGAAAATAGTACCTAGGTGTAATGAAAAAAATACTTGGGAATAGTTACACACCTATAAAAATTATATAACAAGTATCAAAAAGTTATTTGAAAATCTAGCATGGGGTTTGCAATCATTGGATCCCATTGTAAATACTTTAAAAATATTCCATATAAATGAAATAAAATAAAATTAAGAATATATAGTAATAATAATAAAAATAATTAACACATAAACCACACAAATTTGTAATCTAATATAAGTAAAACATTACATACATAAAATTGTCCAAAATTATGTTCTCAGAAAACAAGTGCAATACATAACAGCTAAAAATAAAACCAAAACATAAACATTATTCACTACCTCTTCATTACCCATGGCTACTCACCACATCTTATACCATCGATCATTAGACAAATATAAACATATAACCTATAAGAGAAGACATCCTTGGAACCAGAAAGGTACCATGGGAGCTACATATACCCATTAGTATATATAGGGTGTGATATAAACATGACTAGTATGATTCCATTAAAGTGTGTGTATAATTCCTTTCAAAATACATTCCATTAATTATTTTTTAAAATATGATTAAAAAATTTGTTTTTTAGCCTATGAGTATAATGAAATATAATAATATGGTGTAAAAAATTATAACAAGAGCATCCCATATTTGAAAATTGATGAGTATAAAGAATATTTTTTTTATAAAACACCTTTAAGCCATTGAAAGTTGATCCTTTATTATGTTTAGGAAAAATGGAGAAATGCCTTTACTCTTTCCATTTTTTATGAAACACAATTTATAAAATCCAGTTTTTTTCATTTGAAATAACCATTTCAAAATAATTTTGAAAACCAATTTAATGTAATCCAAAACCCCTTTACTAAAATTAAATCTAAATACATAAAAAACCATGACACAAAAAGTAAAAAAACAATATACAACTGAATAAATTATTTTTATACCCAATTATTCGATATGAATCTAGTAAAATTCTGATTCTTATAACATAAAACATCAATATACAAATTTTAAAAATTTTAATTAGTCTCACAAAGAGTATCACATCATACCGTGATCTGAGGGGTGGTGAGGGTCGGTGAGGAATAGAGAGGCGAGGCGAGGGGTGATGATTGGTGGCAGTGGTGATGAGGCTTGCATGGTGACGATTGAATGAGAATGGTGATGTGAGGGAGTAGGGAATTTGGGGACTCATGGGGTTGGCAGGTCGGCTGTGTTGGGGGAGGGGGATATTCGACTATAAAAAAATGTAATTTTTAGCGGTGGTTTATGAAAAACCACCACAAATGTTTTCTAAAAATTATTTGTAGAATTTTATAAAAAATTTCCAAATAATTTTTTTAAAAAATATTAGTGGTGATTTAGTAAACTAACACTTATAATCTATCACTAAATAATCAGTTTTTTGTAGTACGATATTTCTCCATAAACGTATATAGTTTCTTGTTACCCATTATATGGAGGTGTGTGTAAGTGTATTTGAACCCTTATATTAAAAAACAATTCCAGTATATTTACGAAACTATTTTTTTTAAATAATCACGGAAAAAAATTTGTTGACGGGATGGAGGGTGAAAATAAAATAAAATATCTTCATAGAAGACATTACCACTTAATCAGGTAACACCTTTTGGTTTATGCCAAAAGGACACATTGGATTTATTTCTTCCCTATGGAACGATTATATGAGGAAGGGATGGATGTTGGGAAGTGTAATGGGAGGATCTATGTTTATCATAATAGGTTTGATAGGTATGAATAATAGGGAGAGTTGGTGGATTTTTATTGAATAGTAAAAGTGGACACATGTAAATTTTTAGAATTGGTTATGTATACACATGTTCTTACCTAAACAAATCTTACCAAACCCACCTAAATAAAAAATGAATGTTTTATGGCCAAGATATGTCCATAAAATAGGGGTTTTTTTAATTTTAATGGTCATTTGGGCCCCTAATATAATTTTTTAGTCCCTAATTATGTATAATTTGACCACAATTGTAGATATTAGTTTTAATCAATTTTAATAATATTTTTGGAAAAAAATTAAGTTCATAATATTTGACACCATATATAATACTAGTTACAATTGTTAATGTTGGTTTCATGAAATTCAATACACCAAAGTGGGAATATTAAGATTAGTGCTAATCCAACAGACATGATGAAATTATGGGGTTTTATTGTAGATAGAAGTTTAAAACATTAATAATTTTTTAAATTCAATTTCCATGTAAAATAGATTCTAATGAATTAATTTTTTTAATATATGTATAATTGATATAATTGGACCTTAATAAAATTTAAAATAAAATTTAACATTTATTATTTTGTAAATGACAAGGATGTTTTTAACTTAAAAGTAGTATTTTTTACTATTCATAAAAAATTAAGTTTCTCTGGAAAATCCAAAAAAGTCATTTTAAGCTAATTTGGGAATTCTGAATACAAAAATGAAATTTATTTTATCAAATTTAATTTATATATTTTGCAAAAATTAATTTTATTTCTTTTCATTTAGGAAAATGAAATCTAGATCATTTTCAAAATTATTATTTCTAAACATATAAGGACATTAATAAAAAACATATTTCATTTCAATTTTATTTATTTTTATACAACCATTAAAATTAATATTGAAAATTAGTTATTTATATTCATATTAATATGTTTAAGGACTACGTTTTAACTATCTAGATTAAATAATTACAAAAAAATGATGTTTCATTGAAACATCAGTGTTGTATTTAATGTACGCCATGTCGGTGTTGTGAGTAGCGCAAGCCAAGTCATTATTGTGTGTCTTGGAAGGCATGTAGCTATTGAGTGTAGTGAAATCCATGTTTGTTCCATGTGAAAGAAATGTTTGACTTACTATTTTAATATGTATATATTTTTTAACAGTTTTATGTTTCACGAGAAATGGAAAATATCAAAAATAAAAATTAGTTCAAATAATTAATTCAAATAATTTCAAGGTGTTACAAAAAAGAAATGTAATGGTAGGGGGTGATATAGTGGATTTTCCAAGAATATTAATCAAATCAGACCCTTGAGAATATCGTTATTGGACCAAATCCACAACCTAACATTGGAGACATGGTTCCCAACAATCATATTACTATAATAAAAAATGATGAACAATTCCACGATCTTGAAGCCATACAGACTAATGAATGAGTAGTTTCATTAGATGAAATAGATATTTAATATTTTAAAGGGTCGTGATACTTTTCTTGATTCATGAAATCACATATATGTTGTAGAGACATGCTATTACAAGACCACATATGTGTCAAATTATTTCCTAACCATTCAATGGTTAAGAGATATATATATTGACTAAATTACTATAAAATAATTAATTTAGTGACTTCATAAGGCACACATAATCACCTATCATATCTGTGTGTAGTAAATTCACCATAGTACACACAATCAAATAATATAAAATGTGATTTAGTTTTTTTGGTTCAGTTACATGACTATGATTACACAACATGGTCATGTGATCGGATCACATGAGACTATCATGTAACGGTGCATTAGTTGAGAGATTCATGTGAAAAAAATGTGAAATGTGAGATAGTTTGAAAATATAAGAAGGTAAATTGTCATTCCTCTTTTCCTACTATTTATTAGATTGTTTATATAATAAATAAGAAACATAGAATACCAAAATACATAAGATATAACAATAGACATAGGTGTTCAATATCATAGAACCAAGTCATGTCTTATTCTCATATTATTCATTTCAATGTGTGTACGAGGGGTGGGGGGGGGGGTTCATGACATCTAGATTAATTTTAGAAACATTATAGTTGGGAAAACACCCCAAACACAAGTTACACATATGATTCAATGGTATTGTTATGAATAAATATATTATGTGTGGATCACATAACCATTTAAGGGTTATGTGAGTGGGTAATTCTATAAAAAAACTCTTAATGTTACACATGATCAATGGAACCGAGCTCGATCATGAAAATTGGCTGGGTGAGAAAATCCTTAATGGGGCTCTTAGGTTGTCTCCAATGTTTACATGACTCCCCAAAAGACATTCGACCACCTAGATCTAAGAACATCATGAAAAAAGGATGTAAAATATGGAAACACATTAAAATCATTATTCTTTTTTTGATGACCTCACAAAATTATGTGATCACCCCCGGGTTGACCGTTCACATGACTTAGCTTTGTGTAGCTATCTATGATTGTCCTATCTCATGAATAATGTTTTTCGTGCAATTCCCCAAGAAACTTAATCAGTGAAACATGACTTGGTCACACGTGGTTCATGGATTTATTTGCACATACACATAAAATCCTCACTTATATGGATTAACAACCATTCAAGTAGCATAGATATAGGGGAAACATTGATAAAAACTATCTAACATCTGTTAAATCATGTACTAGATACACACAAATGGTTTAAATTATATAACTAAGAAGTATTGTTATTTGAATACAACAATTTGAAAAAATATTAAGTAATTTAATTGGATGGTTTCAAAATCCACATAAACTAATCACACAATACTTGGATATGAGACCACATGTGTGAGAGCCAATCATGCAGTGAACCAATGGTAATGCGAGCACTTGTGGATTTCTTGGTCACATGTTCATGAGATATCCCTCCGACCAGATGATTGTATCTCATGATACTCGTATCTTTATGTGCTCACGTGTCCACTTGACCATTATGAAATCATGATACCCCCTCTTGTTCATGTGATCTCATGACCTCACTACCATCAGATTCAACACATAACCCTACCTTCTTCATCTAGAGTGTATGACCTCAGGGAATTCAAGAAATCACCCAAATACCATAGAGAGTCATCCAGACTCTCCCATTCCCACATTTCCCTTTTCTCCCATAAGGATGAATCCCCTAAAATCCTCTAATATTTCCAAACCTATAGGGCCATAATCCATATATTTCGAACCATCCTTTCTTAACTATTAGAGGAAAAGTGTTTATGAAACATGAGGACACTATTTTCTATTATAATTACAATATATGGGATACATTTATATCGATTTCCCCAAATATAAAATGACAAACATTCTCTCCAATATATCATTTATTTCCACATGTCCATATTACCAATGAATATAATAATTCCATATATATATCATCCAATTTATTCATTTCAATATTCTTTATGGAAATTAATATCCCTATTGTATGAATCTAAACAACATTGTTAACATCCTTTCTATATGATATCAAAATTCATGATTAATTAACTATGAAGAAACTAGTTTCTATTATAAATAGGAAATATAAGACCTCATTTTAATGCCTAAGATCCATATGTATTATTCTTCCATTTTTAGTTTTATAAGTCCACATTCCCCGTAACATCCAGTAAATTTCCAAGATACTATTTTCAAATTCTCCCATGCCTCTTTCGCAATATAAGATTAATTGTTTAGGGTCTTGTATTTCCTCTTGGATCCATATCATCCATGGGAATCATTACCATGTCTCCCTTAGTACAACCTCAGTGTGTATGCCCTGTACAAACTCAATATTAAATTTATATGAAACATTCCTGATATTCAATAACATATTATTTCTCATATCAAGAATGACGCTAATGGGATTAGAAATTTTAAATGATCATGTTGTTAACAAAATAAAATACCCCAATCATGGGACTCTTTCTTAATTGTAAGTCCCAGATTTATTTTATTTTCCTTCAAAATGAAATATTCCCATTGAATTATCCCAAGAAAGCATTATTTTGTTAGCCCTAAAAAGATCAAATCCTACAATACCATTTAAAAGGCCGGACCAGTTTTCTATCTCTTGTATCTAACACTAAGAAATAACCACATGAGCTTATATATGTTTTTTGATAATGTCATTATCATGATGTAAATTTCTACAACATGGTCCTCTTCATTAGGTTCATTTCCTGACTATATCTTATATAAAAATGTGTCATATTACTATTGAAATACATTAGGGTAGCCTCATATGATTAATCCATTCACAAAATTTTATCATCAATCATTTCATCAATCAAATTTTTCTAACAAAAAAAGTATATTGAATGTAATTCAATAATTTCTAGGATAGATTGTATAATTCTATTAGGATTAATCCATTGCATCCAATATTTTAATTTACCCATATATATACTCATATAATAATAATTAAAATTCATTGTATGGTTTTTTCATACAACCCTAAACTACGTCATTCAAACTATGTGGGATTAGATTCCTATATCGATGAAATACATGAGATTCCAACATAAAGTTAAAACCTATTAACTTTAATCATTCATCATCTGTATCATCCAAAGATATCCTTTATGAGACAACCTATATCAATCCCTCTATTGGTCATACTCTTACATGTTCGGACTTCCAATCCATGAAGGCCTTATTCCCCATGCACTATTTTCTAGTAGTTAATATTTGTTTTAACATAATATCCCCACCATAAGTGATATATTCCTCTAGGGTCTCATACTAGAAATTTCGGTAGTCCATAATAAAAAATTGGATTTATTTTTATAGGTCCATAATCCTTCCTCAATAATCCTTATATTTGGTGGGGACCACCTTTACAAGGACATATTCCATGGGACATCAATCCATCCCCATTAGGTCATATCCCTATTGGTTCTATTTTATATGGAAATATCCTCAACTAAATTATTCTATCCTAATCAGGACATATTCCCATTAATATCAACCATATTAGGACACTCAGGTATAAGACCTACACCAATCATTTATAAAAATATTTCATACAGTCATGCTTACCACATTAAAATAAAATATATGGATTTTTCCATATAAAATTACTATAAAATGTATGATGTGTCACATTAATTAGCACTAAAAGATTTAGGTTTTCATATCTTTTGAGATGATATGTTAGAATCTACCTTATGGGATTTATCCCAGAACCATAAAAATCTACATACATCCTGGATTGTGATAAACTCAAGATTTCATAGAAATTAAAATATAAATTATATAAAGCCTTAAAATATTAATAAGTAATAACTAGTAATGATTTTTAGAACCTCATATACATATCATAGGATTCATCAATGGAGAACCTATGATACATGTATATTTTCACATAGATATAATACCTCTAATGTATAAATATCCCCACAAGAATATATTTCTAAATGATTGGGTAACCATTCATGCCTTGGGATCTACTAATAATTTAAGATGATATCTTAAATATATAACGGATTCCTATAGCAGGTAATAATTCCACCAAATATGGTGTGATGATCCTAACCTCCAATACTTTCCACAAATGTGAGTTCTTAATCATTATTGTCAAGTAACACCAATGAAAACCTACCTTTGGAATATGGGGTTATAGCTCCTCAAGGATGTGTTATTGTTAAATTTTTTTTCATTCTATGAATAAACCATATTAGAAATCATTTGATACTGATTCCATTTCCTAAATTCCATGCCACTACGTCTTGGGTAAAATAATTTAATAATAACATAAATGATACTAATATTGATATATATATATGTATATATATGAAATTAAACAAAAACTCACAATTATCATTGAGATTAGTATTTGAGATGGAAAATTTAAATTGAAATAAACTTACTAACTGATATATCAAATTTGAGGATTTTTATCTATCAAGTGGATAAATTATATGTTTTAGGGAAATATATTCTAATAGAACCAGTTTAGTATATCCTTCATTTTGATAAATATTTTAATAATAATAATATGAAACTTTCTTTGGATGTAACATGTTTTTTTATAACTACCATAATTACAAACAATGAGAATATATAAGAATTAATGAAGGATTTTAATATGATTAAATATCGTAAAAATATATAGTATGTGCATGATATAATTGAATGGTATGTCGTTACAATGTCATTTCAATAGTGTATGATGTCTACAAGTACCATAGATTGCAATCAGGTGCTCAAAATATTTTGGGGACAAAAATAGCAGGGAGAGTATAGATATTCCCCTTATGAGTGGTATAACCATTGATCATGTCCCACAATTTTCAGAATATTATTTAACCAGTTCATTATTAATTTTAATATAAATAGGTTTTAAATCCACTTCCTTAGATTCTTAATATATTTATAAAAATAGAGCTAGTCCAAAAAATGTCACACCCTATAATATTTATGAATAAGTGAAATTTTAAAGTCAAGTACAACAAAAAATATGTTTTGAATATTAGGTTCTGCGAACTGCAAAAGTGTTCGAGGGGTCATGCCCAACATTAAATTTTATCATGATAAATGATCAATATGATATCTTACGTACTGAAAAGTTCATTGACCAAAAGAAACAAAAAACATATAAAATCCCAGAACGAGAGAGATGATCATCATATATTATTTATAATTAATTTAATCAATTAAATAAACATCTTATGAGAATTATTTCTTATTTTATGGATATGAAAATAAATCTATGTTGTATGGTCATTATGTTGTCTAAATCAAGAGTATATTCCTTATAGGGTGATCCACACATGTTCCAAAAATGTCCTAAATTCAACAAAGGAATCTTCTAGTGATAGCATAACAAATCCCATCGCTTGTGTAGTTTTCTTTTGTTCACCATAGGAATCGCTTCCAATGAATTGTCCATGATCTCACAAGACATGAGAGTAGGAGGTGGAGGAAGATCTCTCTCCATTATTTTGAGCATTCATAGATAAGGGATATCTCACGGGCTTCCTGAGTATTATTCGGATTCATTATTGACTATAAATCAAATGAATATTATATTCACTAAATAGAAAATAAATACATATTATCCCACATAAAATTATTTATTGAATAATTGGACAAAAAAATAGAGGTGATCAACAAAATATGAGTAATTATTAAAACTAATTTGAGTGTGATATTTATTAAAATTGATAAACAATAAAAAATAATATATTTTTTAAATGAGATTTTGAATATACTTATTTTGTGACCCAATAGGCCTCTTTCATACTGGCATTAGGCAAAGTGGCCTAAAGTCCTAGGTTAGCCTATAGAAAAACTTCATTGAATACACAGAGAAAATTTTTAATTCTGAAATGAAATAGAACCTCATATAGATTCATACTGTGTAATTTTGTCCCTTCATCAAAATATCTCCAATCAAGTAGGATTCATGTTAGGTCCATCAAACTATGTTCTCTGTCTATCTGTCTTTAAAGTTTTGGAAATAAAACTTACCTATAGAGCACTTGGGAAATGGATTTATTTAGTCTATATCACATCTATCAAAATTCATGAGATATTAACTTATGTGGAAGAACATAAGGGTCAAATCCTTTATCTCATTATTCATTAAAGCAATATTACGTGTGACACACCCAACATATCCTACATCACCAAAAAAATATGTCATCACTGTTTTGATGAATACATATAATAACATGACTTATAATAATTATTAATATTAATCTTAAATTATAAGGATCAATTCACACACCCTCATGTAGAATCATTCAATGACACATATAAATGAGGATTTCTATTTGGCGGGTCTCGTTTACATAATATCCAACACTAGATATTTCCATGCGCATACAACATGAGAAGGTGAAGCAATGTCCTATGAGTCTCCACTCCCATGTACTGAATCATTTTTCCATAAAATGATTTTTTTCAACTATAATATATATATATATATATGAATTCTATCATGTCACATTTGGGTTCTCATCATAGTAGGGAACTGTTATGACCTGTTATTCTGACAAATAAACATAGGACATTATCCCCTACAATGTTACATAGAAGAAAAATCATGATGTGATAAAAGGTTTACTAATATTAAAAACTATGAATATAGGTTATCCTAATGTACGCAATAATTTGTTCTTTGGAACCAACTGAAATAGACTCCCATTTGATCTAGAGCCAACTACTAAAAACCTTTAGTCCTCTATCTATCTGATGATACTCATTCTTCTATTGGGATAGGACTTTAGTCATGCATTCCCCCATGTTTTCTTCTGAGGCAATTCTTCTTACTGCAAATTCATCCCTATATGGAAAATCCCTTGAGAGGTGATACTTTCAGAGAATGTGCTTTGTCTTTTGGTTTGAACTCATCTCTTTTTCCATATCCACAACTATAGTATTATCATAATACAATGTGATATGTTATTTAATTATAGGCACTGCATCATGATCCTTGAAAAATATCTATATCCAAATAGATTCCTTGGTTGTATCAAATGTCTCTATATACTCAGACTCCACTACATAATGAACAATAACTGAATTCTTTAAACTATTCTAGCTCATAACTCTTCTGTTGGTATAGAAGAAAAATCATAGATTAATCTTTAGAAAAATATGATCTATATGAAAACAAGAACCAATATAACCCATGATGTATAGTTCATTATCTCTTCCAAATGTCAGGAAGTTTTCCTCAATTCTTCTTGGAATCATGAGGATAAACTTAATAGAAAACCAATGATGTTCTCCTAGACCTACATGATATATTCAAATCATGGTCAATGCACAAGATACATCAATTATAGAATATAACATGGGATACATGATTTATCTTATCACTGATGTATATGGTATCTTACTCATTCTCTCTTTCTCCTATCTTGTCTGATAATACATTATCGTAGAAAGATGTATGATATTTGACAGTAGAACCAATCCTCTATTTGATTGATCCATACTAAATATATTTAGTATCAGGTCAATGTATGTAATTTTATGTAGTCCAGGAAGCCTCTTGGATCAATCATGAATGATCATGATCCATTGAATATAGACTACTTCAATTAATTCCTTCCTATATAAACACTTACTGATCCAGTCCATAACAGACTGTAAGTGTGGTATGTCATTTACAATAAGTAATATGTAATAAACATATACTATTATCATGGTGGCATAATTCTAATTTATCCTCTTGTAAAAACATGGATCACATTCATTTTTACTAAAACCAAATTCGTTTATATATTCATTGAATTGAATGTTCCATGACCTGGATTCATTGTTCAATCCAAAAATTTATCTTTTAAACTTGAAAATCTTTTTGGATTCACATGGTGTCTCAAAACCATATGGTTGTGTCATATATACATCCTCTTAAAGGTTACCTTTCTGTAAATTATTTTTTATGTCCATTTTCCAAATTATATAGTAATAGTAAGCTCATATAGCATATAGAATTCTGTTGTATTTAAGGATGGAAATGGTGAAAAGGATTCATCGAAGTAAATTCCTTAAAATAGTTTAAACCCTTCATCCATTAACCATTATATATATTTATTTACATTTCCTTCCATGTCCAATTTTCTCTTGAATACCAATTTTCACCATACAGTGTTTACATCAATTAATGCATACACCATAACCCAATCCTATTCTAAAACATGGAATCCATTTCACAATTCATGGATTCTTTCCATCTTACAAAATAAGAGATCTATATCACCTCTTTGTAAGAGAGAGGTCAATAATTTTCAACCAATAATTATTCACCATATTCGGTGACTCAAAAAAGATATCTCCATAGTTATTTTAACATTCTTATGCTCATACACCATTGTTCTAATTCATGAATTATTTCATCCTCAGGTACCTATGGAATCATTTCCATTACCAACTCTTGTTTGTCATGAGCATCAAATTCATTAAGGTCAATATTTATCTGAGTATATTTTTTTTAGGATTTTATCCCTATCATGAAAAAATCATTTGTAGTGATAGTAACATTTTTAATAGAGTTTTAGTATTGGTAGTATACTTTTTTCTCCAAATTCCATATAAATATACACATTATTTCTAGGGATTCTAGTTCTTTTTATAAAAAGTCCATAACAAACTCCTTGCAACCCCATACACATGTATGGGATAAAATTACTTTCCTTAAAATCTATAACTCAAAGGGAATTTGATTTTCCACTTTAGTTTGTTTGCAGTTTAATGTATATGATGTAGTTTTTTATGTATATCTCTAACAAGTTAATGGATGATCTGCATGACCCATCATTAAATTTTCCATGTCAAACAAGGTTTGATTCCTCTTATCACTAAAATCGTTACACTATGGTGTGTAATGTGGAGTTAATTAAGATAGAATCCAAAAATGATGTAAAAGGTCGATAAACTCATGGTTAAGATATTCACCATCTAGATCCAATCAAAGATTCTTTATCTTCATTCCATGTGGATTCTCTACATCATTCTTGAGTTATTTTGATTTCTAAAATTACTCAAAAATATACCTCATTAATAATTCCTATCTGTATCTACTATATTCATCAGAGAATGTTTTTATGTACGAAAATCCACCATTAGATTATTCTGAAAATGGTGCACAAACTTCAGTGTGTAAAAATCCTATAATCTCTATTCAACTTTCACCAAATCCACTAAATGATGGTTTTTTCAATTTTACTTTTAAAAATAATGACATCTTTTAAGTGGTATTATATCAGAAGAGTCTAAATAACCATATTTATGATGCTTTTTCAAGAACTTCTCATTTACATGACCATGATAGTGATTCAATAGTTGGGTGTCATATGATTCATGTGAACATGAATCATTATCTATTTTCAAAAAAAATGTAATTTAATACCAAAAAACCATTTTTTAAAATTTCTATAAAATAAAATATGTTTTATTTATAAAATAAACAGATTTTATTTCCAAATGTTAAAAATAAAGCCATCACCATCATGGTATGATAAAAAATCATGTAAATTGTAACCATTGGTACATTATAAAAATAATTTAAAACCAAAATCATTCTTGTTGGCAATGAAAAGGTGGTAGTCACTAATTCCTAGATCATCCTGTCTTATACTATTGAAAGCTCATAGATCCACTTATCCTATAGAAAGAGTTTAGAATATAATTGGTTTCTTTATTTGGATATATTTTTAGAACCAAAATCTGTTCTCAAACCCAATGTGTAGTTTTTAAAATATTGTATTCGATAACTAATTCACATTTTTATCTCCCTTTATTCTGGTAATAGTTCTTCTTCTAGTGGCCTTTATTTCCACATGCAAAACATAATTCCTTATTTTTCTTTCTAAATATCCGGATCTTCATCTTCTAGGAAGGAAGATTCTTGGGAAAATTATACTTGTTAAGAGTATTGGAACCCTTCACCTTGTTCTTATTTTTATTTTTCCACATAAGGAAAATTATTTTCTCACACCCCATGTACTTTTCCAATAGGATAATTAATGTAAGAAGTTATGGAAGTCTCTTCTCGTTATTATTTATATTATAATAGGAAATAAAACTAGAGAGGGCCTTATTATGTAATTATAGTATGAGATATATGTGAAAATCATATGTTAATTTAATCACAATGATTTCTAAGCATTCAATGTATCCAATAATCATAAATACATGAGGCCTAGCTAGTGAAGTCTTTCCAAGATTTGTTATAGAAAAAGAATTGGAGATATTGTATATCCCTTGTCTCACCTTCTCTTAATATAGATCCTCAAGGTGAGACGTCATGCTACATTCATACATGTCCCTATATTGTTTCAAAATATCCTTGGTCATATATGACAACATGTAACATGGAACATATGTGGTAGCATTCATATGTTTCACATAGAGACAGAAATTAATATCAATTGCATTATTATCAAGAACATTTGGAATAGGTTATTCTAGAACATACAATTTCCTCTCATGGTGAGGGATAACATATAAGTTCATTTTCCACTATTAGATTTTGTTTTTGTAATAAAGTTATTCTTTTGACGTACGAATCACCCTCATATGTATTATATCATTTTATTGTCGTTTCTAAAAATAATATTACCATAAATTTTATTTCATTATCTTATAAAATCTAGAAAAATATATAAATATTGTATTAATTTATATCAAAAAATTTTATAAAGACCCAATATCCCTCACTATTGGCTTTATTATATCCAATTTCTTTGACATTCTAGTGGAAATGACCCAAATTCCCCTTTTCATTTCCCAAACATTGGTTGGAAATGAATCTTTAATGGTTTTAGGTATGAATTCTAAATTCCAACTGCATTAACTCATAGTTCTATAATCTATTGAGTGGACTCACACAATGCTAAATTCTTAAAACTGGATTTCCTCAACCCTTGCCTCTTAGTTACACCAATTACTACTTTGTAATTAAACCCTTGATATGAAAAAATATAATGAAACCCATAAATTCATGATATAATTACCTGATAATAAAATCACAGAAACTTTGGTAGGTCAATCACTTTGAACATTAGATTTATTTTAACTGATGTTATGGAATACTATACAAGAATAATATATAATTGGAGGATTTTATCTTTTATGAATAAATTTATAATTATTGTCATTATTAAATGCTTGTTAATATTATTTGGAATTTAATAAGTGATTAACAATGTCTTAGATTATATTTATGCATAAGCTAATTTATTTTTGTTATATATTATATGCTTATTGTTTAACAAATTCATTATCTCTAGCCCAAACATCCATAACAAAATAAACATGAAAAATGAAATAAATAATAAAATTTATTGATCACGAGATTCTACTAATGTTTAATGCATCTTGAAGATGAAAAACTATTCTTTTACATAGGGGAAAACTCCTTGAGCAAATTTAGGGTTATTTTACCTCTATGCACCCTTCCACCTCCGTATACCTATTAGATTAGATTTTCCTCATCTAGAAACATGAAACACCTACACATTATTTAGATTTATATCATTTAAATATTTATTTACTCATATATAAGTTAAGGGAAGAGTTAACATAAAAGAAACTATTGTAACACACCAATGATTTTATGAAATATTTTCTCTATATAATGTTTATTCCTCAATAGCTTGAATTTCCTGAAATCGTGTGTTCAAAAGAACCATGAGAGTCCTTAGTATAAAATGACCATTTTAACATAGCTGTTATGTTATCAAGAATAAATATTAATAATTTATGAAAATTTATGGTGAAGTAATTAGCTACCAATTATTTACGAAAAATATTAATAAAGTGTAAATTTTTATTTTTTTGAATTACTTAAATTAAATGAAATTAATAAATATATATCTTTTATCTACTTAAGAAAATAAATTTCATATTCATCCAATAGATATTTTTATCATAGGGTATGATTAAACCCTATTTGAGGTATAAAAACCAATATTTTTAAAAGGGTAATTTTACCACCTTTTAATGGTGAACCATTTTTAAATTACGATTTGAAACATTAATAATTTTTATATGAAAATAAATTCATTTCCCATGAAATAGAAATATAAAATTTTTTACCAGATAAATTTTTTAATATTTTTCTGATAACATTCAAATTTATATGAATAGTACAAATAAACTAAAATTTAATTGAAAACAATATTTTTCATTGAAATAACTTATATGGTTAAATTATAATATTTATTTTTTATATTATTTATAGAATACATTTTTTCAGTAAATATAATGTATTCCTTTATCATTAATTTACCATTGAATTTAAATGTAAAATCATTTCAAGCTTTTCTAATGTTTTAACTTTTAAAAACATGTTTTCTCTTTAAAAAACAAGAAACATTTTAAATGAATTAATGAATCAAATGTTTTTAGAATTTATAAAATGGACTACATAATTTTAATCATTGGGTCAAAATTATATAAATAGACCTATTTTATTTTTGGGCATTATGAATAGTAACTTCATTGATTTTTATTAAGACAATAAAAGGGTAAATCTGGTAATTAATGGTATGAATAAAATTATAAAATTACAAAACCTGTCCTAAGATAATTGGAATTGTTTTTTTATGTAAATCATATGTGGGTCTAAATGGTGTCATTTTGTAGCCACTTGGATGTGATTAATACATTTAATTTATTTTATTTAATTAGAAATTTAAATTTCTTAAAACAAATTTTAATAACTATATATTTTTTATGAGGTTATACATAAGATAAATTCAATTGTAGAAAAGAATTTGAAATATAATATTTTTTATTTATCATGGTAATTTATTTATAATATTTAGGAAATAAATAATTACCTTTAAGACTTATACTTTGATTGTGTGAAATTTATTTAATTGATGAGAAATCAATAGAACCATTTTTATTAAAATCCTAATAACCATAAAAAGACCCAAACACTTGACCAAATATTATTGGTCAAGTATATATAGACCCTAAAAATGCAAGGTTCTAGTTAGTGAACATTTTGATACTTATAAGAGGTATTATGACATTTATATTATTTTATTTAATGTTATATTATAGTTGTCACATTCATAAGTTAATAAGTATAACATTATAAATGTTGTATTTTCCAGAATATAAAATCTCATAAATATATTATTATGAAATATAGTAAATTTATTTTCATCGGAGTTTTTTATTTTTATTTTTTATTGAAGAAATAATTATATTATATATGTTCAAAAAATTGATGTAGTAATTATTTTATTAATAGAGATAACCAAAGAATGTTATTAAAAATATTAAAATAAACATAATTTCTAATAAATAATATTTTTAATGAATTTTATAGATTACCACAACCTCGTATTAATATAATAATTTTTTTGAATTTACCTTTTTATATTAGTATTTTAAAAAATCAATGAATTGAATAGTGTCAAAATTGACATTATTGACTGTTGTTTAAAATAATGTCTTACTAAATTATTTAAAAAATCATAAAACATTTTTAAAAATATAATGTAATTATTATATGGTATAAAATGTTCAAAATTATATAATTATGGTAAAATTTACATCAAATAATTAAATATATCATCATTTTTATATTGGAATATTTGTTACCTTAATTAAAATTAAATAGAATAACTAAGTGGGAATTAAAATGATAATGTTTAAATTTACTTAAACACTTGTCTAAGAATAATTTGGTGATGATATTACAACTATATCTCAACTCATATTCAAAATTGGGACATTTTGGATGTTTTATATTGGTTTTTATTTTATAAAAAATTAATATTTTTGTGGATTCCAAAAGTGTCTTCATCTCAATTATAAAAAGGTATATCCTCCCCCACCACTTAACAACACATTGAGCCCTCAATTTCATCCATGCCCTACAAAATTTCCATTATAAACATTCCTAGATACATTATATAGGATCTGGTCTTCTTCGAAGACCAACTCTAGAACTCGATGTGGAGAGTTAAATAAAACACATCAATGTAGAGGTAATCTCCTCTATTGATTCTTTCAAACATATTTCTTATTATAATTTTTATTCATGAGTTGATTCATAATAATGTAATAAATAAAATATCGATTTTATATGTATATTTTATCATAATTATAAAATAACAATATTCCACCTTCTATCCATCCTACAAAAAATGAAAACACTATGTTTGAATATGTACGACTTACAGTCTCCACACCGTGGTATAATTTGTTTTCACCACCAACATTCTTGGATTCATATAATTAAAGAAATAATAAAAATTTGTTATTATTATAAAATTATATAATTTTTTAAATATTATAAAACATCTAATTTAATACAACTAAACAAATATTGTAGTGATATCGCCCCTCATGCAGAGGTACGACCTATCATCTCCACGATGCGCTGTGATTAATTCTACATGAAATTTTTTAGAGAATGATTATATAATTTTAAAGAATGAATAAACATGTTATATATTATGTTAAAATAATTTTCTAATGATATAAATACGACCTTTGAAAGTGAAATGGAGCTTATTATATAAAACATTTATAAGAAAATGAAGTTGTTAATACCTGAATAACAAGTAATAATCAAATGTTGTTATCAATCATGTGACAATATGATCATATATGATATCATAAAAATGAATATTATTCTTAAATAACTCAATAAAATTATTTAAATCATTATAACAGAGGTTCAGATACATACAAATGAGGTCTGGCATTAGTGAAGGGATAATTTTTCAATTTCATTATTGTTTGAGATTATTTATACATATGTATTTACTGGGTTATATTTACCATCCACATCCATGTTTCCTAAATATGTTAAATTATTTTTATTCTTATACAATTTTTTAAAGTCATCTTTAACTATTGTATAGGTTTATTAAATGATATCAAAGGAATATTTTATCATAATTCAATACGAGCTACATTTTTTCTTTTCCCAAAAAAGAATAAGGAGGATGTTTTTTTAACTTGTACGAAATGATAGGATTTTTATACCTTCTTAAGACTTTATTTCCATGATGATCTAGTTTCATAATTTAATGTTTATTGTCAAATAAATTCGTTTATTTTGAAATTGCATGGTATTTTTTAAAAAGAAAATATTTTTATGAAGAAAGTATTTTTTGCTCAAGAATTAATATCAAGTGTTTTATCAAGATTATTTTCTATCTGTGATGACATAATTTAAATAGCGTAATGTTTCAGTTCCTGTTATTAATACAATTTTATTATTTTTATTATGGAACTATATTTATGGAATTCGTTTATTTTATATGTATTATGATGGAATGATGTTTAAGAAACCCATTTTATTCCTTGGGTTATGCTACGCTGAATGATTTACATTTTGTAGCACACATAAGAATGATTTCATTAAGATATGTATGGGACCTATATCTCCATCCAATGAATTAGGTAAATATTTATATCTCATGAGATATATATTTATAGAGTTAGAAATGATCTTGGTTCAATAAAAAAGGGCTTAAACTAGGAGTGAACTCAGTTTAGTATTGGACATTGTCCAATATGACAGTCTTTGAAATGAGCCTTCTATAATATGAAATTATTTTATATGGTTATGTGTATCCAAAAAACATCAGGTCATATTTTATGAATTTTGGGATTATGTTCAATGATTTTGATGAACTTTCATGTTTTATCCCATGGTATGATATAGCGATATTACATATACATGATAATACTTTCAAATGTTAAGTTCTTAGGCCTTATTATTACGATATGATTGATATATCCCTTGTTTACCCTTATTGAGAATCTAATATCACCCTTTCACATGTTTCTTTTCCCCTAGTCATGAAGAAGGGTATTAAGTAAGATATTTTAGAAGGGGGTCTAGTTATGGTGAAATAAGTAGGAGAAAATAAAGATGTGTTATGAACCAATTTCCCCCCCAATTTATAAAGAAAATATTCCAATCCGATCCTGTCATAGATTTGTTACATTTTTTAATGAATATTATTCAATATTGAAGTAATATAAATGTATATAATGTATGTGTAATTATAGTTGTTATCATAGGAATGGTGTAGTTATCCTTTGGAAACTACGATGAGAAAACCTTAAGAAGAACCCTAAGGATATGTCAAAGTATAGGTTCGAATCCTAGTTTTTTTAGAAATGATCATGAATAACCTAGGATAAATCCTAATGTTTCCTAAATTGAAATTTTCTTCGTGATTATTTTGTTTTCCCATTATGATTTTTGTTCCTCACACTATGCTTCTTGGTTTTATCCAATGGTTGGAACTCAAAAGAACCACATTAATTATGAATTCAATGAGAAATTAAATGATTTTCTTCATGAGAAAACAAATATAATGGGTGATGGAATGAAAAATATTTTTTCTATGATCGAAAAACATTCTCATGTTATGAATCATATAGTACATGAAAACGAGAAAATGGTGGAACAATAATTTGTTGAGTCCTTCACAAGGCAGCATCCACATTATTTTAGTGGGGCTTCAAATCCATTAGTGGATAAACAATGGATCAGTACCACGTAAATGATTTTTTCAGTTCACTAATGTCCAGAACATGATAAAGATATCTTATAAATCTATTATTTTGATGGTGAATCTGATTAATGTTGGAACCTTCTCAGGAATATAGGGAAAAGATATGAAATTGAATCCATGGAATGGGACTATATCAAGAAATTATTTTTCAAGAAGTTATTTCCTCATATTCGTTGAACAATGATGCTAAATGTGTTCCATGAATTTAAGAAAAAGGATATTGAATCTATTGGTATATATGACTCAGATTTTACAAGACTTTCATGATACACTTCTAGAATTATTATACAACCTCTAAGTAAAATTCATCAATTCTTTTGTTGCATAAATCCAAGACTTTGAATGGTTTTTTCCATAAAAGACTTTAATTACTATGAGTAAATCGTTTCATGTTATATCAAGGCTTAGATGGAGATTAGAGTAACCCATCAGTCCTATGATTTTGATAAGAAGAGATAAATGGAATTCGAGGGAAAATATAAAGACCACACAGAAAAGAAGATATGTTTTTCCTTATGCTAAATGTGTGGAATGAAACATGGAGTAAATTGTCTTAAAGGTACTAGTAAATGTTTTAAGTTTCGAAGAGAAGGTTATAAAGTATTTTAATGAAGAATTGATGTAAAGAATAAGTCTAATGATGCGAATATAGGGAAGTCTACACACAATGCACCACTAACACATCAATGTTACAAGTGAAAGAAAATGGGGAATTATGATAATAAATGACCTAACCCAATGGTTATTGATGATTATAAATTTCAACATACTGTTAAGTCCAAAGATAATGGAATGTCACATGAAATCACTATTAGTAATGTGGATTATGGTAATGAAGTTCTAAATAGTACACTTACCATCAACTCAAAAGTTGGAAATGATTTATTTGATTATGGATCCACTCAATAATTTATTTCTAAAAAAATTTCTATGTATATATCCATATTACCCCAAAAATTAGATGTTGAGTTAGCTGTGATAACTCTTAATGGCACACTGATTGCATAAAATGTTTCCAATTCTTCTCTATTTAAATTTTGGGGGAATGTGCTTTTTGTAAATCTATTTATCCTTCCTATAGTGGTATTTTATGTGATTCATGGATTGGATGACTTTCTTCATATGGATATCATAACAATTGAATTGGAAGGGATGCAAAATTTCATATTCTAGATCAATCTATGATCATGTATCGATGCAATGATGAGTATGACATTCCGGTGAAAATTTATTCTATCTTATGGGTATGGATCACTATAAATGAAGGTTATCTATCGCAAATGTTTGGGGAGGAACTAATATTTAATAATATACCCATTGTATGGGAGTTTGATGATGTATTTCCAGAAGAATTAATAGGTCTTCCACCAAACTGTGGAGTTTATTTTTCAATATATATCATATCAAGTGCTATTCTTATTTCAAATACACCTTATAGAATGACCTCAATTATGTTGAATGATTTGAAAATAAAAATCCAAGAGAATCTTAAATGGGGATTCATACACTCTACTTCATCACCATGGGGTGAACCATTTCTATTTGTTAAGAATAAATATGGGATAATGAGACTCTATACTGATTATCAAGAACATAACAAGATCACTATCGAGAACAAATATCATATTCCCCATATTTATTACTTATTCGACTAACTATGTAGAGATAAGTACTATTCCCAAATTTCTTTTTATTTAGGATATCATCATTTGAGGATAAAGAGGGAGGATATACCAAATACATCATTCTGTACATGGTAAGGACAATATGAATTTATAGTGATACCTTTTTGTCGTATTAATTCCCCCACTATAATTATCATTATAATGAATAGAGTATTTATTGACTATGTTGATCCATTTAGGGTTGTCTTTATAGATGTTATTCATGTATTTTCGATGATTAAAGAATAACATGAAGATCACATGAGAATTGTATTGGTGACCCTACTAATGTAGAAGATTTATGAAAAAAATTTCAAGTGTGAATTTTGTATTCAGAAAGTTTCATTTTTGGTCGCATAATCTAAAATGAGAGGATATCTGTGGATCCAGTAAAAATAGAAGTTATTGAATATTGGATGATACCAATAAGGATTTCTGATATCCAAATTTTTCTTTATTTGGCTAGATATTATCAACAATTTGTGAAATATTTTTCATTATTATGTAATCCACTCCCCATATTTACTCGAAAAGGAGAAAATTTTATATGGACGGAGGAATGTGAAGATAAATTCAAAGAGCTCAAAAAAGGTTATCTAGTTCACATGTTCTCACACTGCCATGTAGTGGATAAAATTATGTGATCTATGATGATGCATCCAAAAGTGGGTGGTATGTCATCTTATTCAAGATGATATGTTGATATCTTTTTCCTCGTAACAGTTAAAAATACATGAGAAAAATTACCGAACTCATGATATGGAGTTATATTAGGTAATCTATGCACTAAATATATAGAGGTACTTTATTTAAGGTGAATGATGTGATATATATATATCATAAAAGATCAAATTATATTTTCACCAAAAAGGAGTTGAATATAGATCAATGAATATGGTTGGTGTTGATAAAAGATTAAGACTTCTCAAGACATTACCACCCTGGGAAAGTGAACAAGGTGGAAGACACATTTTGTTGAAAAGGAATATGCTAGCCTATCCATGATGAGGATCACTAAGGATCCAATATTTATTGATTTTTAATGGATTTATATTGAAATTTTAAATGAAGGGGAGAAATATTATTTTTCTCATATGAATTCTTGACCATATATACTAGAGAATATTTTCGATGTGTGGAAGGATGATGTAAAGATACAAAAGAGGGTGAGAAATGTTCCTGAATTGAGCATTGATTACGATGGAATAATAAGGTCCCTAAATCGGGTTTCTATTCTTTGCATACTAGAATTAAAGGTGAAGCTATTGGATGAGGCTCATAGTTCTCCATTCTCTATTCTCCCTAGAAGCACATAGATGTATAGGGATCTAAAAGAGTATTTCTAGAGGAATGAAATGAAAAGAGATATTGTTAAATATGTCTCACGATGGTTGGGGTTTCACAATGTTATGGATGAGAGAAGGAAGTCAATGGGGGTGTTTCAACTATTACCCATACCATAATGGAAATATGAAAACATTACTATGGTAATTATCATCGGAATGCCCATAATATCTGAAGACCAAAAATAAATATGGGTTATTTTTTATTTCCTTAAAAATTTAACATGCTTCATTTCTATTAGAGAGGATTTATCTCTTGATTATATTGATAAAATATATGGTAAAGAATTGATAAGATGGAATAAAGTACCAATTTCCATTTATCTGATTGGAATCCAATGATTACCTCGATGTTCAGGCGATGTTTTCAGCATGCCCTGGATATAATGTTATGTTTCAGAACTTCATATCATCCTCAGATAGATGGTTAGTCTGAGAGGACAATTCAAACTCTATAAGACAAGTTGAGATATTTATCTATGAATTTTAATGGTTTTTGGGATCAACACCTACCTTTGGTGGAAATGTTTTATAATAATATCTTTCACATCAGTATTTAGATGGATCCTTCTGAATCACTCTATATAAAGAAGTGCATAAATCACATGATAGGATGATGTTATGGATACAATGCTATTTGGACTCGATCTTGTTGTTGAAATGGCAGAAAGGGTCAGATATATTCAACAATAAAAAATAGATTCTTAGAGTCAGAAAAATGTTATAGTAACAACAAAAGAAAAGACCAGGAGTTTCATGTGGGTGAAAAAAGTGTTTCTATGAATATCTCCCCCTAAGAGAGAAATGATATATTGAAAGAAGGTAAATCTGATCCATATGTATATTGGTCCGTTTGAAATTATGGATCGTGTTGCAAAGGTAACTAACTGATTGGAACTTCCACGGAATCTCTCTCAAGTTCATGATGTGTTCAATGTATCTCTCATGAGAAATTATATGCCTGATATTTCAAATTTACTAAAATCAGAAGTCATACCCCTAGTGGAATAACTTTTTTTGATGGAAAACTGATAGAGATTATGGATCGTAATGAAAACGTTCTATAAAACAACACCACTCAATTGGTCAATGTTTTGTGGAAGAACCTCTAATTTAAAAAAGCTATGAGGGAAATTGAGGATATTTTGAGGGAGATATATCATCATATATTTTTATCCAAGTGGAGAATTTTGAGGGAGAAATTCAGTTTACGTGGGTAGAATGTAACACATGTATGTTTTTATGAAATATTTTCTCTAAATAATATTAATTCTTCAATAAATCACATTGCATGGAATCTTGAGATAATAATAACCTCAAGATACCGTAGTAAAACATTGCCATTTTAACCAAGCCATCATGATTGCGGAAATAAATTTAACTCACTTATGAAAATGTATAGTGATGTCCTTCACTACCAATTATTTATGAAAAATATAAATAAATTATATTTTTTTTGTGAATTACTATTAGTAAAATAAATTAATGAAATATATATTTTATAACCTTAATTAAATATATTTTTATGTTTGTCCAACATATTTTATTTCAAATGGTTTGAATAAAGCCTATTTGATGTAAAAAAACGTTTATTTTTATAATAGAAATATTGTTGCCTTTTAATTGAGAACCCTTTTTAAATTATGAAATTGAAACATTCATCATTTTATATGAAAAAAATTTCATGTTCTTTGGATTTGAAATATAATAATTTAATTTAGATTATTTTTTAATATTTCTTCTAATAACTTTAAAATTCCGATGAATAATAACAATACACTTTAATTTAATTGAAAAGTTGTTTTTTCATTGAAATAATTTATATGGGTAAATTATAATATTAAATTTAATTATGTATAAATAGAATTTATTTTTATCATTCAATATAATGCATATAATAATAATTAATTTTAGATTAAATTCAGATGTAAAAAAACAATATTTTGTAATGTTTTATCTTATAAAAACATGCTATCTCTTTTTAAAAATTAGAATAATTTTAAATAAATTTATGAAACTTCTATATTTTTAAATTTCATAAATTTATTCCATATATGGAATTAGTAGGTCTAAATTATGTAAATAAATTTATTTTATTTTTTAGAATTATGAATAGTAAATTATGTATTTTTTATTGATACGGAAAAAAGGTAAATTTAGTAATTAAGGTTAAGAATTATATTATAATATTACCCTACCACTTGTTTTAATATCATTAGATGACTTTTTTTGGACCTAAATCATCCTTGGGTAAAAGTTGTGTCCTTTAGAAGCTACTCAGATTAGATTATGACATTTAATTTATTTTATTTTAAGAAAAAGTTAAATATGTCTTAGTAAAATTTTAATGGCTAGATATTTTTTATATAATTTTATAAAGATTATAAATTTGATTAGAAGTACTCATTTTAAATATTTAATGTCTTTAGTTATCATTGTATTTTATTTATAATTTTAAGGAAATAAATAAATACCTTAAAGGCTTATACTTTGATGTTGTAAAAATTAATTAATTGATGAGAAATCAATAAATCAATTTTATTAAAATTATAATAACCATCCCAACCTAAAAATGTGACCAAATATTAGTTTTCAATTATATCTATATTATAACCATAAAATAGTTCAATTAGTTTCCTTTTTATGCCTTATAATAGATATTGTGACACTTATATTATTTTATTTAAAGCAATTCTAATGTTTACACATTAAAATCTTAATAAGTATATCATTTTAAATGTTATATTTTCGAGAAGATAACTTTAACTAAAAATATTATTATAAATTAATCTACATTTATATTCAACATAGTATTCTTTTCAAGAAATTATTATTTTAAATAATTATACAAAATTGATGAAGTAATTATTTGATTAATAGAGATAACGAATAAATGTTATTACTAATAATAAAAAAAAGTAATTTGGACTAATTAATATGTCTAATGAATTTTATAGATGAAATTTACCTCTTAGAAAAATAATAAAATAGTTTTTTCGATGTTTACTTAATATATTAATGTCTTTAAAAATCAATTAATTGATTAATGTTAAAATTGACACTATTGAATGTTGAATAAAATAAATTATTATTTAATTAATTAAAAAAATAACCCATTTTTAAAAATATATTATAATTATTATATGGTATAAAATTTACAAAATTATATATTCACGGTCTAATTGATATAAAATAAGTAAATATTTCACCCTCCTAATATTTAAATATTTGATATCATAAATAAAATTAAATATTATAACTATGTGTTCATTAAAATTATACAATTGAAATTTAAATAAAAACATATCTAAAATTTATTTTTTGATGAGATTACAACCCTATCTCATCTCATATTATAAACTAGTACATTTTGGAGGGTTTTTATGGGGTTTTATTTTATTATAAATTAATATTTGTGTGGTTTGCAAAACTTCTGCTCACCTAAATTATAAAATGAAATATCCTCCCTCACAACTTCACTTAATGGTGGGCCTTCAATCATAGCCATACCGTAACCATTTCCATTATAAAATTCTATATAACAATCTATAAGTTCTGGTATTCTTCAAAGAAATTCACTACTGCTCCAATAGGAGAGTTATAGAAAACATGTCAAGAAGAGGTAATGTCCTCTCCCGATTATTTCAAAAATATTTCATCTTATAAATCCTCTTCATGAAAGTACATGATATCATGGCTCATGCATACATAAAAAATTCCATATCCCCGATGCAATGTGAATATTTCTGCATGTTCATCATTAAATCATGATTATAAAAATATAAATAATAAATAAATATGGTATATATTATGACAATATTATTTTGTAATGATATAAATGTGACATATGAAGGAGAACGAGATCATTTTCTACAAAACATGTAAAAGAACAATAAGTAATTAATACTCAAATAACAAGGAGTAATTAAATGTAATTAACAAATCTATTATAATATTATCATATATGATATCTTAAAAATAAATATTGTAACACCCCGAGCTTCCACGATACGCTTCTCATTCAATAATGCAATGGCTTGCATTGTACGCAACTTCGAGTTCTAAAACACCGCGACTAATCAAAGTATCTATTATGAATAGTAATAACCACTTTTTAAAATTATAGAAATTTTATATTTCAAAAGGACTTCATTTTTGGATTCAGAATATCGAAATTAGTCTATGTTGAATTTTTGGTATTTTTCTGAGAACTTCTAATTTTTTATGAATAGTGAAAAATACTTAAAAACAACTTTTTTAATAAAAATAATTTATAGTGATAAATTATACTATTTAGTGGTTTTAAAGTATAATTAGAATATATTTTTACCATTTTATCCAATGGTGGTCATTAGAATTAATTTAACATTGAAATTGGACATAAACAATTGCCTTTTTGATATAAATTGTTTCTTAAAAACACGCTATTTTTTGTGACAACAAGAATTAATTATAAAATTAATCAATGAAACTTATATGTTTGGAATTTTGTAAAATAGACATCATTTTTGAATTCGGAATATCAATTATAGCTTAGGGTGAAATTTTGGCATTGTTCTGAAAAACTTCAATTTTTGATGAATAGTGAAACCACTAAGTGGTAGTTAAATAACTGATTTTTTTCGTTTATATGAAATATTACCACTTCATGTGATTTGATTTTAAAAAATCCGACATACATGGTTGTCATTGGGAAGTAAAATGTGGTTCAATGAGATAAAAATAATTTTTGGTGAATAGTAACTTTTAAGTTCTTAATCGTGATTAGAGGTAATTAGTGTAGTTTAAGGTAAAAATAATATTTTAATAATATGAGATGAGCTTGACACTTGTCCTAATCCTATTGGATGAGTCATGGCCGACCAAGACAACCCATGAGTCAACTTGGGGACCCCATGGAGCCACTTTAGTGGGAAAATGACATTAATATATATTTATTTAATGTTAAAGTAAAAAATGACACAAACATGAAATGTTTTACTAAATCAATTTTTAAATGGGGTAATACAAGTCATATTTTTGACTATAAATAGTCATTGGAAAGATAAAAATATTTCCTACATCACAATATTTTTTTAATAATTTTTAGACATTAAATAAATTATATTATTTACAACATCATTATGATGCAGTGATGACCTCATTATTTAACGATTTTAATAAAATGAAAAGATAATGTACAATCCAAGGCTTACACATGTCAAAAGACTATTGGATGGGTATATTTCTAACCCTTATAACCATAGACACGAATTATATATGTGTGGGACCTTTATAATCCGAAAATCATTGTATAATAATGTAAAATTTCCTTACATTCCAAGAGTGCCCCCCCCCCTCTCCTCTTATAAAAGGCCCCCACCTCTACCACCTCATTCACACGTTCAAGCCCATTGGATCGGCCAAACTCTGCCCAAATAATCTCCCAACTTCACCCTCTTACTCCTAGAAGCCTCACTTTGGGCAGAACCTTTCCCAAGGAAGCCTTTGGCTCAAATCAAAAAGAGTTACCTGATTTTGAGGTAATGTCTTTTCTAATGTTGTTTTGTTTTATTTTTCTTCTCCAACCCCCTAAAATCTTTTTATTCATTTCTTTTGTAACATCACCAGTATCCTCAATATACTAGGATGTTTTTATAATATGTATTCGAGCTACACTTACACACACCTACATCTAATGGTTAAAGAACATACAGTTTCTGTGGATGGGGAATTTCTGCCTCACGAAACGATGATTGTTCAACACTCATATAACACCTTCAAAGGTGGCCATTAAGATGTCACTATATTTATATATGATATATAATATGTTTATGTTTTACTTATACTTCTGTATTTTTCATTTATGGCATACTTTATGATTTCCATTATGGGTAAAATGCGATAATTTCATTTTAGGAAATGCGGACTACCTTCCCCTCAAAGTGATTTGAATCGTTAATGCCATATGTGGGATGTATAAAGGATAGAATAAATGGTATTATACACTATATTATACTGGAATTATATTATACATTTATATAATTGTGATTTCATTCCATTAAATATGAAATAGAAATGAAAGTAGCGTTCATGCGTACGTACGGCTTACCGTCTCGATGAACGGTGCATTTCATTTCTTACCTCTAAATGTTACGTAATATTATAAATGAATGTATATACTGGATATATATGATATATATCAAATCTAAATCATGAATATAATTCTGTAGATAATGGATATTCTACCACATAAACAACTTGTAATTATAACAAGTTTATTGTTGACTCAAGTACCAAAGATCGACAAAACGACCGTTATTAACTTAAATAATTACATAGTTTTCATAACATTGTAATAAGTGATATAAAAAGGATAATGAAATTAAAAATGGTTCTTAATAAGGTATATATTAACTCTAGTTTATTATTCAGGAGGTTAAAGAATGGTCAAATCAAGTCGGACACAAGGTAAGGGAATTTCTTAACCCAATTTCCAATCTCTGGGTTAATCTCCTACTTTAAAATTATGTCATGATATTATTAGGTCCTATATTGTATTTGTACTTTCTTTATGTGTACATATAGTGAATAAACATAACAGATCTATTTCATTTTAAAAATGATCTTTTTAAGGACTTCGTCTCAATCTCCTTTCATTGAGGCATATTTTGTTTTATACACAAATTTATTTTATACAGTGTATAAACCCCTTTGACTTTTACGTTTATTCAAAAGGAATCTTTTTTATACGAAGCGTTTACTAAACAACAAAAGGGAATGTTTTTGTCGTACGTATGTGGCAACAACGACTTCTCCGCCGCCGTGACCACTATTTGAGTTTCGGCTTCCTCTTCAAGCCATACCTTTTTTAATGAAAAATAAATACCATGTTATACTTTTCTTTTATTTTCGTATTGAAAATGGTTTTGAAAGAATTTTTATTATATCAATGTGTTGTATTGATATCTTGTGATTGAAATTTATAAATGTTATGTTTCCTTTATCCATGTTTTATGTGATACGATTATGTTATGGTTTATGATATGTTTAAACCTATTCATATGAGGAATGCATTGGACTTAATAAGATATGGGTGGAGACCGCTATAGCTCCTCGATGCATCGGTAGGTATAATGAGACAACTAGACGTGGAATTGGCTGATGCCCTTTCCCAATTTGATTTATGGTTTTGGCCGAGGCCTTAATCATTTTAGACGTATTGGCCGAGGCCTTGAAAAAATGTTTCAGAATGTCTGTCATTATAAATTCCCTCATTATGAAAGTGGTTATTGATATTTCATGTTATTATTCGACCAGTAGAATATCCATGTGAAGAAGTGAATGGCATTATCTCGTTTTACTTTTTCCATATTATGTTGATGTTCAAGTTTAAAAGGCTTTTGTTTTAGTTATACATTGCCTTAAATGTTTATGTCTATTTATGAAAGCTTCCGCAATATTGTTATCCTTACTGAGCATCTGAGCTCACCCCTTTCAATGTTTTAATATTTTCCAGGATGTGAATAAGTATTTTATGATTGAACTGCAGGGATAGTCAAAAGAGGATATGAGTGTGGACTATGAAGACTTTGTTATTAGTTTTTCACTTTATGATGTAATGTAACATTTATGAATGTATCTAGTGTTTCCAAGGCTACTAAACTAATCGGTATTTCGAGACTTGATCTTTTGTGATCATGCCAATGTTATGAAGTAATGCACCGACTCAGGGTAGTTGGGGTTGGGGCGTTACAGTTGGTATCATAGGAAGTTTAGTACTAACCTTGGAAGCTAGATTTAGATAAACTCTGATTAGAGCACATAGCCCGGAGATAGACTTTGAGGATTATTATAGATGAACTTCCTAGAATTTTGGTATTATAGAGAATTTGTGAGTTTTCCAAGCAATACATCCTTGTCTGGATACGCACAGGTAGAGGCAGCTCTGGCACAGATGTACCTAGGTGTAAAACCCAAAAACACCGCTTTGAGCTAGACTCGAACGGGAAATGGTGCACGACAACGGGCCTTGCTGCACTCTTGCTTACGACACTCCCGGGGGATATGCTTAGGATAATTCTCATTTTCGTTACAAACCACTATGAAGGGTTATGAGTATATAATTTATCAAAGAAAACATTTCTTTTTATGATTATGGATTATATTTATAAATAGTTCAATTTATGTAAACTGTTTTACAAATATGGAATTATGTATTTTAATTCATAAACTAATCTAGTTTATGCCATTGTTTATAAATGGCGCCTAGTGGAAGGAATGGAAACCATATCAATGCACACACTCCTTGTAGGGATTTCCCTCCTGCTCAAGATAATTATTGTGGATCTGGAGAAACAACTGGTGCTGATCAACTTATTACCATACTGGGACAACTCACTCAGGTTATGAATAATAACCTTACTCATATGGAGCACCCTGATCCGCAACGTGGAGGATCAATGTTAGACCGCTTCATGAGGCAACAAACACCAACATTTAATGGGGTAAAACTCCGTTAGTAGCTGAGCAATGGATAAACTCCTTAGAGAAAATATTCCACGCCTTGGGGAGTAACGAAAGGGAGAAGGTTATCATGGCAGTTTATCGCCACACTGGAGATGCTGATCAATGGTGGTCATTGATTCAAAATACAAATGAAGATGAAGAAGTATCAAGTATGGAATGGAGAGAGTTCAAAGAGCTTTTCCTAGAAAAATACATTCCACATGACCATCGAGCAGATATGGAAAGGCAATTTTTGAGTCTGAGACAAAAGGAGGATGAGAATGTCGCAAAGTATGAGGCCAACATTACAAGGTTAGCAAGGTATGCTGCAGATTATATACGTTACCCAAGATTTAAGATTGATCATTTCTTTGATGGGTTAAAACCATTCCTCCGTCGAGCTTTAGTATTATAATCTTTCTCAACATACGAAGATATTGTCTCATGTGCTATCAAGACAGAAAAAGAATTCTCTAAGTCTTATGACAAAAAAGTAAAGCAAGAGAAGAATAGAACAGTGGAACAAGAGACAGATAAAGGGAAAAAGGGAAAGAAGGATTTTCCATTATGTGATAATTGTGGGAAGAATCACCCTGGTACTTGCCTAAAAGGAATGTGAGTTTGTTATAAATGTGGAGAAAAGGGTCACCAGGCTCGTGATTAGAAGGGAAACAAAGAGGCTATCAAAGTTGAATTCTATAATTGTAGAGAAATGGGTCATTATGAAAATGAATGTCCTATGCGTCAGGGAAACTTACCTCAGAAAAGGCCAAGGGATCAAGGCCAATCTTATGCTGTGACTACAGTTGAAGCGGAATAATTAATGTATTGGTGCTTTTGGACTCATGGATTATATTCTGGTTATTAGAATAATGTGATATATACGGATTGTACTACAGTACATGTTGATTTCAATAAGGTTTTAATATGATGAAGGTAATCATATTTTTAGTATGTGAAAAAAGAGAAACATTAATTTGTTTGGGGAATCTGATGTTACAATTGATTTTGGAATTTTGACACCTTTTAGAGAAAGTCTGGACATGGGTATTTTGGATAACTATAAAGGTTGGAATGGATTAAGTTGAACTTTGGATAGTATTGTTTAAGGTTAATACATTTATGAAGATTATTTTTGGAATAGTATAGTACTATATTTTTAGGAAAAGGACAACCTGCAGGGTGGGGCATAACCCTTCACATCGGACAAAGCTGTAGGAATCGAACCCACAACCATAGTGCGACAGGCCTTTATTTCCTACCACTAGCCTACAGGAAGTCCCTGGTTATTACAAAATAATTTTACTAATCTAAATGGTATGTGTTATCATTTGGAACCTTATAAAATTTGGATAAATAGAATATTTTTGAGTTTTATTATCTTTTTGAGTGAAAAATGAGTTTGTGGTAGAAATTAGTTGAAGGTTGAAACTCTACTTGTCAAGAATAAATATATATACCTATCTCTTATTCAATGAATAAATTAATTCTTAAACTTTAGTAAAGGGATATTAAAACAAAAAAAATGTGTTATCCTAATACCATATGTGTTGTTGAACTGATGATATTTTAAATCAAAATAGATTGAAGTCTTTGAGGCCCTCAATTTGAAAGTTGATTGTGATTGATGACCTCAATCACTCTCTACAAATAATAACGTTTTTCCTCCAATTTTATGTCTCTAATTTCCACCAATGTTCTCCG
Organism: Viscum album; assembly: GCA_963277665.1. Taxonomy (NCBI): domain Eukaryota; kingdom Viridiplantae; phylum Streptophyta; class Magnoliopsida; order Santalales; family Viscaceae; genus Viscum; species Viscum album. Next base: position 128,630,611 of record OY728131.1, on the reverse strand, counting down.
AATCGAGATCATAATTGGGTGGTGACTTTTTCATTTCCCTTTCCCTCTTATTACGGCTAAATTTTATTAATCTTATTTCCGATGTGGGTTTTCCACAAAGGTATTTTCTCTTTTCAACCTTTTATTTTCAAATAAAAAAATTTCAAATTGCGAGGACACAATTTATTGAAGGAGGGGAGAATGTAACATCCCGAGCTTCCACGATACGCTTCTCATTCAATAATGCAATGGCTTGCATTGTACTCATATTCGAGTTCTAAAACACCGCGACTAATCAAAGTAGCCGTTATGAATAGTAATAACCACTTTTTAAAATTATAGAAATTTTATATTTCAAAATGGACTTCATTTTTGGATTCGGAATATCGAAATTAGCCTATGTTGAATTTTTTGTATTTTTCTGAGAACTTCTAATTTTTTATGAATAGTGAAAAATACTTAAAAAAAACTTTTTTAATAAAAATAATTTATAGTGATAAATTATACTATTTAGTGGTTTTAAAGTATAATTAGAATATATTTTTACCATTTTATCCAATGGTGGTCATTAGAATTAATTCAACATTGAAATTGGACATAATCAATTGCCAATCTTTTGATATAAACTGTTTCTTAAAAACACGCTATTTGTTGTGACAGCGGGAATTAATTATAAAATTTATCAATGAAACTTATATGTTTGGAATTTTGTAAAATAGACATCATTTTTGAATTTGGAATATCAATTATAGCTTAGGGTGAAATTTTGGCATTGTTCTGAAAAACTTCAATTTTTGATGAATAGTGAAACCACTAAGTGGTAGTTAAATAACTGATTTTTTCGTTTAAATGAAATATTACCACTTCTGTGATTTGATTTTCAAAAATCCGACATACATGGTTGTAATTAAGAAGTAAAATGTGGTTCAATGAGATTAAAATAATTTTTGGTGAATAGTAACTTTTAAGTTCTTAATCGCGATTAGAGGTAATTAGTGTATTTTAAGGTAAAAATAATGTTTTAATAATATGAGATGAGCTTTAAACTTGTCCTACTCCTATTGGATGAGTAATGGCCGACCAATACAACCCATGGGTCAACTTGGGGACCCCATGGAGCCACTTTAGTTGGAAAATGACATTAATATATATTTATTTAATGTTAAAGTAAAAATTGAAACAAACATGAAATGTTTTTCTAAAACAATTTTTTACATGGGGTTATACAAGTCATATTTTTGACTATAAATAGTCATTTGAAATTTAAAAAGATTTCATACATCATAGTATTTTTTATAATTTTTAGACATTAAATAAATTAAATTATTTACGACATCATTATGATGCAAAGATGACCTCATTATTTAACGATTTTAATAAAATGAAAATATAATGCACAATCCAAGGATTAAAATTGTCAAAAGACTATTGGATGGGTATATTTCGAACCCTTATCACCTTTTCCACGAATTATATTAGTGTGGGACCTTTAGAATCTGAAAAGCATTGTATAATAATGTAAAATTTCCTTACTTTCCAAGAGTGCCCCCGCCCCTCCTCTTATAAAAGGCCCCCACCTCTACCACCTCATTCACACTTTCAAGCCATTTGGCTCGGTCAAACTCTACCCAAATAATCTCTCAACTGCCCCCTCTTACTCCCAGAAGCCTCACTTTGGGCAGAACCCTTCCCAAGGAAGCCTTTGGCTCAAATCAAAAAGAGTTACCTGATTTTGAGGTAATGTCTTCTCTAATGTTGTTTTGTTTTATTTTTCTTCTCCAACCCTCTAAACTCTTTTTATTCATTTATTTTGTAACAACAACAGTATCCTCAATATACTAGGATGATTTTATAAGAAGGATTCGAGCTACACTTACACACGCCTACATCTAATGGTTAAAGAACATACGGTTTCCGTGGATGGCGAATTTCTGCCTCACGAAACGATGATTGTTCAACACTGATATAACACCTTAAAAGGTGGCCATTAAGATGTCACTATATTTATATATGATATATAATATGTTTATGTTTTAATTATGCTTCTGTATTTATCATTTATGGCATACTTTATGACTTCCATTATGGGTAAAACGCGATAATTTAATTTTAGGAAGTGCGGACTACCGCCCCCTCAAAGTGATTTGAATCGTTAATGCCATGTGTGGGATGTATAAAGGATGTAGTAAATGGTGTTATACACTATATATTACTGGAATTATATTATACATTTATATCATTATGATTTCATTCCATTAAATATGAAATAGAAATGAAAGTAGCGTTCATGCGTAAGTACGGCTCACCGTCTCCATGAACGGTGCATTTCATTTCATACCTCTAAATGTAACGTAATATTATAAATGAATGTATATACTGGATATATATGATATATATGACATATAAATCATGAATATAATTCTGGAGATAATGGATATTCTACCACATAAACAACTTGTAATTATAAGAAGTTTATTGTCGACTCAAGTACCAAAGATCGACAAAACGACCGTTATTAACTAAATAATTACACAATGTTCATAACATTGTAATAAGTGATATAAAAAGGATAATGAAATTAAAAATGGTTCTTAATAAGGTATATATTAACTCTAGTTTATTATTCAGGAGGTTAAAGAACGGTCAAATCAAGTCGGACACAAGGTAAGGGAATTTCATAACCCAATTTCAAATCTCTGGGTTAATCTCCTACTTTCAAATTATGTCATGATATTATTATGTCCTATATTGTATTTTTACTTTCTTTATGTGTACATATAGTGAATACACATAACAAATCTATTTCATTTTAAAAATGAACTTTTTAAGGACTTCATCTTAATCTCCTTTCATTGAGGCATATTTTGTTTTATACACAAATTTCTTTTATATGGTGTATAAACCCCTTTGACTTTTACGTTTATTCAAAAGGAATATTTTTTATACGAAGCGTTTACTAAACGAAAAAATGGAATGTTTTTGTCGTACGTATGCGGCGACAACGACTTCTCCGCCGCCGTGACCACTATTTGAGTTTCGGCTTCCTCTTCAAGCCATAACTTTTTTAATGATAAACTAATACCATGTTATAATATTCTTTTATTTTTGTATTGAAAATGGTTTTGAAAGCATTTTTATTATATCAATGTGTTGTATTGATATCTTGTGATTGAAATGTGGAAATGTTATGTTTCCTTTATCCATGTTTTATGTGAGACGATTATGTTATGGTTTATGATATGTTTGAACCTATTCATATGAGGAATGCATTGGACTTAATAAGTGACGGGTGGAGCCTGCTATAGCTCCTCGATGCATCGGTAGGTCTCATGAGACAACTAGACGTGGAATTGGCCGAGGCCCTTTCCCAATTTGATTTATGGTTTTCGCCGAGGCCTTTATCATTTTAGACGTCTTGGCCGAGGCCTTGACAAAATGTTTTAGAATGTCTGGAATTATACATTCCCTCATTATGAAAGTGGTTATTAATATTGCATGTTATTAATCGACCAGTAGAATATCCATGTGAAGATGTGAATGGCATTATCTCGTTTTACTTTTTCCATATTATGTTGATGTTCAAGTTTAAAAGGCTTTTGTTTTAGTTATACATTGCCTTAAATGTTTATGTCTATTTATGAAAGTTTCCGCAATATTGTTATCCTTACTGAGCATCTGAGCTCACCCCTTTCAATGTTTTAATATTTTCCAGGATGTGAAGAAGTATTTTATGAATGACCTTCAGGGATAGTCAAAAGAGGATATGAGTGTGGACTATGAAGAATTTGTTATTAGTTTTTCAATTTATGATGTAATGTAACATTTATGAATGTATCTAGTGTTTCCAAGGCTACTAAACTAATCGGTCTTTCGAGACTTGATCTTTTGTGATCATGCCAATGTTACCAAGTAATGAACCGACTCTGGGTAGCTGGGGTCGGGGCGTTACAAATATGATTCATAAATATGTCAATTAAATTATTTAAATCAATATAAAATAGTTTTAGATACATAAAGAGGAAATTATACATAAGGTAAGGGATAATTTTACAATCCCATTATTATCCAAGATTATTAAAATATAAGTAATTATGGGTTTATTTTTTCATCCATCCCCACATTTTTTAAATATGTAATGTTATTTATAATCTTCTACAATTTTTTGAAGTTAATTTTACCAAATGTTTAAATTTTATTAAACAATGTGAAAAGAATATTTTTTTGTTACTCAATATGAGGTACCTTTTAACTTCTCAGAAAAAATAATAGGAGATTTTTTTACATTATACCGAATTAATGTATTTTTACCTCTTCCAAGCACATTATTTCGATGAATATTACTTTACACGATTTCAATTTTCTTTTGAAATTAATTATCTTCTTATAAAATTACCTGTAATTTGGAGAAAAGAAAACATTTCTGAATAAGAAACAATATTTTCCTCATGAATTAATATCAAGTGTTTTATCAAGATTATTTTCTATCTAAGATGAATTTATTTAAATTGGGTTATGTTTCCTTCCATATTATTAATATTTTTTTATTCTGTTTATAATGATGTGTTATTTATGAAATCCATTTATTCTATATGGATTATGGAGGAATGATGTTTAAGAAATCCTTTTTATTCTTTGGGTTATGCTATGATGAATGATTTATGTTTTTATAGCACACATATGAATTATTTAATTATGAGATGGTAGTGACCTATATCTCCCTCAATTGAATAGGGTAATGATTTATATCTCATCAAATAAACACGGGTGTAACATGAAATGATCTCAGTTCAGTAATACATGGCTGGAACGAGGAGTTAACTCAATTTTGTAATGGTCTTTATCCTATATGATGGTTTTTGTTATGATCCATGACTAATATGAAATGATTTTCTATGCATATGTGTATACCAAAAAAATTCATAACTTATGTTATGACTTTTCAGATAATTTTCATTTATTTTTATGAACTATCATAATTTATCTCACAGTATGATATCATGATCATACATATGCAGGATATGATTTTTAAATATTACGTTCTTATGTATTATAATGATGATATGATTTATATATCCCTTTTTACCATTATTGAGAATTCAAGATCACCCTTTTATATGATTCTTTTCCCAAGGTCATTAAGACGACTATTAAGTAAGGTATGTCAATAGGGTGTCGAGTTATGGAGAAATAAGTTGGAGATAATGAATATGTTTTATGAACCAGTTTTTTATGTTTCCTAATTTATAACGACACTATAACTATATAGACCTATCATAGATTTGTCATTTTTTGTAATGAATATTCTTCAACATTGATGTAATATCAATTTATTAAATGTTTCTGTCGTTATAAACATGGTCATACATTCCCTTACATAATAAGAGGATAGGTGTCACGTAGGCCTATAATGAAATTTAATAATAGATTAAATGAAACCAATCACGTACAATGGTCTGAAATATGATCATGTTCATTCAAATGTGTGAAATGAATTATGTATTTTAACAAAAATATAATTAATTTTTAGTCATTCTAATTTATGTTAAACCATGCCTGAATGAATTAAATATACTCTTTAATTAATCAATTTTATTATCATAAATCTAAACAAAAATTCCTTATGATTGTAACTCAAAATAAATTTTAAAAAATAAAATCAATTTATTTAAAATTAATTTTGAACATAAATGTACCTTGGAGGCAATATGGTGAGTCCCCATTCGATCTACACAAAATGTATTATACTCATATATTTTTTACACTTTCAAAATATTTTATACATAGATTATCATGTACTTTTATGATGTGATCTATCAAATTAATGATTAAATGGATTACATGATTTTTCTATGACATGTAATGATTCAATGAATATAGAGTAATAATTTCAATACGACTCATGCATGATTTTCATATACGAACATTATTATGAAATTAATTCAAAATTTATATATAAATATTAAAACCCATCAAATGGTGTGTCCAATCAACATAATTAACACATTCAAGAACATTATAATAATATTTACTCATTATAATAAATTAATATTAATTCTATTCAATTTATTTTAAATACTATCCGTGTAAAATCTAGCTAAAAAACATGTAATTTTTTTACCATTTATCTACCATAAAAGCATTGAGACTTGGTGTGTAAAATGTTCCATGGAAAATATTAGAGTACATGGAGTGTACATGGGATACAAATCATGTGGTCTTTGAGTTACATGGTCATCGGTCAAGTAGGTCGTGTATGAAGATACATGGCGCATGTGTGACTAATGTACTACACATCGTGTATGTGGGCTACACAGTTAGCGCATCAGATGACTTTGCGCTAGGAAGGCTCAGTCACATGTGGTGCATAATTAATTTCACTATATATAATATGTGCACACCCCTTGAATTAATTCCAAATTTATTCTGGGTGAATTAAACACTTGTACACTACATGTACCTACATGTTACATGGTGTTTACTCTTGCATTATCCAACCAGATTCCATTGCACATCTTGATGATTTCTTTGATTATATATCATTTATAACATTAAAATATTTTATTATACATACGAGAAAAAAGGATGAACCATATCTCATTATTCATTTTAAAGAACAATTAAACTTGAATATAAAACTAAATGAAAAATGCATAAATCAATCAACCATTTTTAAATAATTATAAATAACGAGGTGACCACTTTGATACCACTTGTAGCTTCTGGGTGCAATGGAAGAATGTGAAGGGTCATACCCAACATATTTTTTTTTCATGATAGGAGATCATTTTGATATATTACATGATGATAAGTTGTGTGATTAATGGAATTCTATCAATAAATATTGTAAATGGATAAAGAATTGGATCTAGAGAGAATATCATTTGATATTATTTTTAATCTATTTTTTTAATAAAATTATTAATTTTTGAGAATTAATTCCTCATTCATGGGTATGACTGTAGATATACATTGTACCATCGTTTAATTTTAGGAATCTATAGAATATTCCCTTTAGCGGTGATATACACATATTCCACAAATCTATGAATGTCACTATAGAATGCTCAAGGTTCTGGCAGAGTAAATACAATAACTTGTAATGTCCACCTTTGATCACCAAGATAATTTTTTCAAAATTATTATCATCGATCTCTCTTTTACTGAGAGTGGTAGTGGGAGGATTATTGATCCATGTTCTGGGGATTGTTCTTTGAAAAGTGAGCTCTCTATGGCTTGGAGAGGATTATCCGAGTTCATTGTGTACAAAAAAGTAAATGAATTTGATCTATTAAAAAATTATATAAATGGGTTTATATATTACTATGGTTAGAAAAAAATAATTTCAAAAGTTCCATATATTATTTATTTAATCCCTTATAGAACTCCATGTCTAAAATAATAATCAAAATAATATTTTCTCGATATGTTTAGAACTTCTGAATTAAAATTAAATATTATTTATCCTAATAGTATTAAATATATATTATTTCTCACTTTAACATTAACACAGGGTCTTCCATTCCTCCATAATATTTATCAGGCCTTAAGTAATGAATATTTATTTATAAAATATATATCACGACATTTTTCACCAATAAATAAATAAATATTATATTCACTAAATAAAAAACTAATATTTATTAATCATTTCTCTCATATAATATTCTCTCTCGAATTACTGGTAATTGAACGATATGTGATCATGAAAACCTTATTATTTATTAAACCATATGATGAAATAATAATTAATCATCTTATTAAATAATAAATAATAACATATTATTTAACTGTGATTCTGGATACAATTAGTATGTGATCTGCATAGAATCATTCAATGTGGAATTTGGTGGAGAAACCTATAGTCGAAAATTAGCATCTAACCAAACTCGAAGGAACCCGTAGAGAAATAAGTTAATGATTTCATTACATAATACCTCATATGGATGGTTACTGTGTAATATTTAACAATTATCAAAATATAAATAATCATAAAGGATTCATGATGGTTCCATAAACTTATGTGCTCGAGGTACCATTCATTTAATTTATAGAAATTGAACTTACTTATAGAACACCATGTCCATGGATTTATTTAATGTATATCATTTCCATCAATGGTTATGAGATATAATCATTTGTCAAAGGATATAAGGGAGAAATCGTTTCTCCCATTATTCATTAATGTAATATTATTCGTTAAACACCATTTGTATCCTACCATACCATGAACATATATCATCACAGTTTTCATCATTACATCAAAGTAACAAACTTATAATACATGTTATTAATAATCATATAGTCTAATGATCTATATACACATCTGTATATAGGAACAATCAATGATACATAAGAATATGGATTTCCTACTGGTGGGACTCATTCTCCGAATATAATACAATAGATATTACCAAGGGAATACAATGAGATGGTTCCTTGAAGTCATATGAGTGTCCCCGATGATAGTCTGAATCATTTTATTCCTTCAAAACACATAATATGACTATAGAAAATATTTTAAAAATATTGTCATGATACTTTTCGGTTCTCAACATAGTGGGGAACTGATATGTCCTTTTAATACAATAGTTATGTCACGACCCGTCCTCGGGGCCCGTGTCGTGACTACCCCAAGCACGCCTTCCATAGGCCAGGGGCTGGTGACTAGCACCAAGGCGTAGATCCCGGAAAAAGGGAAGGAATTGCCTTTGAAAAGTAATCAAGCACTACAGAGTAAGCAAGCGGAAAAGTAAACACTAAGTGAAAACTGTAACAAGCTGTTCTGAAAGTAAAAGGGGCTGGATATACAAGCCCAATTGTAAAGTACAACTGAAAGGGGAAAAACAGCAACTGAAAGGAAAAGCCGCTGCGTCGAGCAATCCTATGAAAGTCCCACCTGAAGGGTGAGTACAGATAGCCTCCACAGCTCCTCGGTCCAGCCATCCGCTCCGAGTACACCCCGCCCAGTGGTCCACCTCCTGGTACCGTCCTGCTCCGCAAGCCTCCACCACGATCAGCGTTGTCCTTCGTCTGCAACCAACACAACGTAGTGCGGGCATAGCCCGTGCAGGGGTGAGTATAAGATACTCAGTAGGGACCCCGAGACCCTCGATGGTCTCTCGAAATCCACAAGGAATAAGATACAATCACGAAGTAACATCCGACACTGCTTAGGTATATGCCCATACATATACCTAAGTCATCAATTCCTGTTCGGCTACAACATCCGAGCCCAAGCACAACCCAGTCCACACAGGAAAGAAAAACGTCAATCCACACAGGATAGCACAACACAATCCACAAAAGAAAGAAAAACGTAATCCACATAGTATATCACAACACATTCTATAAAAGAGAGTAAACAGTACTCAGCTCACACAGGTACTTCCTCATATGACGTTAGAGATGATCAGATGTAGCCACTGATTCATCTGAGCCGTCGGACCCACAAAGCATCTGTAGGTACTAACCCTCGCAATGACCCACACAAGATCGATCATGAAGTTGAACCCAAAGCTGTTGGGAAACTCCTTCTCCATCAAGTACAGTGGTTATGCAGCTATAACCAAGCGCTTCCCTCTTACCATGGACTGTTGTAGTTCTCCACCTATCGGGTACTGTGGGCCTACTGCTACAACCAAGCGCTCCTCCATTGTGGGTTTGACGCTACAACCAAGCGCTCACCTATGCCGCTACAACCAAGTGCACCTCTGTCGTGGGTCTGCCGCTACAACCCAGCGCTACCCTGTGCCCCTACAACCAAGCGCACCACTGTTGTGGGTCTGCCGCTACAACCAAGCGCGCCCCTGTGCCGCTACAACCAAGCGAACCTCTGTCGTGGGTCTGCCGCTACAACCAAGCGCCCCACTGTGCCGCTACAACCAAGCGCACCTCTGTCGTGGGTCTGCCGCTACAACCAAGCGCTCCCTTGTGCCGCTACAACCAAGCGCACCTCTGTCGTGGATCTGCCGCTACAACCAAGCGCTCCCCTGTGCCGCTACAACCAAGCGCACCTCTGTCGGGCTATCCGTAACACACCGAGTCGTTCGATCAGCAGTCTTCATGTCTCAACCGGCTCTAGGGTTTCCACACACAGCATGCTCGTTCCAGGAGGATCCACTCTACGAGCTAAGAGGTCGATGCATCAACTGACATGTAGTACGGATTTGATGTATCCCAAGATGTACCATAGTAATTACTTCCGAAAACACGGAGGATTCCCGTACTGTTTCTCATCATCGTCGCAGTCGAATACACTGAGGATCTCTGTACAGTCGTCGTCGTCACATCAGTAGTTGCAGCCAGCTCTAGGATTCCCGCACACAGCAAGCTCGTTCGGGAGGGTCTGCTCCACGAGCCGAGAGGCTGATACATCAACTAACACAAGTTCCAGAGTTGATGTATCCAATAGTTCTATATCATCAATAGGAACTCAACTTCGTAGACGGCGCGTTAATCGGACGCCCGATCTGAGAGTTATTGGCTTTTCCGTCCCAGGGCTCCGGTTGGTTTCTAAGGAAAAACCAACCTGATCGTACTCCACCTGCATCCAAACCTCGGGCGGAGTATTCCAAAAGATCCGTCTCACTTAGAGGAAAACAACAATGTCGATGACACGTCAATCAGACGTCCAAAGCTCAAGATATGAGCTTTTCCGCTCCGAGGGCCTGGTTGGTTTCGTGTACGAACCAACCCGACCGTACGCAAAATTTTCCAAAACCTTGAGTGTAATATACCGAAACGACCGTTTTGACCCAAGGATCGCATCGCCGTTGACGGAGCGTCGTTCGGAGGTCCGTAGCTCATGTTACGGGCAAAAGACCGAAAACGGTCTGAAGACGGGGGGTCTGGGCCCGAACCGACCCGGCCCAACCCCCTTGGGTCGGTCCGAACCGGTTCGACCCGACCCGGGCCCGGGTCGGACCCGGTTCGGTGTGGCCCGGCATGGCTCGGCCGAGCGGTCGAGCGAGGCAGCCGCGGGGCACTGACCCTACGGGATGGAAGAGTCGTGGCCCTCGAGGGGCCGCGCTGGAATCAGCGGACGCGGCCTTTGCCGCGTCCCGTGTGTGTGAGCTGGACCCGCGCGGCCGTGGGTCCGCTGGCCACCGCCGCCTCCGGCCGCCAGAGGCTTCCGCGGGCCACCGGAGTTGCTCTGGTGCTCCATTTTCCTTCCCATCTACGCCGCTGCTCCTCCCGGGTCCCATTATTCACTGCGGAAACATCAAATCGCCCTTGCGTCACGTTTTGTCGTCGCCCGCCAAATCCGCACAATAACGAAGGACTGCAGAGGGTTGTCGGGCCTTGTTCGTTTGGCCCGCACCCTCTGCGTTAGGCGATAACAATTGGGAAGAATAATCAACATATCAAACAACAATTTTAATAAATTAAAATTGTTCTTATGAAACCGAGTTCTTTGTTTTAAAAGAAATGATCACGGGAAAAAAATAAATTATTTCACAACAACCCCTACCTCGTCAAGTCATCGCACACATGTTCTTCGCGGAAGGAAGGGACCGTCGCGTCGTCGCGGTATCCAGCGTTCCATCGACGAAATAAACGGATGATCGAAGATTTTGTTGCGGATGAAAGAACATTGCAGAAGAGCGTCGCGGGAGAGGAAATGTCGGTGTCGCGGCACACGGCGTCGCATCGTCGATATCCGCGGGTTTGGAGTCCTTCGTCGGAGGCAAGCATTCTTCGCGTTCTTCGTGAAGGTGGATGAAGAATTTGAGGTTTCTATTAAATCCTCTCAATGAACAACCCTTAAGGAGAAAAAGTTTTGGTATTATTTAATTATCATGCCAACAAATGGAAAAGAGATAAATAACGACCCATTAATTCATAGAATTAATTCAACGAATAAAACTGCCCAATTAAATGATGCGTTAAGAATTTAAGAAAACGCGTCAGTTGACTTTCATAAAAATGGGTTTTCGCTGGTGCGTTACTTGGGGGAAAAGAAAGGGTGGGGCTCGTGCGGGCCCCACCTCACAAATATCCTACCAAGAGGGTGGGATATTTTTGGATAGCACCCTATCCGCATCAACTCAGCTTAAAGAGCTTGAAGTGGTCTTTATGCGGCTTTAAGTGAAATTAAAATAAAATTGTCGCACAATTTTATTTTATTTCATAACATAAAACCCAAAAATTAAAAACCACAACTGAGCAAACGCAACTCCGGAAGAGGCGTTTCTAAGAAAATACCAGCACTGCGATTCCATCGGTGCCTTCAGAATTCGATTCCGAGCACCGGTTCAAAAGTTAGAAAAACCCATTCATTCGTCCACTAAACGTACCCGAGCCAAACTTCGGAAAATGATTCCGGGCACACCGGGCCTTGGAATCAGGTGTCGTCAGAAACTCCATTATTGTAAAATTACAAGGAAAATTTATGAAAAAAAATTCCTTGAAATTTATGGGTATTTACATTACTCCCACCACAGGGCTTTACGCCCCCGTAAAGCTTCACCACAATTTTAGGGATACAAAGGCGGTACTGAGCACACATCTGAGCCTACCGCTCCCAAGTGCTCTCTTGGAGGTTACCGAGCTGTCATCCGAAGAGAACTAGAGGAATCGATCGTTCACGTAGGACCCGCTCCTGTCGATCCTCGATCTCCACTGGGACCTCCGCAAAAAGTCACCCCATCATCAAAGACCAGCTCCCCATAGTCAATGATATGAGCCGGGTCGTGCACGTATCTCCTCAGCTAAGATACATGGAAGATTTCGTGCACCTAGTGCAACTGAGGTGGTAGAGCCAGGCAATAAGCCATCTCTCCAGTCCTGCTGAGGACCTGGAAGGGTCCGATGAAGCGTGGAGACAACTCGCCACTTCGGCCAAATCTCTGTAATCCACGTCGAGGTGAGACCTGCAAGAAGACGTGGTCGCCATCCTCGAACTCTAGTGGCCTCCACCACCTGTCAGTAAAAGACTTCTGTCGGCTCTGAGTTGTCCTCATCCGCTCCAGGATGACCTGGACCTTCTTAGTCGTGGCCTGGACCATCTCCGGTCCCACAAGAGATTCTAAAATTTCTTCTTTTCCAATAAGAGAAATCTGGTCTCATCCCCTGGATGAACAACTTACTTTGCCTAATACAGTCAATCTCGACATGGATGGTACAAATCCGTACCACGGATGACGTCGTAAGGCCTCGACGCTACTACCAAGAGATCCAACCATTACTATCGCCTCCAAGGGTTGAGTCACACTGTCGGCATCAGTGTGTGGTAACTGGGTCTCCTCCAGAAGATGTCTCACAAGTGAGGGTCAAGTCAACCGTCTAAACTAGAACCACTTAGTAATAACACATAAGAGGACAAGAATAAAAACATCACCAAGGTATGAGTCTTTTATTGTTGCAACTCATAATACGAAGACACTACACCATAGAAACATGGAACTAGATGTACAAAAGACATATCCACTAGTTTCGTTCCTGTCCATCTGCTTCCGGAGCTCCATGATCGTAGGCCTCAGCTGCCTGAATCTGAGCTCTCCCATGTCCTCCTGTCCCCTGCGGTCGGGGTGGACCTCCTGGTGGTGGTGGTGGCAACACCCCGAAGCGTCGTCCACCTCCAACTGCACGACCAGCTCCCCTACCAAGGCCGCCTGCTCCTTGCGGCCCGCCCTGATCGAACCTATGCCTCTGCCTGGGGGGTCCTTCGTTCATCTGCTGGTCATCCGTATGGCGGGTCGGACAGTCACGATCCATGTGACCAATCCCGCCGCATGAGTAACACTGCCCTCTCATGGAAAGTCGTTGTCCACCCCTAGTGCCTCGCACAACCGATCCAGAGTCATGCTGTCGACCACCTGTAGGTCTAGTCCTCTTGGACCCCTGCGTCATATGTCTACTGCCTGCTGCAGAAGACTCTGCTGCATGCCGGCAAGTGGTGGGTCCTGCTGCTGGAGACTGCTCCACAAGGAAACTCTCCACTAAGAGGGCTCGCTCCAACACCCCTGCCTGAGTCGGAATGTTGAGGGAGATCATCAAAGCCCTGATCTCGTGTCTCACTCCCTGCTCGAAGGTCCGGGCTCGGAAGAACGAGTCCCGTACCATATCTTTGGAGTAGCGCGAGAGATCGGTAAATCTCGCCGCGTACTGTGCGACCGTCAAGCTGCCCTGCCGCAGCTGAAGAAGCTCCTGGATGCGCACCGCATAGAGGGTGGCCGGGACGAACTCTGAGTGGAAGAGGCTCTCAATGTCCGTCCAGAGAAGAGATGCCTCGTCGTGCACCTGGAGTATCAAGCTCCACCATCGGCCCACTTCTGTGTGCAGTAGGCTCGCCGCGAGGAACCCCATGAGGTCTGCTGGTGTCCTCACTAGCCTGAAAACTCGTACGACCGCCTCCAGCCAGTCCTCGGCTGTCTGGGGGTCCGTTTCCCCATGAAACTGGGGTTGTCGCTGGCACTTGAACTCGTGCAGAGCTCCGAGCCGACGTGCATCATCAGCGGTCGTGGCAGGGAGCATCAGTGGCTCGGCGGGTTAAGGTACCACCGGTGCCTCTACTGACAAGGAGCCTTGCACTAAAGCCTCCTCGCTCGGTGGGCTGTCATCACGCTCCACTCTCAGAACCCTAGCTGGATGCCATCGTGGGGCCATCCTGAAAAGAAATAGGTGCGCCACGGTCAGAACAATATACCTGGTGAGCTGACACAAGTAATCACAAAGAAAACTTGAACACTCATGCAATCAATGTTTTCGTGCATTAAGTCGGAAATCAGAAGTCAGGGTCCTGGTGTACGGATACATCGGCCGCCGCACCAACACTGGACTCCCTAGACTGATAACCACACCCAATATGCTAAACTCTATTGCTTCACATAGAAGAAAGATCAGAGTCTGCGTTAGAACCGAACTCCTCTGATACCAATTTGCCACGACCCGTCCTCGGGGCCCATGCCATGACTACCCCATGCCCGCCTTCCATAGGTCAGGGGATGGCGACTAGCACCAAGGCGTAAATCCCGGAAAAAGGGAAGGCATTGCCTTTGAAAAGTAAACAAGTACTACAGAGTAAGAAAGCGGAAAAGTAAACACTATGTGAAAACTGTAACAAGCTGTGCTGAAAGTAAAAGGGGCCCGAAATACAATCCCAACTGTAAAGTACAACTGAAAGGGGAAAAAATCAACTGAAAGGAAAAGCCGCCACGTCGAGCCGTCCTATGGAAGTCCCACCTGAAGGGTGAGTACAGATATCCTCCACATCTCCTCGGTCCAACCGTCCGCTCTGAGTACACCCCGCCCAGTGGTCCACCTCCTGGAATTGTCTGGCTCCGCAAGCCTCTGCCACGATCAGCATTGTCCGTCATCTACAACCAACACAACGTAGTGCTGGCATAGCCCGTGCAGTGGTGAGTATAAGATACTCAGTAAGGACCCCAAGACCCCCGAAGGTCTCCCGAAATCCACAACTAATAATATACAATCACGAAGTAATATCCAACACAGCTTAGGTATATGCCCATACATATACCTAAGACATTAATTCTCATTCGGCACCAATATCCGAGACCAAGCACAACCCAGTCCACATAGGAAAGAAAAACATAAATCCACACAGGATAGCAAAACACAATCCACAAAGGAAAGCAAAACGTAATCCACATAGGATAGAACAACACATTCCACAAAGGAGAGTAAACAGGACTCAGCTCACACAGGTACTTCCTCGTATGACGTTAGAGAAGATTAGATGTATCCACTGATTCATCTAAGCCATCAGACCCACAAAGGATTTGTAGGTACTAACCCTCGAAATGACCCACACAGGATCGATCATGAAGTTGAACCCAACGCTATTGGGAAACTCCTTCTCCATCAAGTACAGTGGTTATGCCACTACAACCAAGTGCTTCCCTCTTACCATGGACTGCTGTAGTTTTCCACGTATCGGGTACTGTGGGCCTGCTGCTACAACCAAGAGCTCCTCCGTCGTGGGTCTGCCGCTACAACCAAGAGCTCCCATGTGCCGCTACAACCAAGCGCACCTCTGTCGTGGGTCTGCCGCTACAACCCATCGCTCCCCTGTGCCCCTACAACCAAGCGCACCTCTGTCGTGGGTCTGCCACTACAACCAAGTGCTCCCTTGTGCCGCTAAAACCAAGCGCACCTCTATCGTGGGTCTTCCGCTACAACCAAGCGCTCCCCTGTGCCGCTACAACCAAACACACCTCTATCGTGGGTCTGCCGCTACAACTAAGCCCTTCCATGTGCCGTTACAACCAAGCGCACCTCTGTCGTGGGTCTGCCGCTACAACCAAGCGCTCCCCTATTCTGCTACAACCATGTGCATCTCTGTCGGGCTATCCGTAATACACCAAGTCGTTCGATCAGTAGTCGTCAAGTCTCAACCGGCTCTAGGGTTTCCGCACACAGCATGCTCGTTCCGGGAGGGTCCACTCCACGAGCTAAGAGGTCGATACATCAACTAACATGTAGTCCGGAGTTGATGTATCCCAAGATGTACCATATTAGTTACTGCCGAAAACACGGAGGATTCCCGTACAGTTTTTCATCATCGTCGCAGTCGAATCCACTGAGGATCTCTGTACAGTCGTCGTCGTCACAGTAGTAGTTGCAGCCAGCTCTAGGGTTCCCGCACACAGCAAGCTCGTTCTGGAGGGTCCGCTCCATGAGCCGAGAGGCTGATACATCAACTGACACAAGGTCTAGATTTGATGTATCCAAAAGCTCCGTATCGTCAACAGGAACTCAACATCGCAGACGGTGCATCAATCGGAAGCCCGATCTGAGAGTTATTGGCTTTTCCGTTCCAGGGGCCCGGTTGGTTTCTAAGGAAAAACCAACCCGACCGTACTCCAAATGCGTCCAAACCTCGGGTGGAGTATGCCAAACGATCCGTCTCACTTAGAGGAAAACAACAAAGTCGACGGCACGTCAATCGGACGTCTGAAGCTCAAGATATGAGCGTTTCTGCTTCGAGGGCCCGGTTGGTTTCGTGTACGAACCAACCCGGACGAACAAAAAATTTTCCGAAACCTTGAGTGCGATATACCAAAACGACCGTTTTGACCCATGGATTGCATCGCCGCTTGCGACGCGTCATTCGGAGGCCCGTAGCTCAAGTTACGGGCAAAAGACCGAAAACGGTCCGAAGATGGGGGGTCTGGGCCCGGACCGACCCGACCCAACCCCCCCTGGGTCAGCCCGAACCGGGTCGACCCGACCCGGGCCTGGGTCGGACCCGGTTCGGCGCGGCCCGGCTCGTGGGATGGAAGAGCTGCGGCCCTCGAGGGGATGGAAGAGCCGCGGCCCTCGAGGGGCCATGATGGAATCGGTGGACGCGGCCTTTGCCGCGTCCCGTGCGTGTGAACCAGACACGCGCGGCCGCGGCTTCGGCCGCAGCGCGCCGGGGCGCCACCGCCTCTGGACGTCGGAGGCTTCCGCGGGCCACCGGAGTTGCTCTGGTTGTCCGTTTTCCTTCCCGTCTGTGCCGCTGCTCCTCCCGGGTCCCATTCTTCACTGGGGAAACATCAAATCGCCCTTGCGTCACGTTTTGTCATCACCCGCCAAATCCGCACAACAACGAAAAACCGCGGAGGGTTATCGGGCCGTGTTCGTTTGGCCCGCACCCTCCGCGTTAGTCGATAACAATCGGAATGAATAATCAACATATCAAACAACAATTTTAATAAATTAAAATTGTTATTATGATAACGGGTTCTTTATTTTAAAAGAAACGATCACGGGAAAAAAATAAATCATTTCACAACAACCCCTACCTCGTCAAGTCGTCGCACGCGCGTTCTTCGCGGAAGGAAGGGACCATCGCATCGTCACGGTATCCGGCGTTGCGTCGACGAACTCAATGAATGATCGAAGATTTTGTTGTAGATGAAGGAACATCGCAGAAGAATGTCGCGGGAGAGGAAACGTCGGCGTCGCGGCGCACGGCGTCGCGTCGTCGATTTCCGTGGGTTCGGCGTCCTTCGTCGGAGGCCGGCGTTTATCGTGTTCTTCGCGTTCATCGCGAAGGTGGATGAAGAATTTGAGGTTTCCATTAAATCCTCTCAACGAACAACCCTTAAGGAGAAAAAGCGTTGGTATTATTTTATTATCATGCCAACAAACAAAAAAGAGATAAGTAATGACCCTTTAATTCATAGAATTAATTCAACGAATAAAACCGCCCAATTAAATGGTGCGTTAAGAATTTAAGAAAACGCGTCAGTTGACTTTCATAAAAACGGGTTTTCGCGGGTGCGTTACTTAGGGGAAAAGAAACGGTGGGGCTCGTGCGGGCCCCACCTCACAAAATATCCTACCAAAAGGGTGGGATATTTTTGGATAGCACCCTATCCGCATCAACTCATCTTAAACAGCTTGAAGTGGTCTTTAAGCGGCATTAAGTGAAATAAAAATAAAATTGTCGCACAATTTTATTTTATTTCTTAACGTAAAACCCAAAAATTAAAATCTACAACCGAGGAAATGAAACTCCGGAAGATGCGTTTCTAAGAAAATACCGGCGCTGTGATTCCATCGGTGCCCTCAGAATTCGATTCCGAGCACCGGTTCAAAAGTTCGAAAAACCTGCTCGTTCGTTCACTGAATGTGCCCGAGCCAAACTTCGGAAAATGACTTCGGGCACACCGGGCCTCGGAATCAGGTGCCGTCAGAAATTGCATTCTTGTAAAATTCCAATGAAAATTTAAGAAAAAAATTTCCATGAAATTTACGGGTCTTTACAAGTTACACTTAGAAAATTATCTCATTACCTATTACGTAGAGGAGAAATCATGATGTGACAAGAAGTTTATTAATATTGAAAACTATGAATAAAAGTTATCATAAAGTACAAAGAAGTTGGTTATATGGGATCAACTACGTCATG
Source organism: Viscum album (assembly GCA_963277665.1). Classification (NCBI taxonomy): domain Eukaryota; kingdom Viridiplantae; phylum Streptophyta; class Magnoliopsida; order Santalales; family Viscaceae; genus Viscum; species Viscum album. The sequence continues at coordinate 128,611,770 of OY728131.1, read as the reverse complement.
AATGACTACATCTTTAATCTCTATAGTAATACCTCATCATTCCGGTAGTGTAAAATAAGAACTAGAGTTCTTTTTATAATTAAATGGGAATTAGAAGTGGAGTTTTCATCCATACTCGGATATTATTAAGAATAAATATAGTGATTGGTGAATTACATCAAGTGTTTATGTTGTATGCAATAATTATTCCAACTCCCAATCATGGGTTTTAGATACTATATGTGTTTGAAAAATTTGCAGTAATGTGTATTTATTACAAGAAAAAAGGAGAATGATTTATAGAAGATGTGACACATGAGTTGGGAATGGAGAAATAGTAATTGTATAATTAATATATATTGTGAATCAAATTCTTCTTAGTTATAGAATAGAATTATAAATTGTCATAAATTAATAAAAAATGGAATATCATATCATGATAGGGTGCCATTTTTATTTATAATAAATATTAATTTATATTTTATTTATATGGATAAAATGTTTTATGGTTATAATAAAATATTAATGGATTATATATATTTTATCTTGACAATACTATTAATAATGTAAATAATAAGATGGTTAAAATAAATTATTTTAATGTCAAATGTATTTAGAATTGTTCCATAGTCCCTATAAAAAATAATGAAATTAAATTTCACTTTTAACATCCATTTGAGAATCAATAATAGTGTAAGATTAATTTTATAATAGTGAAGTATTTATTGGAGATATTTTTAATAACATTAAATTTATTAAATGAATATAATGATGAATATGGAGTAGTTATTGGAAATAAAACAATGCATTATTGGAGAACCCTATTAAAGTGATGAATAAGGATTAATGTACATGGAGACGAAAAATATTTTGTTAGAAATTTCATTTCAAATTTTTTATTTGAAATTTCACTGTGTTAAATGATTAATTTGGTGAATTATGTTCATTCTGGTTTAATATAGCTTTGGAATATTTTTTAATTTGTTTATAGAATGTAGAAATGAAATCTGGAAGGAAAATGAACATGTGAAGGATTAAATAAAATTTTCCTATGTTTATATATGCTTAACTCACATATCTAGTTTACATTCAAGTAGAGTAAAATTTTTTAAAGTACTACATAGCATTATACTATTTTCTCAAAATTTACATTATATTAATCATGCACTAGGTGTATCTATGTTGGAATATAAATGCACAATGAAGGAATATGTGATTAAGTCCAGTGGTACATGGATAATGTGAGAATATAACTATTGGTTTTAGTTCATTTAAAAATATGGATATAGATGTTCATATCACATTGGAATAATATTGAATTTTCTTTATTCCACATTAGATTAACTTTTTATTCATGAATAATTTTATGACTAACTCGAATAAATAAAATGTCATGTAAGATTAAAATGTAATATTTTATGAAATTAAATTAGATTCACCACTTGTTTCATTATATTAAATTTATATTTTCAACACCCAGATAAAAATGAAATAGTGCTAACATAATAATGAATCTAGATATCCAGAATTATTGTATGATTTAATTTAAGACCCTCATTTCATGTATGGATAATCTATATTCAAGGATCATATTTAGAGGATTAATTGAAGATAATAAAATAAATTTTCGCATAGATAAATTAAAAATAATTATTGATGATATTTATAGAAGAATTACATGGAAGGTATAATGTAAATAAATTACTAAATATTTTTTATTGAATGTGCAAGATTGATGGATCTAAATATGTGCCCTAATCATATTGTAGTCCAAGTTATCATGCACGAAAAACTATATTGGAAGAAGAACAATATTAAAAAAATGAATCTTGTACCAAGAATAATGGTTATGTACTTTGAAGATTAATTATATGGAATAAAAATCATTATTTTTATTCTGAGTAAAATAAGATGGGTTTTCTATGGAAGCAATAATGTAGGGGTTTGTAGTTTCATAAGATTTGAATCATAAATTATGTTGTGAGGAACTATATCATCGATTACATGTCATAGATGATTTCTAATATTTTCTCCATGGAACTATTTGATGATAATTATACATGAAACATGTAATAACGAGGATATATTCCATAAAAATGTATCTTCATAACATGGGGAGGCCTCAATAAGCATTATGATGAATATAATATTATAAGAAGATATAGTGGTAATACCATGTTACTCAGAGTATTTTCATAATACCATCAAGTCAAGGATTTTTTTTTATTTTTTGTGCCGTATAATTTTGGAAAAAATATTACAATTAATATTAATAATTTGACATGAATTTGAAGAAAATTTGAAGATTAACTTTTCAATAATAATCCCAAATAAAAGAAGTAATTTAATTTGGGAAAAAATGAAAATTTATTTCAAAAAAATGGAATGGAAGTTTTCAATATCATGAATTATTTATATATATATATTTACAAATAATGAATATTACTTTTGAAAAACTGACAAGGAATATAGGTGTTTTAATGTAATATTATATAATAGAAGTGTTTTATAAATAATAGAGGATGATGATAATTAGAATTATTTTCACACACTTATTTTATTAAAAAATAATAAAGTTAGATTTTCCCTGAAATATTTTATATTTTGATATTATTTTCATGGGATAACTTGCAAAATTGTTATAAAAGAGCAGTAATATAGTGTGATAATAGAGTCCTTATCAATGCTAAGTGCATAAAAAATAAAATTAGTGTTGTTATTCATGTATTAGTTAGAATCAAAATGTTTTTTCTTGTAATGATAAATGAAAAAATAGAGATGGGTGAGGAAGTTACCATTGGGAGGTAATGTTATATAAAAATATCATTTAAAAGGGAGTTTCCATATGATTTGAGTGACATATATTTAAATTAGATCATAAAGATAATTATTGGATTTTGTTCATTTAACACACTACTATTGTATCATCATTTTATTAGGATTTTTAGGTGAAAACTAAATTATTTTGTCCTGTTTACATGTTTTATTTAAATTGAGAAAAACATAACATGGTGAGTGTGGGTTAAGAAATCATTGATCCATCTATGTAAATGAAAAAAAATAAGTGGGAATCCAATAAGATTACACTCAATTTTTGAGAATAAGTCTGACTATATTTAAAATAGTGTTCAATATCATTTATGTATATAAGAGTTTGAGGATTATATGGTTAAGTTGTAAGAGATTTGTTACCCTAATAAACCCTAGCTCATGGTATCTCTCACAAAATTAGGATTTTTTCATATTAGCCTCCATATTGAACGATTAATTAAATAACTGAGTGGATTATAATGATTTATGTATTATTAATACATGTGGAATTGGGTTCCTATATGTAATTTTATAATAGTAGTGAGATAAAATTATTTTCAAATGGTTATTCAATGATTGAATGATTTATTTTATCATTGTTAAATAAGGTTTTGAATTATGATGTAGTGTTAGAGTTTTGAATAAATATTTGTATTTTAATATGGATGTAAGATTGGGTATGTACAATAGAAATATCCATATGATGTTCCATATGTTCCAGAAATATGAGATATAGTAAAATAAAAAACCTTATGGTGATATGTATATTATTTGAAGCATATATAATATATTTGGAGCAAATATATTTAGAGCATGTGTAAGGATTTTTGAGTAAATTTAAATTGAAACAAATAGAATGTTAAATATTTATGATGTAAAAATGGAAAAATTACGAAATATCTTAATGATATGTGAGATATTGTTCTTGATATAACTTATTCAGATAATGAATATAATATATCAATTCATATGCAACATATTCTATTGGTAAATAAGTATTTTGTCGAATTTTTTTTGGTAAAATTATAGAGTAATTGCAATATGTTGGAAATTTGGGAACACCAATTTGATATGTAATATTTTTATTATATAATGATCTTTTGGGTATTTTTTTTTCTCGATATTTAAGTCATATAATGAATTTTTTTCATCAGTGCCTTAAATATCATGATGATATTGGCGAACAACCATGATTCAAGCCAATAATAATTATGATAAGAGTTGTGGAATATTTTTTTGGTTTGATAAGGGTTTTCACATCACAATAGTTTATACATATTTTTATTAAATATTGATAAATGGGATTAAGTAGTAAATTAAATGAGTAATATGAGAGGAACAGGTAGAGATTTATGGAAATATTTGGATCTGAGATCACAGGAGGAATGTATTTTTTTTATCATTCTTCTACTGTATATTAATTATTTACGTATAAAAAAATTAAGATATTATCATCAGAACATCATAATAATTCATCCAAGAGATTAATATTAATGAAATTTAATAACACGTTTTTAATGATAATATCTTGAGTATTTTTTTAAATTTTGTGATAATAATTGTTGGAGGTAACACTACAAGATTAGTAATAGATTGAGGATCACATGAAAAAACTCATGTGATTAATTTAAGGAATTTAAAATACATAACTATAAATTCAATGAAATTACAATAATGTATTTAATTGAATTAAGATAATTTAATGTTTTCTTGTTTTGAGAATATATGATTGAAATAAATAGATTATAATTTTGATAGAGAATACTACTAAATTTAGAATATAAAAACCACGATAAGAGAAAATTTTTTGAGGATTGACGTATAATTTTATATGTAATAATATCACATGTGATTAGTCCTTATTGAAAAACACTTATAGTGGTGATTATTATGTAAAAAATTCTTTCTGTTATAAAAAGCTAGTGATTGTTCATGTTTGGATAGTGTGAACAACTATAACATGTTTTGGGTCATTAACTTTCTTGTAGTTACTTCTTGGTAATAATAGATGGTCTGAGGGTGGATGGGATAAAAACCAATATACACAAGTAGTGTAGTAATCTAAATTGAACGGATACCTTCTTAATAAATTTTCATTGTATCTTCTTAAATATCTACATGATTGTGCGTAAGATGAATCTATTAAGAATAAGAATGTGGGTGTTTATATTTTTAAAAAGTGGTATCAATGCGTATTCACCACCTATCAATTTTAATCACCTTCTAAATGATCTAATTAAATAATATTATAAACATATTTTTCCTCTCAGAGATCTCTCTTAAAACTATTATGGGTTATCCTTACATTATCTATCATAAAAGGAACCTAACATGTGATTGTAATGTATTTCATTTTTTGAATGAAGTAATGGTCTCCTATCTATATTCACATATTCATTATGTACTTGATTCTATTATAAAAATTTTAATATTTCAAAATTGACTTCATCATGATCATAATTTGATAATAAATATGTTCAATCTGATGGGATGTAAATTAATACATTATAATCATAAAAAGTTAATAATTTGTAGAAAAATATATAAGTTAAATGAATCTAAATGTTAATTTTTAAAAGTTTATTATATTTATAAAAAAACAATATGGTGATGGAATAAAAATTTAAAACTTGTACACAATTATTTTAATATTTTAAAATGCATAAAAATGCATAGATTGATGAAATATTTCCCATAGATATTTGTAATTTTTATAACCATCAAGGGATACAAAATTTTTTTAAGACTCTACTATGGAAAATAAACTCATTGGTATTTTACAATAGAAGACTGTTTCCATAATATTATCATAAAAAGATATTCATCATGATGAATTTACTATTTATAAAATTCAAATTATTCTAAATAAATATTAAATGATAAGTGTAATTTTACCCAGTAGAATTGTCACAATGGTTAAAGGCATGTATTTTTAAGAATTTCTGGATTTTATGATAGAGGATGATTGGAGTTTTCCTAACAAAGTGGTAAAAATAAATGAATATGTTGATAGCCTCTAAGTGATACCAAGAAAATTTATAAGAGGAAGTGGTAAATGTCATCGAAAAATTATTATTAATTTTTTTAATTATATTAAAATTGGTCATTACTCTTCTTGGTGTCCTTTTAATATAATACTTGAAAAGGAATAAGTTAAATCATCTAAAGAATATTCTAATATAAAATTTCTTATGAGGAGAATATTATCTAAACAAAAAATCAAGAAGAAAATGTTACCAATCTTTGTTAGGAAGAATTTTCAATCTTACATGAAATGATTTTTTTATATTAAAATATTATATGATGACGAGGAAACATCTAATGGGGGTTTTCAAATGATCCACATGTATCATGGTAAAGAATAATGGGATTTATTGACACATGACTCAGAAATTAATAGAGTTTGGTGATAATAAATGAGAATCATCAAAGTAATAAAACATGGAAATGGAGATCATGTTTTAGTTAAATAATATTTTATGACACCCTAATATACTATCAAATATATATTTTTTCAAATAAATTTTATTTCTTTGATAGCTTTTGAAATACACCACACCACATTTTACCGAGCCCCAATATATGATTTATTTTATTATTTAAACAATACCCTTATAACCTAGATGTTAAAATTGGGTGTATGAAAATGAATAAAAAATTTAAAATGTTGAATATTGGTTTATATAATTAAAACATATGGACCAAAAAGAGTGTAATTTTTTTAAAATACATTATATAGACCAAAAAACAATTCTTCTAAAAAATATGTTCATTATTGTTTTAAAGAAATAATGAAATTAACATTATACACTTTTATAAAATTTATTTCAAAAAATTGGACTTCATCTTTTGAATCAGAATTTCAAAATTATATTTGGGTAAATTTTTTAGAAATTTATCTATAAAACAATTTCACAACGAATTGTGAAAGAATATAGATTTTTATTAAAAATTACCATTTCATTAAATGTATTAAAAAAGTTAAATCTATTATTAAAAATAATTAAAATTTTAATAGGATAAATTATATTAGCGTTAATCCAACATAGTTCATTATAATAAATTTAATATCAAATTTTTATATAAAAACGTTTTATACTTTTTCGATCATTTTCTTTTGAAAAATGTTTCTTCGTCTCATCTGTGTGATTTACATTAAATGATATTATGATAAATTTTTCGAATTTTATTTAATATTGTGGATTCCGTATTTTTAATTAGAATAATTTATTTTATATAATATTTTCAAATTATTTTTTATCAAGATTAGAAAAACATTAAAAATTAATTACAGAGGTTATTGTTAAAATGATTTTATTAATTTCACATGTGCAAGTGTTAAAATTTACTTTCAAAACACATAATATATTTATTAAATAAATTGGATCTAATATTTATATTTATTGGATAAAAAGGTTTTAACAATGATCATTTTATTTTCATGCTTAAATGATTACTTACCTATAAAATACACTAGTTTATATGGTAAAAACTAAAATGGTAAATGTTAGAAAACATAGGGTATAAGAGAATAATATTTTTAAAATAGGGTTTTTTGGACTTTTAGATGTTTATATAGATAATACAATATATAATATTAATTATTTATTAATTTTTGAGAAACATGGATTGAGAGATCCTTCTTTTTATTGATTATTTTTTATAATTTATGAAACTGTCAATCCTCCTCAATTATAAATGGTCACCTACCCACTACACATCGTCACACCTATTGAGACATTTATCTCTAGAAAACACCACCCAAATATATCTAAAACACAATTTTATCCTTCTAGGTAATTTTATCTTCCCCAAATACCTACCTTTTTGGGATTAATAAGAGATATAAATGACGATTTTAAGTGAAGTGAACTGCCTTCACTGACCTCTTTCTTTCCACATTTTTTCATAGAAACATTAATATTTCCTAGGTAATTCCATTATAATAAAAATAATATCTATAATAATTTTTTAATACTAATCTCTATCAATCTATTTTTCTATAAAATGGGAAAGGAAAGCTTCGATTATGTGTACGGAGGACCACCGCCTCACATACCAATGTAATCCATTTTCCATCACCACCTATCGTGGTTATATATATTGATGGATTTAATTTTTATATAATATATTGAAGAAATTATTATAATTTTTTAATTATATTATTACATATACCTTTTTTTACTTTCCAAACCATTGGAAAACTATAACATTGATTGTACATATATGTGGACTACCACCTTTACAAAGCGATGTGACTCTTTTTCACCCCCATTGTGAATGGGTTGTAATTTTGAAATATTTAAATTTTAAATATGATATATATGAAATAATAATATCTTTTGAATGTTTAATTAAAATTTATATTTCTTCTTTTTCGTCCATCAAAACATGAATAAAGTGTTCATGCGTACATACGACCTACCCTCTCTATGAATAATGTTATTAATTTCATTATATATATCTTATATAAATTAAAATAAATAAATATATAATAAGTATTTATGATATTTTTATAATGTTTTAAATTGTAGATATAATGTATCCATGACAACAAAATATTACTGATAACATGAAACCAAAACATACATGAAAAACAAAGCAGTGGTTACCTAAAACCTAATTTTAACAAGGAATTGTTAATATATATGTAAAAAATGTAATATTTAATTAATATATGATATTATATGTAAGTAAAATATACTATAATAGATTTATAAGAAACCTATATATATATTATATTGGAGTTTTGAATGTCTATGAATAAATTAAATACAATCGGTAGGGGAAATTTGTATAACTTTTAATTCCATGGGACACATGCTATATTCAGCACTGGATTATTTTTTGTGGTGTATATAAAATCCAAGAATGAATTTTTGGATTATTCTCATGAAATTAGGGTAAGAACATATCCTTTTAAACTCTTTTCATTCACGGGGATTATGATTCATAAAATAAAATAGTGGTAAAACATTTATGTTTCAATCACATTGTTGATTAAAAATGTTTATGGTTAGGTTTCTGATAATGAAATATTATGGTATATCACTTAGTAAACACATGAATTTAATTAACATATAGTTACATCAAGAGAATACCTATTTTCAATTTATTTTCCTCCCTTTATATTCTCATGATATCAAAATAATATTTCTTTTAATGAAAATTTGACTTTATTTCTCTCTATCGTTGAAAAAGTTATTTTTTATAGATGTAAATGTTTCTAAAATTATTGTAAATAGATTTTTTTACTATTAACCAATATATGTTTAAATAAATTGTTTCCTATGACTTAATGTTTACAATATTGATTAAAAGTAATCTTCTTATAATTTTTTGATCATGGATCTTTTACCTTTTTCTAAAAATTTAAATGTATTATTAGATTCAATTTGAATGACATTAAATGGTGTTTACCATTATCATGATTAATCATTGATTTGAGGATTACAATACATGTTTAAAATATTATTTTCAATGAAAATTTTATTCTTTAATTTTTGTGGAATTGTTAGATTTTAAACAATTTTTTCAAAATGGAAAGGTTATTTTCCTCAATTATTTATAATTATATTTTTTTGAATTTCTAAACATCAATAGAAAAATATTTCTCTATCAGTAATGTTTTTTCGGGTTTATGATCTATTTTTACCATCCTTATTCTTTTTTATATTTTTTTTATGATTATGACGATGAAATTTTTATGAAACCCATTGTTTTACCATGTGTTATGCCAAAATTAAATGAAGAGATGACTATAAAACCCATTTATATTCTATGAATTATTTTATGAAGAAATGTTTATAAAATAATTTTCTTTTCATGGTTAATGATATGTCTAATATTTATGATCTTTTGGAACACATATTCACAGTTTTCATTATGTGATAGGTGGGACCAATATCTACCTCCAATGCATTGGTTAATTTTTTTATCTCATCAGTTATCATGGTAAACATTATAAAGTGATTGATCCACTATGGGAAACATGGTGATGTTCTTGATACACTATAGGAAAAATTTGAGGTTGCTTGATCTATTATTAAATTGTTAATGGGAGTTGATGCCTTGTCCATTATGATTATATGTTCTCAGATGCTAACCATTAAATTTGAAATTTTTTCTATAATTATGTAGGTTCACACTTATATGATATAGAAATATGATTCATGATTCATTTATGATGATTTTTCAATCTTATGGTTCCGGTATTTTTAAATGATGATTTTTAATCCTTGGACCATGATTACGATCCCTGATAGATTGGATATAAATATTTTAGGTTAGATTCATAATATAATAATTTTATTCTAATATTATGTTTTCTTATGATCATTAATTGACATCTTCCATGTTTACCCTTAATATGAATCTGATCTCAACCATTCTTATGACTCCATTCCCCTCATATAGAATGAGGGTTTAAGTAGGATATGTCTATAAAGTTTACTAAATTGGATGATATTTTTGGGTGATTTTGAAGATATATCATGAAATAAGAATATTGGGTAACTGGTCTCTAGATAATCTAAACCATTATGACCCTCAGACATTTTTTAAAGGTAATACCTTGGATAAAGACCAAGACACAATTTATTAAAAATCTAACATGGAACTACAAATGTTTGAAGGATGAAATCTTATTAAAATATCTTTCATAGAGATGAAGAATATCATCCAGAAGAGCATCGCTCAATATAACACTCTATTTGATTCCATTATTGGCAAGACCATTAGACACCATTTTTGCTTCACGATAAGTATGAGTGTAAATGTATTTGATCTCCCAAATCAAATCTAGGCATTTCATCCATCGAGATGTAAGCGACTAGGCAAGGTGGGCCACCATATTCCAAATAGCTTGGAAAATGGTGGTTGAGTCACATTCAATATAGATGTTGTTCAAAACTTTTATTTTAACAATGTCAATATCCTGGATAATACCCATCATTTCTGCTTCAAGAGAAGAGGCATTACCACGGCTTGCAAAGAAACATCCATGGCAATGTCCCCAAAAATCTCAGAAAACAGCTCCAAAGCCCGCTGGACCAAGAATTCCATTGGAAGCTCTATCCACATTGATCTTTGTCCATACACTGATAGGGGCTTACCAAAACACCTCAATTTAATGCCTCAGTTTTATGTAGAGGCCATAAATTAAAAGAGGTCGGAGGATCACAAATTCACCAATAGAATTGTCACAGTGAGCTTTTTGAAGCGAGTGGGTATCCCTGATACGATGAGAATTCACATCTGACATGCATTAATATTGGTTGAGTTTTTATTATGAATAATATAATTTATAGCATACCAGATAACATGGATGTGCTCAGTAACTGTGGAAAATAAAATATTCTTGATTTTGCGCAAGGATTCAAAATCCACACAACTATTTAGTTGTGAGTAAATGGAGTTAGAGCGAAGCCATTTGCAGTCAAACATGTCAGTAATATAATTCTAATGATCAGAAGCTTTAGAACATGATAATAAAAAGTTGTTAGTATCCTCTCTATATCATTGACAGATTTGACATTTAGAGCAGAGTTGGTTACCAAAAGAGGGAAGGAAAAATTTATTAGGAATACGATTGTGAGCAATACACGAGATAAGGATTAGTCTATAGGGTTTAATACATGATTTGAAAAATTGATTCAACCAACCAATAATAGGATCAGGATGAGTAAAATTATGATTGTAAAAACATTTAGAGTCTATAATTTCATTATGAGAAGGTTTCCAAGTGAAAAAATCCTTTGCGTTAGAGAAGATGTGGTTATCAACAACATGAATATTGGACTCAGGGAGGTTATTGTTATGAGAGTGCATCACCTCCTAAATATTATTGTTGATGTCATCTAGAGGGATTTTAGGAGGAAACATGATAATGAGCGGGGTTCTAGTCTAGTTATCAAGACAAAAGATTAGGGAAGAGTTTATACTAATCATCCAACTAGAGTTGTTCATATTTTTGGCAAAGGAGTCTCTGATGGAGGTCCAGATAAAGGAGTTAACATGGCTGAAGTTTTCTTTTTTAATTTCCCCATGAATTTTTTAGAAAGAAACACAATGGATTCGGAATTTTGATTGATCAAATTCCAAGTGATTTTTCTTGGGGCGCCTCATTAAAGAGCTTGAGATTCCTAATTCCAAGACCACAATTCATTAACGGTTTGCAGCAAGTTTATTGAGGGATAGTAACAAGATTTCATTCAAGAATTCTTCCTAACCAAAAAAAAGTTTTTCAAGTAGCCATTAATTTTCATAATAAGAGAAATAAGATATTTAAAGATCATTAGTGAGTAAACAATTTTAGAGATAATGGAAGACTTAACCAGGAAAATATTTCCAGCCATGGAATGGGATTTCCCCTTCTAGGAAGAAATTTGTTTGATAACCTATTCCACAACATTAGTGAAATACATGGATTTAGGTCTTCCCCAGAATAAGGGAACACCTATGTAGATAAAAGGAAAGACATCTTCTTTGATACCGAGGTTTTCAATGATGTTAGATTTCTTATAGGATGGGAAACATTTTACAAAGAAAATAAATGATTTTTTCCAACTAATGGCTTTCCAAAAAACCATTTCATAGTTGGATAAGGCATTTTTATGATTAATAAAATTTATTTTTCTCCCATTTAGAAACGGGATTATGTCATCGGCATATAAAATATGGTTGTCACATTTAGGTTACAAGCCACATGAATATAATTGAGTTTATTTTGGCCAACAAGCCGAGTAATTAGTCTGCTAAGATAATCTTTCGCAATGGAAAAAAGAATAGCAGCTAAGGGCTCACCTTGATGAACACCATTGGTGAACATAAAATAACCGTTATGGGAGCCATTGACAAGGATGGAGAGGTAATACAATTTATAAAGAGAATTTCTATTACTTATATAGAGCTCTTTGAAACCAAAACACTAGAGAACCATAAAAATGAAATTCCTATCTACGGTGTCAAAGGCTTTCCTAATGTCGAGCTTAATGGGCACATTCCCACCTCTTTAGAAATTGTTAAGAGACTTGGTGCATTATGAGGAAAGGAAAATGATGTCCTGAATGGACCAACCCTTGATAATGGAAAATTGGTTCCAATATATGATTTTGTTATATAGGGAAGAAAGTATTTTGGCTAAGAGTTTGTTAATGATTTTGTAATGAGAGTTTATGCAAGCAATATGGCGGAATAAATGAATTTACAAAGAATTGGCCACTTTATAGATAAGAGTAATAAATTGAGCATTAAGACCATGAGGAAGGCCACCATTAGAGATGAAATATTTGAAAATATTACAAACATCAGAATGGATAACATCCTAGTGATGTGGGAAATAACCATTATTGATGTCGTCGGTACCCGGGGTAGGGTCATGATTGAGACTAAAAATAGTGGATTTGATTTCATGGTCTAGAGGGATTCCCAAGAGAAAGTGATTTTCCTCCTCACTAACTAGAAAAGGGATGACCTCAAGAAGGGGATCCCTATTTATTCCCAAACAATTGAATCTTTTGTCAAAATAAGAGACCACATGATTTGCTATGGCCGTTTCAGTGTCAAAAATGGTGTCATTTTATTTATGAAAAGATATAGATCTACATAATTTCCTTATTCTTTGAAGATCATGATAGAACATAGAGTTTCAATCTCCATTAGCAAGCCATTTCATTTTAAAAACATTCTTGTGGATGTTATCTCTATGCACTAGAAGGGAGTTGAGTTTCAAAGAGATGTTCATTTCATTATGGGGGTCTAAGGAGAAATCAATATTTGTTGTAGTGTTTTGAATTTGATTTAGGTCAGCCTCATGGGTGGCTATGTCCTTATCAATTTGTTTAGATTTATGCCCACAACAGCCCATGAGAGATTGTTTAAGATGTTAGAGTTTGGTATTACAGGAAATAGAATTAGAGTGGTGATTCATGGATTCCCATCATTTTTTGGGAGGATAGCATTCCAAGTCGATAGACAAAGCAGACCTAAATTAGAAATGAATTTTGGGTTTGGTTCTTTTATAGAGGAGATTCACATGAATTGGGTGATGATCCGAACTAAATTTCGGTAAAGTGATGCTAGAGATAGAGTCCCAGTCATCAAAAGATGGGATTTTCATGAAGACCCTATCAACTTTAGTACCCACTGTCCAATTGTAATGTCCTCTATACCAAGTAAATTTAGAACCCATGAGGTCAATTGAAAATCAGATTACAATCTTCAAACGGGACCCAAAATTCTCTTGATGAAATGTGAGAGTTAGATGGTCGAATTTTTTCACTGGGGGAGATAATAGCATTAGAATTACCTAGCACCAACCAAGGAACCTGAATGGTTGTAGCCAAAGTAGTGAGGTCATGCCAAAGAGATCTACATTTTTGATATCTATTCTTAGCGTATTCCAATGTTCAAAATATATGTGAAACATTTAGGTTAAAATCACAAGTGAACAATTGGTCAGAAAAATTATAAGCATTAACATTCTACAAAGATTTATCATAAAAAAACAAAGAGAGAATCAACAAAACTACCCTTATTGCATGAACTAAGAAAATAATAACTAGAAGCAGCAAGATGCATAAATATCATATAAAATCTAATTTTAGGTCATAAATAGAAAAAAATCTCGGTTTATGTGTCACACCAATTCATCTAAGAACAAAAACAGTTTTAGGGTTTGTTAAGCCCTCGCAGTTCCAAAAAATGACATCCATTTAAAACCTCGATATTGAATGGCAGCTCCCCTTTTTCTTTTTCAAACCACCTGATCCATTGTTCTTATTTGATCTCTGTTGAGTAGAAGAAGAGGTTAAGGTGGGATTCAATTTCTGGATACCCATCAATGAAACATCAATAATGTTAGAAGCACTAGAAGTATTATCATACAAAGCATTGTCTGCATGTTTAGTGTTCATATTAGTAGTCAAAGGATCAACCTATGATTCATTGTTTGAGCCAAAAATCTGGTGAGTAGTATGCTATACAGGAGGAAATGGATCACCTATTTCCCCATTAGATTCAATGTTCATGTTCACAATATTTTGGTTATCTGAATTTACATTCATTGTGGGATTCAAATAATCAGTGAATGAACCAGGGGTGTGTCTAGTGGTCACAACCATGATATGATCATAATGTAAACCTAAGGAGCCAATATGAATTATACCTGCATTTTCCACTTGAGGAACCAAAGAGGGATAATGAACTTTAAGCTGGTCATCTCTCTGTATACCTGTGTTTCCCTCTTGAGTTACATTCAAAGCTACCACCTCATCTACAACAGTGAGTATGAGAAGCTGATGTTCATCCTTCTACAATATCAAAGGATTACCAACCAGAGAAAGATATGTGAGGTCAATTTAGGAGTACCTGATGCCACATCCACAACCGAACCGTGCAACACCTTCAATTAATGGCATTGTCCCGCTCTAGAAGGATCCATCAACTTTGAATCTTACTCATCCCCACAAACATCCAGAACCATTCTCTCAATATCATCCCAGATGATATGATCAAGATCAGAATTTTCTTCCTTCTCCACCTATTCATCCCAGGTGACACCCGAGAATTCATCAAGGAGGGTGGCTTTCTTCACCC
This sequence comes from Viscum album, assembly GCA_963277665.1. NCBI lineage: Eukaryota > Viridiplantae > Streptophyta > Magnoliopsida > Santalales > Viscaceae > Viscum > Viscum album. The sequence continues at coordinate 128,596,383 of OY728131.1, read as the reverse complement.
AAAAGTCAGCTTTCATTTATGGAGGCATGGGAATTTCAAATGCTTAGCCCTTACCATTCATTTTAATCTTTACATCAGTCAACCCATCATCTGTGGGTTGAGAGACATGACTCTTAAAAACTCTTCATTTCAAAAATGAGTGGATGACGATCTTTCATAACTCGTAGTAGTGAGGCATCCGCTCACATTCAACATGGACCTCTACTCTGTAGTCGTTATCATTGATGTCAATGACCTCATATATTTTGGTTGTCATATCAACTTTAAACATCATTCTAGAATATAGACCGAGATGAGCATTGATAGTCCATTGATCAATTTTAAGGGGTTTACCAATACATGTGGCGATGTCATTGAGGATTTTCAGGTGTCGAAAATACCAATTGAGTCTGTGTAGATGAACACAGATATGGAACAATGTGTTCCTTATATTATGCGGATTGAAGCCTAATTCCCATTTGGAGATGTGATGAACTCCCAGCATCAGCTGATGATTCCCTTACTTCCATACCCGATAAAGCTCGTCTTTATATTTTTGTAACATGTGAAAATAACCCCTCCAGATTGAAACTATCTTCTAGTCGGTGATGTCCCAAACATGAGTGATTTGTGCTTTTAGCTCTGGGTTGGACCCTAGCTTGTTGCCTTTGAGATATGAGATACGTTCCATGAAAGAATACTTATAGAGAATCGACCACTGTTGAAGTGTGTACGGATCATATTGAACAACAAATCTTCCATCCTCAAGCTTCTTATAGAGGGATTCTCTCGTCTTAAAGGATTTGCAGAGGTCGACCCCTTTGAGAGCATCAACGAATGAAATGCCTTTCGGTCTTTACAACAGGAGGATTTCATCCTTTTGAAACTTGCGTCTAGAATCCACGAATATAGATTAGCATTAAAAATCGAATCCAACCATTAGAACAAGAACAATTGAATCAAATCATGGAAACATCTCCCAGTAGATCGGTAATACCCTAGGGTTTTTGGCAGAGACATCGAGAAGGGGGTCAGTGGATCACATTTGAATAACCCTTAGACATGTATTAGTGAAATGTATACAATATTAAAATAAATATAAGAAATTTTTATGTGTGAAAGGACTATGTTGTTATATTCGGTATTAGAGGAAATCGTGGGTTAACAATTGGAAAATAAGATGGAAAACAATTTGAGAAATTCCGAGGGATATGTCTAAGGATAATGATAAGAAACAGTTATAGTTTAGAAATATGTCCGAGAATTTTTTTTAAAGGACAGAGTGAGTGGGATATATGAAATTAAATATATGTTTGGATACTATAAGTGGATGTGAATGTAGCACATTTTGGCCAAGTGGTTTTTACTCTAAAAGGATGCATTATGCTGGACTCGATTGGCACCAGGTACATGAAAATAAGACATTATGAAAAACCGGTTCGATACTATCTGGGGATATACATTTAAAATTCACAAAAAAATTATGAACCATTATAAAGTATTTGAATAGAAGATGACCATAATTTATCCAGATTAAATATATGATGTCAAAGATTGAATAGATGGTTTAATGTTTCATATATCCAAAAAATTATTTTCCCCGATTATGAGGTTCTTTTGGTATGATTAATATTCCTCACACTATTCATTCTGGTTTTAGTCAGAGGCTATAACCTAAAATAATCATGTTAATGTTGAATGAAACTACTGATGCCCACCAAATTAGGATAAGAAAATTCATAGATAAGTAAATATGTAGACATGGGTATTATTTTTCCGGTAAAAGAAATTAATAGAGAAGGTGTTCGAGACAAGATTATCACTTAAGACTCTATGATACACATGATCACATGAGCATCATAATGTCATGTGAAGGAACCATGAACAATTCATAACTTGTAAGAAATAATATGGATACCCTCTTGAAATTCCTTCTATCTTTTCTAAGTTTCCCTATAAAACTAGTTGACACATGGTTACAACCAAATAAACCTCCACCAAAGACAAATAGATTATAATGCAGTGAGTGTATGGAAAAAGATCCAAGAATCCTTTGGAAAATGGAGGAAAATATCCCAAAATGTGGAGGCCTCTTGAATTCATAAAACTCATGTGATGGATCACTGAGGAGGAGAATGATTATCCTTGATAACAACCATGATAACTCAGGAATCCCATGATACATTGTAAAATAAATCAAAGGAAATAAAAATAAAGGAGTTGGGATCCACTCATGGTTGTATACGTCATGAGATTCGCCCCTTATGATATGAAAGACAACATGAGAACCCAGTGACATGTCTACCTCATCACATAAAAGAATGATGTCCTGTCATCCTCATCGGATTAAGAAACTCATGTATGTCTAGGAGAATTTTCAATCCACCTTTGGATAGATGGATGGAATTAAACATAGTAACATTGTTGGTCATGGAACACATCACTAAGAGGTAGATTATTTTTATTCAACAATACTCAAGAAATATCACAAGACTCATAACCTTTGTAACAACCAAAAATTTAATAAAAATGGGGAGGTTGTGGAATAATCTCATGGTCCTAAAACTCTCACGACATGTTAAAGATGTCTTCCACATGGTCATTCAAAACCTGAAGACTTCTCAGCATGATATCACAATGACTGATTAACAATCCATCATATTCTCTTGAAATTCTCATAAATGTCTCCCGATATCACCCAAATTCCATCTAGAGTTTCCCTAATCTTGTAAAGTCCCTTGGTCATGTCAAAATGAAAATGTATAATTCTTTTGGAATACCCTCATAATTCAATGAGTCTTCATTAATTATAAATAATCCAATAAATTAATAATTTATGGAGGATCTCATAATCATTAAAAATTAGGCAATTCCCCTGAAGTGATCCATAGTAGTCACTCAATAAAATGTGTGAGGCTAAATCAATCCACTAGCTCTATCCTGGATTTGAACAATACACACAACACAATCTCAGTAATGATCAGGGTGATGTGGCCTATAAATTCTTCTCCCCAGCATGAAACATACATGGATACCCACCATGACCAAGAGAACGAATCTCTAGATGTTATGTTTCCAATTTTACATTCAATTTCCACAGAAGATTTCTCATAGCGGTGGAATTCGTGATCAGAAATATTTATATCATGTAAGATACCACTGAAAAGTTGGTGAAACATGTAGCATTCATAAAATCTTCTCATTATTACCCATAGATCATGTGAGGGACTGTTGTTAGGGAAAGTGAAGAACATCCCACACACCTAATCGGTCGTGTGATACTTACAATACACTAACTTAGAGAAAATCAAAGTAATTAATGAAATAAATGATAAAACAATGACTAAAGGTGGAAGATATAGACAAAAATATATACGCTGGCCCTCATGCGCTTTGTGTGAACAATCCAATTCATATGGTAGTAATAGTACATGTCACTCAAATCACATGACTCTCCATTAGTACACTATAGGGTCATGAGAGGTCCTGTATACATGTCATAAAAAGTGACACAATTCCCCTTTTACATACCACCCAAGTCTTGTGAAACCATCCTGTCTCACCATTCATGTCATGAAATTTCAGATAGAAATTTTCCCGAATCATATAACAACACAAGTACATGTTATTTGAGTTTCACGGTATCACCCGAGCATGTTATCCGACGGGCATGATATTCATCGAGCATGCCATCCTAGCATCAAGATGTCCTATAGTCATGTCACCTGGGACATGCGACACCCTCTGAGACATGATGTAGTGACTATCGCGACTCCCTCTATGTATATATTCAATATCAAGAGATGAAAGCTAGGGTATTTAGCCGAATAATACGACACCTTCTGAATAATCCATCCTAGTCACTCGATGGCTTCCAAAGATAAACATCCAGGTCGTGGTATGTCCTATGAATAAGTTAGCATGTATCATATGAAAACCATCATACATACTATCCATATTATTCGATGTCCTCTAGATGAGTCAAATAGACTACATAAATTCCTTTTTACATGTTAGGAAGACAAACTCTAACATGGGGAGAAGATAATCAACGAATGCTGAGTTGATAATCCACGCTTTTCAAGCAGGAAAGCTGCCCAAGTCATAAGGTATCCCATGATGGGATATTGATTCTCATGCTCACTATGTAAGCCCCAAACATAATATAATCCTTTTATTGTAAGCCCCTATCAGGTACATAATATGATATGTCCTGAAAAAAGGGTAGTTTCATAAGGAAATACCCAATCAAAAGCATAATATGATACATACAAAACATTAGTGAAACCTCGTAGAGTATGCCCTGATCAGTGGAATAATATGATATGTCCCGAAAATAAGGGCAACCTCAGAGTGAAATCCCCGATTAGTGGAAATTTTTGATATTATCTGAATATAAGGGATTCCTTAGAGAGTAAACCATGCTCAATGAAATAATATGACATGTCACGAACATAAGGTAACCATCATTATTAAATCCCCAATCAATGGAAATATGATGAAACTAATTCCTTCTATAACCAGAATATGTAGAACACATCACCAAGGTTAGAGCTGCAAATTAATCTTCCAAGGGATGTCCAATTAAATTATCCATGCATCTATATGTGGTGGGACTGATAACTTATAATCCCTTGTTTCCCACAAAGAGAATAGATCACATGGGCTTAGGGTGTTGTAACAGTCATATCACTTGCATCACGAATTACCACCATCCAGGGAAATGATAGTATGTAAGCCCTGATGAGTGTATTGATATAAAACTCCCCATATGTGGACATCTACCTTGGATCCAGTCCCAAGGTTGTAAAATTACTATGAGAACTATGGTACCTGTAATATCCAGAATTCATTGGATGCATTCCAAAGGCACAATCTCAAATAAGAATACACCTCAGTGAGGGTTCCATCACATCTCTAAAATTTCAACCATCAGGAACAAATCATTCCCACGAGTTGATCATCCTACTTTGTCCATCAGTGGAATGAGAAATCAAATGAAAAATGAAAAATCTAATTCTTGTTGTAATCAAGATATGTAGGACGTCCCCTCTAGGACTCCATCTTGAATATCTAGTTCCTCGGATCACTTATATATTTCATTCACATAAGACTTTAAATGTCAGATGTTTAAAAAACTCTGTGGATATTGATTCATGAATTAACCAGGACAGGTAGGATGCCTAATAAATTCTCAATCCGATCCTTAGAATATTAAATTCCTCTTTTCATGGTAGAAAATTCTGAACCTCCTAGTTATATGGCTTCATCACATTAAAATCTTTTCATTATCGAGTAAATTATTTGGAACTGCATATACCTACAAATAGATTCATAAATGAAGCCACTATATTTTTTACAAAGAAAAACATATCTCACAACCATTTTTAGGGTAACCTCTCCATATCTTGATTAGAAAGTGATTAGTGAACATATATTAAAACTATGAGAGTGTCCCACAGTAGGAAATAATTTCACCCAAATGGGGTTTTATGATCCCAACATCTCATTTTCTAGAACATTGTTATTCTCTAAGAGGAATTGGGATTGAAAACCCGATTGACCACCTGCCCTTAGAGAGTAGTTATTTATACTGTTATGGATGAGGGAACTGTGTGTAGTTTTTGTTTAGAAAAAAATGGTGACTCACCATTAATTATTATGGATGAAATAACCCCACCCACCAAATTGGCAATAGGGTAAAACCACAGTCCCCTAGAGATCATCTCTTCTCTATTGAAGAAAAACTGGTGAACCCTATGTGAGTCTCTCTAATAGAAAAATTATTTGGATTTTTATTCGTCAAGATATTTTTTTCATGATATATGAAACAAATGCTGAACTAGAAATGAATCTATCTAATAAAAAAATGTGGGGTTATTATTAATCAGACCATTTTGGATTCACACTATACATAAACATGAATGATAAATACAACCTAAAATTATCAAAAAAAAAGAATGATTAGTTAATCCTATAGAAGAAAACATTGTTCTAAAAATCCTAAACAAACAATGATGATGAACCTAACTCAAATAATATAGTTAATACTCCATAACTCGTATTTTGATGACATAATTCCATCCTCAGTTTGACAAGTCCTCGTGAGCATAATGGTTGGATTGGGTATAAATGGAAAATTACGTTAAACATGCATATATGATTGAGAATATCATTCCTACAATATTACACTAATCGGTAACCGTGTTCCTTGTTTCCTGTATGACTAATGATACTACTATCATCAATAGAAGCCCGATCCAAGATAATTTCTTCTTCACCTAGCAATCAATCTAGTAAATCACCGACAAAAACAACCCCCATAAGTCACAAAACTATCTCACCTACTCAAAAACTCTAACATCAGGTGACAAAAACTATGGTATGCACATATCATTGATGTGGTACAATCCCAACACTAGAATATTCCCATGAGGTTCTCCAATCCTGGAAACTGGAATGTCCACATCACCTTGGGAAATTTCTTGCCAACATAGTGGCCCAAGAATCCATAAGCAACCACTTTAGAAGCATATAACTAGATTGAAACAACTTCCACCTTCAGTATCCGATGAAGGTGGACCAGGACATCAAATACAACTCACCACCAGTTTAGGATCCCTTGAGGAGGGAACCTGTAAACTTCTGTCACCAACAATATCACACTAGTACCCAGTAGTCTCTAGTTGAGAGTACCACCCAATACGTTTCCCCCTCTGATGACCATGCATGTATAAGAAGGAAGACGCATTGGGAAAGAAAGAAATTGGATACGCAAGAGTGAGATAATTTCCCAAATTATGATGATGATGTCTGCTGATATATTCTGGTAGTAACCATGGGACATGATCATACTCTTATGCACTTGAAACAAGTTTGAGGGAATATTCTTATGGATTTCATGGGGGAGGAGAATATTATTACCCCCATTCATAAAGCCTACCATCATATTCTAGAGGCACATGGAGGGAAAAAGTGGGCACATACCCCCTCTCCAATCGAATACATAATCAAATATATAATTGGGATAGAATATATGAATTCTTATATCCCTGCACACACTTTTTTAAAATGCCAATATATTTAAGAAATAGCTGAGGAACTCTAATGACACATTCTAACACTAGTTTGGATGCAGCGATAGGCGCATATTCCTATCCCTACATTAGAGATAGCTCAACAGTGTGATAAGCATGAACAAGGGGCTATCATGGAGCTAATAGACATTTATGCTCCCATATAGGAGGATTATCAGCATGTTTTGATAAAATAAGAGGCACCCGACTGAGATCACACTCCCATTCCAACCATGGATCACATGGTGATAGTGGAACATGCATCAAAATAGGGACACATTGCTGTCGAAAAATTCTGATGACCAATTCCAAAGGCCCAGTATCAGGCTCATATCACCATTCTAGTTAGGGATTCTCTATTTAGAGGGAAAAATCCTCATGAAAATCTCATATTCCTATCTAATAAGTCTATAGGAATTCATAAATGGCATAGTAATGAGAATATATCTCCATTATGCAGGACGATAACGAAGTGAGAATGACACTCGCCTCAGGAATGGTTCATATTATTGATAATGAATATTCGTGGAAGAATTTTACAGATCACAAAAGCCAAGAACATATTCCTACTTCATCCAATGATTGAATGCACCAGCATTATTCCAAGTAAATACAAGAGAAGTCTCATATCACTTATCTAATTCTAGAGTTCCATCGATACATTCTGATATTGAATTCATATATGTACCAGGATCATATTCTTATTCCAACAATGGATCACTAGGTGAGAGTAGAATGTGCCGCGATTAAGGCTACGTTTCCTACCAAGAAATTCTGGGTTCATGTACTGATGGGTCAGGATCAGAAACATACTCCCTTAATAACTGAGGATCACCAAGTGAGAATGGAACTTTCTTCTGGATAGGCTCACAATTTCATCAATGAGGAGACAATTCTTTTGAAAATTCTCGCATCTTCTTAGTAGGAAGCACATGTTACCGTAGTACCTAAAGGTTATAAGAATTTTCCAACAACCATCATACAACCAGATCATATCCCTTCAAAAATACAAAATGTAGGTCAATATATTTCCTCAATGATTCAAAACGTGTCCCATAATTCTAATCCACTCAAATCTAGTGTCCTTGTGGTTGTTCGAGACACATTGAAAACACCACAATGGTTTATCAACTATCCATCCGATGTAGAAGATAGTCATTAGCATAAAAGTCCTCCATGTGGTTGTGCGGAGATGGATAATAGGGACACTACTTCTGACATCCATAGTGGTAAGCCGCCTCATGGAGATATCTCTTATGAATAAGGAAATCCACCCCTTTCCTAGAAACCTTCATATATAGAATTGTTCAAAAATATGATACCTTTTTATAGATTAGTTCATGAAACATCATGTTCCACTGTATATAGTTCTCTATCAATATTCAACATCACTCCAATCACATAAATAGGAGACCCTACGAGGCATCATCAATGGTTTTAGAATATTGAGGTGTTTATATATGATTATGAAGAAGATGAAATGGAAATATGGATAGAGTTAGCTGAAAATAACCCACCTATCATGTTTTGGATCTCTCTATACTTCTATCTATGAGTTCCTAGACGAGATAGAAAAAGAGGGAATTCTTTATATACACCAAAATATGTGACCTACTCATCATTGAATAAAGGATCAATATATCATTTATCTATTATATGAGTGTTACCTTCAACTAGCCAAGATACTCTGTTTTCAAATACTCCTTTCCATTATCTCCGTGGCTCGACAACCAGAATTGGAAAAAATAGCGTACATATAAAAAATGCATTACATCATTGCATTATAACCCTTTATAAGATATTATTCGAATCCACATCACATATATGTATTCAAGGGATGGGATATTATGGAGTGTTACACTTTGTGTCACTCTTGGAATAACATAACCCCTTAGTCGTAGTTTCTGGTAATATAACAGCCTCTAAAAATATCTTTGGAACAGGTAACACTCATTCAAGATGGGTAGTAAAATAGAATTCTGATGGTTCAACGATGCTAAAAAGTCATTAAAAGAGGTATTAAATAGCCAAATATTATTCTAGATACCCCCTTTACTCAAATAAATAATAATGAATTTTAAACACGGAGATTGATGTTTTACTCACTCAGACAAGATCTCGTAAAAAATGGTTCTCATCATAGGATTCCCAAACAACAATCTCTTATGATATCATATATGCACCACATCAAAAGTTCCACAATACCAACTACCATAGAATTATTTTAATGTAATACCCATCCCACTAGGATAGGGGAATATCCAAAACATCCTCCACCAATTAGTTCCTCAAATATTGAGAATATTCAAGACATATTAGAATCAGTTGTAAACATCTCCTAGATCACTATGATGGGAGAATTTTCCTCTCAATCACCATATCCATGTTCATAATCCCTTGAGAGGGTCAAGGGCACATCAATGGTGATATCAGATCAACTTCATCTCCCTGGGATTGGGGAATTTTAAATAAATTTCCATTTGAGGAATCATCAAGTCCCTAACTAGAATCATCGGATCCTCAACATCAGAAGTAATCAATGGAAATTGTGTCCCCGAATAATACCCAACCCATATTACATAGGGAATTATCACCATACTCTTCACCCCATATGGTATAATTATTCTCTAGTTTTGGAGGACAATATGAATGGTCGATATCTCACATATTCTTCCCACAGTTATACCAACATGTACTGTTAAAGTCCCATTCGAAATCCATTACAAGAAACTCTATCAAGGTCACTATGTATAGACTAGGATGGGAGGAGAATATGTAGAAAGTGATCAGATCTTACTAGAGTATAAAGGAAAAAAGGACCAATATGGAAACTGTTCGAATAATGACCTTGATTGAGGCAGCAAAGAATCATCTTGTTAGGTTAAAAGTAATGGATCCAAAACCATTTGTCAATATGCGTCTGTGAATTTCGTCAATGTTATAATTGCAGATATTGATAACCAAATGAAAAATTAATAGGTTCACTACATGAAAAACATACCCTATGGGGAGGGAGATTTTCATTCACCAAATGAGGCTGGATGAACTCAGAACCAGAGAAGGATCCAAAATTTTCCACCTCCGAATACTAAGTTTCCACCTCCATGGTGGAACACTACCAAAGAAAACAAGAATGGTGTGACCATAACCTAATCAACATCAAGAAGAGTTGAGATTCCTCTGAGGGATGAAATGTTGTCCCGATATGAGTGTAAAATAAAAACTCTCCAAATACTCAATGAGGAGCTACATAGTGGAAATATTCCCACTAGGTATCATATTCAGGCTGAGGAGAATATCCACCCCCCATAACTGTTGATCCACCCAACAAAGTGGAATCTAAGTGTCATATTGGATTCATATATCAAAATCCAATCTCCATATATGATGTAGATGAAAATTTTGGTGACTTACTACCACTACAGTTAAAACATATCCCTTGTTAGGTCAATCATTTATCCTTAATATAAATAGAGAATTAGAAGGCGATGAAGGTGGGACAACCTTGTCGACCCCATCCCTCTCCCTATATATGGTATTTGACTAAAATAGCAGTACCCATGGAGTTTAAAAATGTCTTTGAGTCCATGGAAACTATAATGGATGAAATGGAATGGATACCTATGCATCTATAGCCATAGATGAAGCCATATCCTAAGTGTGTAGATGACACTTTTCCTCCTCCCAATTTTGAAAATATCACTTTCTCTTCCTTTTAAAGTTCATGTGATCCTGAAAATAATATGACACATTTAATTTCCTAATGTGGACTGATGATGGGGCCCCAAGATCAATAGCAGGTGAAAAAGTGGAGTTGTTTTTTTAAAAAACTCTGATAGGCCCCCCTGTTGTTTAGTATAACAGTTTGATATCCAGATCCATTGAAGGATGAGAAGACCTTAGTCATCCGTTACTTTATCAGTTCATCTCCACACTGAAGAAAATGAAAATTGTTAATCTAAATAATTGAATGATATGTGATGAGGATATTTTTCAGACTTTATATCTAGATGGTAAGGTATAATGTATTCACTCATAATCCCACTATCACTGGAGAAATTGTTGGAGCACTGTGCTGAAAATATCCAAGATTATCTGTAATCATCTATGATAACAATAATGTATCTTGGTGGAATACGTGTGTTCTTAAAAATTACATAATTTATCGAAGTCTCCTTTAAGAAAACCCGATCCAAATATCATATAATACCCTGAACATAGTGGAAAATTCTAGGAATGGAAAAAATCTATAGCTATCAATCTTACTCAAGCAGTGCATCCAATCCAACCACCCATGCAGGTCCGGAACTACCCCACACTTCTGATCGAGTGACAATAAAATATTAATCCCCCTCGGCTAGAAGCACAGATAAATTTGGTTCGCCTATGTTTTGAGGACTATATGAATAAGTTATAATCATTACTGAATAAAAATTCACCAATTATTTTGTATCATTTATTGAAAATAACCTGGTCAAGATTCCACATATTTATAATCTTGATGATGTTTACCTCACCCACTATCTTGACTAATGCCTGTTTTATGGAAATAGGGTCATAATATCCAAGATAACTTCATATTCAAATATTAATTCCAGGAATGATAGATTTTATATAGATGGTGTTAGATAAATCCTCAGATTAGGTGGCTTGTGTTAACATTTCCCAATCAGAATATGAGTATGGTTGGTAGACTGTGTTATCCAAGTGTGCATAATGGTTTGATAACTGGATTAATTAGAAAAAATTTGGCTGATCTCATGCCACCCTAGGAGAATAGCTGTGTTAACCCACAATATATCCATCATCTTGGGATGTTACATCAGATATGCCTCCAAAATGTGGGCATGAACACTAGAAGAAGGAAAAAATAGAAGAGGAATAGTCACAGTCTTCTCCAATGCAAGCACTCATTCTTGCATACTGCTTCCCTGTAACATGCAAAATAGGGGAACCACCCCATCATGTAGAATCCTCATCAAATGAAGAGCTCATTTCTAGTTATTAAAATTTGATACACTTGACAGACCCCTTCTTCGATGATAAATATTCCTCAAAATTTAATTTATCTACATATAACCATGGAACATGAGGCTTTATTGGTCAGAACCGGGCATATAGGGTATAACACATACATGTATGAGCACACTATTTTTGTCCCATCCCCATGGAAAATATATGTGCATCTGATACCCATGGGAAGGAACTCCAGGGTGGTCATAAAAATCATATAGGTTTCAAAAAAATCATAATTGGTCATCCATATCTAGTTTTATTTCAGGATCAACTAGTCGGGTTTTGATTATCTGATCAACCTATGTAATGGGTAAGGTCGTAATGACCGAGGCAACTGGATGTGAAGCTCTCATGACCTCTGCAGAAGCACTGGGCCTGTTAAAATCTCATTCCTCTGTTCCTGAACCACATGTCCGAGGACAAACCCAACTATGTATGATATGACCAATAGTACTAAAGTATGAAATTTTGAAGAAGCTAGGGGTTATCCCATCCAAGATCTCACTCTATAATGTGTTTTATATTTAACAATAACTCATGGAAGCACTCATTAATGAGATATTAAACCCAACTAAATTTGATACAAAAGTTACTAGAGCTGAGGTCTATTAAATGGGGACTATGTTAGTATAATTTCAAGTCTCTATATCATTCATAGAGAAAGGACCTAAAGAGGTAATACAGAGACACATCATGCCCCTATGTGTTTTGGGTAAACTCAATAATGTTGATGACTAAATATATCTGATAGAAAAAGGTTCCATGATTATTCTTATCCCAGCTCATACCCTAAAATGTTTTTTATATAGAGAAGAGTACTTTTATCCCACAAATCTACCCATTTATGGGTTTGATAAGAATTGAAAATACAAACTAGGAAGATAAATCTCAATCTCAATTTTGGGATCTCACATATGACGCTAATTTTTTGGTTATCCAGTAAGGCACCACATACAATGTTCTTCTCTGAAGGCCCTAGATCTATATCCAGTGAGTGGTATATTCAATAGTCCATTAGTTTTTGAATTACCTCATCGATGGAAAGGACGTCATACTTTCTAGTGATAGTCCACCACTATATAGTTGAGGATCCATATATGCTAAAACAAATTTCAATAAAAATAAAGTCATACAACAAATATTTGATAATGATATAAAACTTAAAACTCCAAATGGATTGGGGACAACCACTAAAAATCCCTAGAGTATGCTCAACAATGACTATATGACCCGTATAAATATAGTTGAGGTGATAGACATGGTTCCATAGATCCAAGATCCTGATATCCCCAGTGACAGTGTAAAAACCAATTAGTTTTGGCATCTCTCTACAATGGCTCAGATGGTAGGGGATGATAATGTATCTTTTCCTGGCCTCCCTTTCCCTTATAGATATGGATAATCCCTCATATTTCCATATTAATCAGAAAATATATCCATATAATCATAATTAGAGTGGTATCAAGATAACCTCATGAACAACCCTCCCTCATTATATGATAGTGTATCTACCACCATCACTAATCCCAGATAGATAAAAATAGGAATGAATGAATACCCATGGACTAATCTAATTTGTATCACCATGCCCTTAAAAGATAAGGAGATTCACATTTCATATATAATGCATCTCCAATATGTATTCGATTGGAACTTTACAAAAATTCCTAGACTAAATCCAGATGTTTATATACACCATATCACCCTACCAGATGAGCACCAAGGATTGAAGCTGGTTGTTAGGATGATGCACCCATCTCATTCAACCATTTTAGAGGTGGATGTTAAACATTTGATGAAATATACATTATCCAATAATTGAAATACCATTGATTTCTTGAAAACAACATTCTGTCCAAGAAAAAGAATGGAAATATTATGGTATGAAATGATTTTATAGACCATAATCAATATTTCAAAATAAAAAACATCCCATTTCTAATCACTTAACTATTGATTAATTATAGTTATGTCTTCCAATACCTTTCCTTTATGGATGGGTATTCAATTCATAATCAAATAAATATGGCTTGTAGAGATTCAGAAGCTACAAACATCAGATACCCATTGGGGATCATGTGTTATAAATTCATGCTCTTTGGGTTAAAGAACGCAGATTCAACATACCAATGTTCTATGCATCATATCTTTAAGACATTCCTAAGATTGATATAAGAATGTTATATTGATGTCATGGTTGTAAAATCCCAACAATAATGTGATCAGTTCATAGATTTTCAAAGATTCCTCAACAAGATGGGACAACACAATATGAAGATAAATCCACTGAAATACTCTTTCAGGGTATCTTCCAGAAATTTCCTTGGCTATTTGGTATTCCAATGCAACATCGACGTTATCCTAGAGATTACTAGTGACATTTTGTCATTGTCAACCTCAAAAATATCAATGAACAGAGTGGAATCTGAGGGAATATTTCTTATATTTTATTATTCATAGCCAACCTGACGGAAAATATCTCCCCTTCAGCAATATAATAATGACGGGAATCGACTATAAATGGGATAATTACTACCAAGAAACCTTAAAAATATTCACGTTATATCTATTGTACACACTGGTCCAAATGCCTCCTATAAAAGGGAGGAAAATTCTAGTGAATGTGGATACCATATAATTCTCACTTGGTGCCCTCCTTTCAGAGAAAAAATAATGCATGGAGCGAGAAAAATATCTGTTACCTCAATAAAAAATGATAAGAACTGAGACTAGAGACTCTAATGCTTAAGAGGACAGCCTTGTAATCATCTTCAAATTGAAAATGGTTAAGCATTACTTGCATCACCATGAAGTCCATTTGGTGTCTTGTGTTGACCCACTCACGTACATCCTCAGCCACCATATATATTGACTAGGTGCCTGGCCCGATTGAATGTCATTCTAAATAAATTTTCAATTTTGATTTTGTCATAGATGTTATTGGAAGAGAAAGAAATATATTATTTCTACATAGCACATCCTGCCCCAAAAAATACATCGATGGACACCTAGATTCTATACCAGGATGCCTCCTATTCCCATGAACCTCCCTAGACATGGGAGATTTATTTTAATAGTGTTTCATCAAGTCCTATCTTTAAAAGGATCGATGACCCAAGGCTCAACCAGATTTGTATAAAGACTATATTTTTTCTATAGAAAGTGAAATTTATCCATACTCATTCTCAGTATCTGAAGGATTCACAAAACATTTGGTAGAATTACAAGCCCTCATCGCTAGATTGGAACTATCCCTACAGCTTCACATATCCAACCTTAATATCAATAGAGATTTGGAAGTACTTATAGGGAAGATTAATGGTGAATATTCCATTAAAAATAATTACTCTCCCCTAACACAAGATACATTAGGGGAATTATGGAAGAGTTCTCTTTTGATCACACATTGAATCATGTATCCCAATCAGAGAATACTCACGTTGAAACATTGGATAATGCAACCATCTTCCTGGCTGACCCTAATTATCAAGAGACAATATTCTATATAACACATCAAATAATGTCATCATCAATCATTGTATGTGATATGAACTAAATCAAATAGGTAAAACCACCAAAAAATATTGATGAACCAATGACCACCCCGAGTTGGATGGATACAATAATCTATTATCTCCAAAAAATTACTCTCTAAATAGGATGAGAATGAAGGGAACACATTATGTGATGTGAAGGATAATTTACCATAAAATATGGTCCAAATGCGAAAAAAGCCCTCTAAAATTGAGGATGTGATTGAATCCTCCTCAGATGCATAGTACAAGTATAGATTCTCACAATCATGGATGATGTTCATGTGGGTTAATGTGGTGCTCATGAATTTGGAGCTAGGCCCTCCCCCAAATCAAGAGGTTGTGATATTACTGGAAAACCATGATATAGGATTTTGTGGAATTCACCATGATATTTCATGCATGAAGAATGAATGAAAACATAATTAACCAACCTCTATTATTTTTTTCAAAAATATAAACATTAGAATCCATTTTCAAATTTGGGAATTGATGTTGTGGGGATGTATCTCTCTATGATAGATAATCAATTCAAGTAAATACATACAACTTCCAAATTCTACTCCAAATGGTATGGGGAAAAACCATCAAATAACTTAGGAAAAAGAAAATTAGAAACTTCGTAACGTACCATATCATCACTATGTTATGGGTCACTCACACAATGTTGTTAGACAAAGACACCATATTCTATTCTAAAAGGTTGAATAAATTGTACCAAGAGTACAATATCGAGTCCAATCACTCATATTTCAATCATAGAATGTAAAATGGATAGATATAGGCCTTTAATATGACTTTATCAAATATTCTCGAGAAGATAGTGATCAAGGATAAATTTTGATTTCTAGATAAACTCTTTCATGCTTTATGTTAATACCATACCACTTCATGTATTACTACACAGGAAACTCCAAACTCATTGGTTTATGGGACCAAGTCACTATTACCCATGGAGGTCCAGCTGCCTTCACTCCAAATAGACATTTGTGTACAGCTCTCAGATGATGATAAATCCTAAAAGTGTATAGATGAATTCATGTGGATTTATAAGAGAAGGATGGGTATAATATAAAACTAGGAGGTCCATCATAGTCATATTTCATGATCTTATATTAAGAAGGATCACCTCCATTTATTCCTCTAAGGAGAACTAGTGTTGGGTCTATAGACCCAAATGATACTAGGGAAGAATCCCACAAAACTATAACACATGTGGAAAGGAACTTATATCATACATGAGGTCTATCACAAGGGAGATTACTCATTGGCCACCATGGATTGGTAGCATGTTACACCCCCCACTAATGTGAGGTTTCTCAAGACATAGAATGTTTAACTTCTATCATATGGGAAACAACATAATTGTATGTTCCTCCAATTCATCCACTTTATATGACATTAAACTATTGAAGCTCATCCTAACCACATGAATTTAAATTTTATGGAGAAGACTAATAAAAAATACTTTATAATACATGACATTCTAGGTACATACTGCATGATATCAAACTGCACAGCCCATGTCTATGCCCCATGATGATAAACATCACAGTTTTTCAATAACTATGTATGGATTGATTCCTTCCAATTTTGGATACATAGTGACATATGAACCTTTATTTATGTGCCCTTCCATAGTCTTCTTTTTCCCTTCACATCGGGTCATCCATTTTCCAAATCCAAAAAGATAAACTATATGGACAATCTCATTTCTATATGACATTGAACTACATGATTTTACGTGAACAAAATATAAATTTATTCTACTTTTCAATGAGATTTATAGGGGTAACTCAATCCTATATCATGTCCTATAAACCATATAATAAAAAATACCCCTTTTTTAACTTTAACTGCATCTTCATTGATAGAAGATTTATTTATCATTCATTTTTTCTCACATTGATCATAGCTCACATGAGATTATGTTTTTAAGTAAGTGATCACCCACATAAACAATGCATAGATTCTTATGATAGGGTCATATATGTCCCGAATGAAAGATCATAAAAGCAATACCAAGAGTCCTAGCTGCTAATGTTAAACTACATGGATGATGTCCCCTTTATGACATAAAAATATATATTCCAATGGTTCTCTCCTAAGAGGACCATCGTCGCTGGTGTGGGCCTCCAACCAAAACTGTATTCATGAACTATGTCTGAATTGATTCCTAACATCAAATGATATATAATGATGCTTGGATATTCAATATTGGATCCATTAGGGACAAATATAAAAATTACCATTCTTTATATATAAGATAGACGTGCGTAGGAATGGAATTATTCAAGAACTATGAGTGGAAAATTATCATTCTCCTTATATATGTAGTGACACATGAACTTCCTATCTCAGATCCATCCAAAACACTTCATTTTTTCATTTCAATTCATCTACTTTCTCAAAACATGACATTAAAGGGCATTTAATTTCAAAAACAGTGTATGGATAGATTTTTATTATCATGGGTTTGGTAGTGAAACCTGTATTTCCATCCTTGGGTATAGCCACAATACCCCCTCTTAACAGAGGTAACCCCATGTCCCTGTTGTAAGATGTAAAATGGCATGGTTCCTCAATGACTATGTGTGGATTGATTCTTATCATCACATGATATATAGAGATGACCATATCTCTAATCCTAGTTCTGACTACAACC
Source organism: Viscum album (assembly GCA_963277665.1). Lineage (NCBI taxonomy): Eukaryota > Viridiplantae > Streptophyta > Magnoliopsida > Santalales > Viscaceae > Viscum > Viscum album. The sequence continues at coordinate 128,578,114 of OY728131.1, read as the reverse complement.
ATTAATAAAAAATTCACCACGAACTGCATAGGGTATGAGGTCAGATTATCTCACTCTACCTATGTAAAATTTAGATACATGCATGACCATCTTGTGGTTATAAGATGTCTCACTCAAATTTTTCACGTCGTTTCCCATGTCCTGAAAAATAACATTAAACTACATAGAAATACATCCTTACGATATGATATTAGACTATATAGTGAAAATCCTGGTCACCGGTCAGTAAAACAACACCAAAAAAATTCCATATAATATGATAATAAATTTCATGGAACATATCCTTACCATATGAAATTATATTGCACAGAAAATTTCCCCACTATATAATGATAAACTATGTAGTCGACCACCATTTTCCTTAATTAGTGACTGAAATTGCTCTACCATAGTCATCCAATGTACAAGGTGATTATATCATCTATTAAATAGTCTCAATGAATAATCCACTATTCATTCATTAGGTGCTTCAGGATGATGAAAAACATCCATAGAGATTGGAATGTAACCTATATTCAAGGGACCCTTTTGGTAACTATGCATGTATGTCTTTGGATCTATATATGTTCTTATGGCGATCATCCAAATGAATCACTCTTCAAAAAATTATTTCTGATCATTTTTAGATTGGAAATCATTGTGACATAACTCAACCTCGTAGTGTGATCTGAACTAGTCTTGGTATTATTGTACCATATCATTTGTCACAACCTAAGAACCATAAAACACGATGTACAACATTATGATATCCCACTCGAGATGTATTTTGTGAACTCTTGACCATGCGTATCTTAATTAGGCTCTTTTGTATCACCCTCTATATTAAGTCCACATGTGTCATGACCGTAAATAGCTTTCACTATTGGCCAAAGCTGAAAAAACCCAAACACTAGCCTATAATAATTCAAATTACATGGCTTTAAAATATATGAGGCGCAAAAACTCTTAGGTTTAAACTCCAAAAAGGGTTTTTGGAGAAAAAAATATGTATTTTCTCACTAGACTATTCAAATACATAATTTAGTAAAAAAAATAGGCCCCTAAAAATAAGGTACAAAGCTCATAGGGTCTATACTGTAGCCCTAGTAAATTCCATTCTATTCTTACCAGACCCTATATTTGAAGAAAAATATAGAGTAATGTGTTTTCATATTTCATCACTATGAGAATATGTTCTCTATATGTTGAAACAAATTTTAGGGTGCTAGAACCCACCATAAATATTTCACTCTCAAAAAATCAAAATTCATGATTTAGGGTTCCACGAATCACCGTAAACATTCTATGGACCTTAGAAATGATTATCATCTTCAATATTCTCTTTTATTTACTATTCATGTATGTTTATGGATCATTCGTATGTACCCATGGTTGTCAACTAGATGAATCACACTAAAAAGAAATTTACTAACCTTGTGAGACATTACATCACTGCAGATGAAATCAACTCCTCAACATGATCTGACATACTCTTGTTTTGACTATCCCATGTCATCCTCTTGACTCGATCACTTCAAACAATGTCATACAATATCTATACCAAATATTTGACTGGATTTTACATCATCGAAATTTAATCATCATATTTCATACCCTTTATAATATTTGGAATATGAAACACCATTCCCTAACCTATAATGGACCACACCTCATGATTTGAAACCATAGTGAGTATGGCTGGGATTTAATTATCAAGAGCAAAATTTCTTCAAGGGTTCAAAAACCCTACCTGAATAGAATTCTTCCAATACCCACACTCATCATCTAGAAATTTCTATCTTCAAAAATAATTCATGTCCCTTGATATGGAGTGTCGATCATATTTTTCTTGTCCACGGTATTGACACATAAGTGCCTCGACCAACCAACTAATGGCATATACTCCTTGCTAGAAATGAGTTTCAATCCTTGTGAGCCATGCCAACACCATGGCAGAACCTGTCATTTTAAAATGTCATTTTACATATTTTTAATGTCTTCCCCATCCCATAATATAGACTAGAACTTTTGGGTTATGACATATATCCCCCTAACACTAACTATTAATACCAACCTAGTGTCCCTAGAATTCTTACCTAACCGATATTACCTCTATAAATATTCTATATCCCAATGAAAATATACATGTATTCATGAAACCCATTTGTTGACTATAAATACATGCCTATATATCTAGTATATTGAATTATGTTCATCAACTAAATTCATCTCTCTGTAGAAATGGATTTCTGACCCTCATAAGCCTCAGAAAAAACATGGGATAACCATTCACCTCAGGGTGTTTCGAGATATTCCTAGAATATCTACCCAATAATCCAAATTCATTGATCATTTTTTAACGAGAATACCTTAAACTAAATAGATATATGTTCATACCTAGAAGACACTCAATTAATGTAATTGAATTTATAAGCCAAAATACCCTAAACTAAAGTGATAAAAGTTCCTTGCTAAAAGACCCCTAACTATTGAAATAGAAGGTCAGGGATAAAGGATCTAAAACTAATTTCATACATGGTATAAGATAAAAGTCCCTAAACTAAATTGATAGAAGGCCAAAGCTAAAAGACCCTATACAATAAAACAAAATAAAAATAGCATGCAATAGATTGTAAGGCCCGTCATGTACCCTTGGAAGGAAACAAGATATGGTTGTTGAGAATATCGACATCAGAAAAATGAAAGAGAACATACCCTTTGGGAAATATATCCTACCCAATTATCCATTTAAAAGTCAATTAATCTGTAGATAGCTTGAACAGATTAACCAGTGAAGAATCTCATGCTAGATTGCATTCATGAGCATGTCAAAATCGGAATCTATTAGAATTTTAGCATTCAAATCTAGCATTCATTTCTACTTGATATTATTCATGGGATGGGTACTGTTAGTGATTACCATAATAACGAATAAAAAACATGTCTCGAACATTGTGAATAAATGTGAACTAGACAATAACATATAGTGTTCATAAGATAGGTTCCCCGATAGCATTCAATATGAGGAATATATATATCAGAGTATCTCTCAGGAATATATGATCTAATGATATATTAAGAAAATATTATTTTTTCACATATATGATTAGATGAGTCCTTAAATTGTGAAATATCTGCTCAAAAGAGATTACAAATTGGCATATTAACCTAGAGATTTATGTTTTCCTTTATAGAATGGTGTAACCCATCCACCCTGGAAATGGATTCAGGACGTGACTTTTATACCACATAAAGAAGTCCCTACTACTACAACATAACCATCTAAGATATCTGAAGTTCTTGTTCAAACTCGGATAAAACTACTTGAATATTGATGGTCTATATCTGAAGATCAATAATTTCATACCGAAAATTTCTAGTATCATCTATCCCAGCATTGGATATGTCCTTATGAGTGGCTTCCTCTATCACACTATAGGAACCTTCCTTATTAGCCTTTTCATATTTCTACTTCACCAAAGAAGAGGCTTCAATATATTCCATCATATATTCAAGGTCCCTATTCTGCTCTACATGTGAGACGACATCCTTTAGAAGGTCATGAAGTGTGTAATGATCAACACCATCATAAACAAGGGTAGGACACATAAATTGAATGTGGACCATCCAATCATTCAAATCCATCTCGGGGGTATCCAAAACTATGTCCCAAACATCACCCACATGTGTAACCTCATAGAATGAAATAATGATGTAGATATTAGGAATTTACCAATCCCATTCTGGTAATGGGAACATATTTCCAAATCAGGTTTCTTAGGGAAATAGTGATACTCACTATCTTTAATGAAGAGGTTTGTGAACCAAACTCTACATAGGTTAATCAAATTTTAAGATACCCTAAATATCAGGTACTAGAGCCTCCAAAATATGATGTGAAGATTTAGAAACAATGGATACATGGTTATTCTAGTCATAGGGTATTTAATTTGATATCACCATGTTATCAATGGATATAACTAATGTTAGGAGAGAACCCTTCTCAATCGCATCACTAGAGGCATCCACATCCACGACCCCATCCTTGGGTGAGAAGGAAATGTCATCCTATGACGAGCAGCTTCGAGGGTCAAATGATGCTTTTACTGAAGATATGATTTTCCACATCTCCTTAGGACTGAATAAACAAAAAAATAATATCATGAAATATAAAATAATGAAAAAGAAGTGTCAAGTATTTAATAACTGGCCACCTTATATAAAACATGCTTCCATTAATGATTAAATTTATTCAAAATACATACTTATGTAACCATCCACCATAAGTGCATCCACCTATGATGGATCAAATGTTATGATCATGGAAAAATCAATAATTGGAAACAAAAACGATCAAAGAGGCACCACATCCACCTTTTCTACTTGGTAGGTCGGTCCCTATAGTGAAGGTTCTACCGAAGCAACCATACACATTCCTAAATTGTTGGAAGAAAATATGATCTCATACATGAAATCATAGAGGGTACCTACATATTTTTTAAAAATAAAAATGTGTTTCCAAGATGATCCAAGACAATATAAGAGTAAAATACCACACGTAGTTGAGGATTCTAGGGGAGGACATAAAAATATAGATTTCTTCCTTTTATTCTTCTTCCCATCTATGTAAGGATCTTCTTAAGGTGTTGATGATAAAAATATTTATTTTTATGTGATGATCACTACCCCCCTTAAATATTTTTGACTTGGATACCCTTTTGGATTAGTCCCTCAATCACATCTAAATTTATCTCCCATTGTTGATCCATGGAGAGAATATATAGGGGATAGTATAAGCAGAGGAAATTCATTATCCTCCTGCTATGTCAAAATATAAGGTAATATTATATGGTTGAAATGTAACTCTGGCCCTTTAAAAATAGTAGTCAGAACATAATTTCTGGCCTTTTGGTGATTGGATAACCAAGTTCATCCAAATAAAATTGAGGTGTTCCACAAAAAATTATTTGGTAGAACATTAAAAAAATATATATATGATGCTTATTGTTCAAAAAATTTCATCACGGTCTTTAAAAAAGGCCCTGACATCCATAAGATTGTCTCTAAGAACAATACATAGAGGATAAAAGATATAGGTGGAACCTACTAAAATCGTCTTTGCTTATCACAATATACCCCAAAGTTCATACTCTAAGTTATTCATTTTCTAAGCCATCCATTGATGAGATGTGATGGAAAAAAAACGCTGGTCCAATCTCATTCTCTAGAACTACAATCGATGTAGCCATATCACTAGGTTCTTTTACTAGCATTGAAAGACATATGAATTCCTTACAACATCCTTCTAAGGTTTTCAATCTTCTAGAAACTATTTTCTTTCCAAAAATGGGATTATTCTCTAGAATTGGTGGTTGGGTGGATTCTCTAAACAATTATGACAATGTTTCATGGGGATATGAGTTAAATCAAACCTTAGCATAAACACATAATAAATATATTACTACATTAAGGGCAGGAGGGTTTATCTGTGCACCTATATCCTCCCCAGTAAACATCATCCAAAATTCGTAAGCTACAATAAGATACTCCTATTATCAAAAATGAATAATGTGTGGTAATATTGGCTACAAACATAATAATTTGGATCTAAATTGGAAGGTGACATTCCATTCAAAGACATGTTTCCCATCAACATGGGTAGAATAAACTCCTTCACGAAGTGACATCACATAAGCTTGTTCATAAATACATCACTCAGTAGTGTAAAAAATGTCACATGTTGTCACTAGATCATAAGAAATGAAGGAAAAAATCATAGCATATCACATAATCCATGAAAACTTGGTTTTCAGTGCAACAGGTCTCACTCAATTGGTGAATTGCTGGTATGGTATGAAGTGTACATTGAGGATATCCAAAAAATTTAGATGTTCATATCCTCATAGGTGAGATCCTATCAAACCCCAAAATACATGGAAGGAACCAATGATCATGTGAGGTGATTTTCCCTTATAAACATGGTGCTCAAGTTGATATATTTTATCCAACATAGGGATAGATAGCCTGAAACACTCCACCATGCCATAGTGGTCTTCATAATGTATGTGGAAACTCAAACCCCACATTATTCCATTATTATATGTAAATACCAAATCATGTAAATGGAAAAAATGGGATAATTGGAAATACTAGAAAATACTACGGCATTAAGTACCCAGTGCTCATTGGAAGTTCTTCATAAGAAAGGATTTCAGCTTCATGGCTTCCGTATAAGCGGCGGTCTTCTTGATAAATGACTATTTCTATATCATGAATGTAATTTAAATTCCATGAAGTTGATATTTGGGGGGGGGGGGCTTTTCATCCATCTTAATAAGTTATCAGGATAGAGGAGTCTTTTTCATGTTAACCCAACAAGACCATATGGGAAATAACTCTTCATACATACCACCTAACTTAGGTGAATCAAATATCTTCTCCACATCCCAAATGCTGAATATAATGACCCAGGAATAATATGAAAATATATGAAATCATTTTATATTAATATTCAAAAAAAACAATACATGTTAAAGGACCATAATTCATTAGTGTATTTTGAAATAAGAAATACATTCTACTAATTTTGTTAATGATATTAAACATCTCCATAATGAACTCCCACTTTGTCACTCTGAATTACGAACCTTTCTTTATAACCTACAGAAAGGAAACATAAGAGAAGGGGTGATATCAGATTCTCTATAAGGGTAAAAAAAGGAAATATGTTAGCATAAGATGAATATAAGGGTATGAGAACATGATCAAAACATTATAAGTTCATGCCCCACATAAAAAGATCATAATCATGAGACATGGTATAAATATTGGTAGTTCATAAAACAAGAATAAAAAGATAATAATGAATTTGATCCATTTGAGAATATCAAATTCATAAGACAAATAATTTTTGGTAGATACATAAACATGTTAAATCATTCTCTATAAATCAAGGATCATTTCCAAAATAAATATCATTGAACTTCATGGGAACTACACCTATTGGGAGGGATAGACCACCATCCCAGTCATTATCCTTTCAGTGTAAGGGATCATTTTCCCCAAATTTCCATAGTGGAATGAGTTTCCCCATCTTTCTATAGTGGATTAGCTTTCTACATCTTCTCATTTTAGATCATTTTCCCAATTTTCACATAGTTTATAAATCTTCCACATATTCACATAGTGGATCATGTTTACCCATCTTCCCACAGTGGATCATGATGCATAAATTTCACTTTTTGGTCAAGCCCATGGACTTGTTACCCTTAATTATCACATGAGTTATAAATCATTACCCAATACACAAGAGGGAGATATAGGTCCCACCCCTCTCATAACGAATTTATAAAAACATGTTCCATAAGATAATAAACTATCATATCATAACCCAAAAAATAAAATGGGTGTAATAAACATGTAATAAGATCATTACCTATGGAAAAGAGAATGGTTTCACAATCATTTACTCAAATCATAACCTATTAAAAGAAGTGGGATCAAAAATAATATAACCTATAGAATAGGAATGGGTTTTATAAATATATAACTTGTATATAGAAACAATTTTCACAGACATCATTCCATTAATATATAAACCATTTAGAGAACGAATATTAATGGAAACATTGAATAATTTCCCCATAAAGGTCGGAACAACACCAATGGATGTTATCATAAGTTAAAAAATATTTTGAAATATCAAATAAAAATAATTTCTGGAAGAAAATATCATTTCTTCATTGAAATATGATTGTTAAAACATAAAACCTTTTGAAAATCATTTTCTTTAAAAATAAAAATTAAAAATTATAATGAAATAATTATTTTTTTAAAATCCATTTATTCGAAAAAACTTTTAAGACATATAAATAAAGCATCAAATGTTTTGAAAAACATTTCATTGAAAACACATTGAAAACTTATTAATAATTATAGAAAATGTTTTGAAAACCATTTATTTGAAAACATTGGAAAAATAATAAATAAATCTTGAAATTATTTTGAAAACAATATCATGGAATTTTTTTGAAAACTTTTAAATTGGCCTTTAAAATGGTTAGAAAACAATTCCTTTGAATACATATTGAATTATTATAAAAAATTTCAGGAAAATGTTTTAAAATAGTTTTCTCTGAAAACAATTTGAAAAATTATAAATAAATATTGTAAATGTTTTTAAAATGTTTCCCTTGAAAATACTTTCACAACGTAACTAGAAGTCTTAAAATCATTCTAAAACCCTTTTATTTTTTAATAACCTTTTGAAAACATATATTGGAAATATTTAAAATCATTTAAAACACATTTTAAAAAGTAATTTTTTTTAAAACCTATTTATTTGAAAAAAAACATTAACATACACAAATTATTAGATTAACAGTGATAAATTTTCATAAAAAATAAATAAAAAAATTAATATTCATGGAAATTACGGTCACGATGGTGGGTAAATAGGTACATTTCAAACACTCCTTTTTCATTATATTGTTTTGAAATGTGCCTTGATCGAAAAATTACAAAAAAATCATTTTAAAAAAAATATTAAATTGTAAAACATTGGTAAAATTTTAATTTAATAAAAAACATAATAATAGTAAAACATTTTTGAAATTTTTTTTTGAAAGAACATTTTCTAAAAAAATACAAATTTCTTATCAAAAGGATAAATAATGTTGGATTTTTAAAAGAACATTTTCATAATTATCTTGAGAGTCAAAGAGTGGTAAAATTTTAAAATTAAATGGATGTATGACTAATACCCCAAGGTTAAGAAAATTCATGAGAGATAGTAAGATATTGATCAAAATATTTCTTCAATGGATGGATTATCATAAAAAATCTTAGTAAATAATGAGATTGTAGCTATAATTTGTTACCACTTTGGAATCATTAAATAATAATAAAATGAAAAGAATAACATTACATGAAGCTTAAAATATTTTGAACAGAATAATATTCAGTATATAACATATAATAGATAGTATGTAGACCTCATAGAAAATTATCGATGCATGACATGACATGTGTCTCAAAGAAGGAAGATTGAGACAAAATTACTTTATCGATTTGATAACTTTTGAAACAAAAAACCAATAAAAGAAATATCATAAAATGGTTATAAAAAACCAATAAATTTATTTATATGAATCATATAATACACACATGTGTAGTAAACATCCAACATTTAAGAAATATGTGGTGAACATGCCTTATGATTCACGAACAATAAAAGTGAGATGAGAAAACCCTTACCATAAGTATGGAATCACTTATTAATAATTCGAAACTCTTGTATAATAAATATAAGTTTATTATAAAACATTAAAATAAACATATTATTATATATAATACCATATATTTTTTTTATTATAACATTATATTTCCCAATTATTTATAACTGAATATTTATTCTACATTTCGGGTAATAATCGCTCTATTTTTTCTCCTGTATTTTGATTTATTTAAATTTTAGTTCAAAAAGTAATATCATTAAGTGTAGAATTTATAACATGATATTAATAATATATATATATTTATTATATATTTATTTATATAAATATTTAAAATATAAAAATATTAAATGAAATACACCATTCACGGATATTGTAGGTGGTACATACGCATAAACAAGTTTTCATTTTACAGTCATATTGAAAGAATAAAAGTAATTAAAATATATGTTTAAATATATAATATCATTACAATATAATTATTATTTTATATATATCTTATATATTTAATAAATCATCATTAATTCATTTCTTGTAACATGTGAATGAATCACATCACTTTGAGGAGGCAATTGCCCACACTTCTATAATTGAAGATATCACATTTAAAAAAGATAAAAAGAATAAATGTATGATATATATTGTAATGCCCCAACCCCTGTTACCCAAATTAGGTGCATTATTACATAACATTGGCATGATAACAAAGGATCATGTCTCGAATGACCGATTAGTTTAGAGGCCTTGGAAACACTTGATACATTCATAAGTCATATATTAAATCATAAATTAAAAAACTACAACAACATATTTTCTTCATATCCCCTCATAATATCCTTGAAGGTCATTCATAAAATACTTATTCACATCCTGGGACATATAAAACATTTAAAGGTGTGAGCTCAGATGCTCAGTAAGGATAACAATATTGTAGAAACTTGCATAAATAAAATAAACATTTAACACAATGTATAACTAAAACAAAATCCTTTTAAACATAAACTTCATCATAGTATGGAATACATAAAATGAAATAATTCCATTTTATTATTCACATGTATATTCTACTAATTGAATAATCAGATGTAATATCAATAGCCACTTTCATAATGTGGGAATGCATAATGCCGAACATTAAGTTTCTGTGTCAAGGCCTCGTTCCAAGACCTAAGGGCTAACTTTAATCGGAACCCAACCTGGAGAGCCTCTGTAATCAGACTCCTTCCCAGAGATCCTCTGTCACCAGACTCTAACCCGGAGTTCCTATAATAATCGGACACCAACCCAGAGTGCCTCTGATAACTGGACACCGACCCGGATAGTTTCTAATAACCAGACACCAACCTAGAGTGCCTCTAATAACTGGACACCAACTAGGAGTGCCTCTAATCACAAGACACCAAACCGGAGTGCCTCTAATAACCGGACACCAACCCAGAGGGTCTGATGTAACCTGATCCCAACCTAGAGGGCGTACAATTACCGGTCTCCATCCCAGAACATACTAGTCCAACACATTCATATTAATAAGAGTATGAAATGTAACATAAATATTCATATTAAAATTATCATAAGAAATGCCAGAACAATAATCATAAACCATTAATGGCATAAAAATAACTCATCCATAGTCAATCATATCACAAAACCTTAAATATAATTTGGATGATTTGTATAATAATAAATCAAATTCCAACAACTATAAAATTTATCAAAATATGTTGACATAGATGAAATAAAAACTATTTGAGAGAAATATCTCTTTTTTTAAATCATTTAAAAGTCACATAATTATAGAGAAAACATTTAATTTAAAAACATTCTTATAAGATTTTCAGGGAAGCATCGACAATTTTATAATAGTGGAAAATAGCCTCACCCACTGTATAAGTTAAAAAACATTCTTACCTTATTTTTGTCAAAAAGGTTTAAAAGGACATTGTTTGGAAAACGACGAAAAGATTAATTTATAAAATTCTAATAATAATTCAAACTAGGGTATAAATGAATTTAACCCATATAATGTAAAATAATAATAATGATTTGAAATAAATTTTTAACAACAATGGATGTGGATGATAAAGAGTTCTCAAAAGATAATTATATATAAACAACCCCACATAATGAAGAGATTGTGAAATAAACCGTTACCTTGTACATTTCCTTGGTTGAAGGTAGGTTAAACTTCTATATAGTTGTTAAATAATTGTTAGCAACTTATACAAGAATCATATAAATATGATATCATACATTATCTTTTAATATTGTTTTGTTAATAATATTTTAGTATTATCGTCGTTTCGGGTGTTCACTTACTCGTTTTCTTTTATATGTTTTGATACGATAGCCGTGCTTTTTATCCATAGGTTCTATATTATTAATACCCAGAATTATATCAAGTCCTTGAAAATTATTTTTTATCATAAAATGAATATTATTCTTGAATGGATACAATGGGGAATGAATCTCAGCGCATTTGTGGAGACTGTAGTCTGTACGTACGCACGAGCGACAATATCGTTCTTTGATATTAAAATAATATATAATTGGAAGTTGTATCATATATATATAATAATTATCATTTTATATTTATTATTTAAATTAAATACAAATCATTATTATACCTATCAAAATAATAATGTATTGAAAAAAATACAACACGACCTGGAGACGATTAGCCATATGTACACACGTATGGTGACATGTCATTCAATGGACGTATAGAATACTAAATATGGTTGTACCATATTTATAATAAATCAGAGTATATAGTTGATACTGGATTTATTATTTTATAGTGTAAATAACAAATAAAGAAGAAGTTGAAGAAGAAAGGTACTTGAAAGAGGGTGTTGAAAACATTACCTCTTCTTCGGGTTCTTCATTTTGATTTGATCAAAATGGCTCATTGGGTTGGCTTTATGACTAAATTAAAGCCTCTAGGATTAAGTTAGGATAGATGAAATGGTATTTGATTAGAGTTTGGCCGAAAAACAAGTCTTTTAAGGTATGAATAATTGGTTAGAAGTGGTGTTCTTTTTATAAGGGCGAGGAGGGGCGCTTTAGGAAAAACTTAAAGTATTAATTTATAATAAATTCATATTCGGTTTCTAATGGATACAAAGTGTATTATTCAAACTATAAGGATGTTATGGGTCTAAAAAATTTCATCCAATATATTTTATATAGGTTTGGGTCATTATATTAACCTTATATTTTATTTTTAACTCTTAGTTATTTAGTTTGACATTTACCATGTCACTTTGTATTTTTATATTATATAGTTAATAAACATACTATATACATCCAAGAGACCCCCAAGTGGTCCATAAATGATAAAAATATCATAATATAAGTCCTTTTGCCTAATACTATATTTTTAGGAAAATAATATCAATTAATAATATAATATTTGTATTAAAAACTCATTTATGTCAATTTTTACACTATATAATAATTGATTTTTTTAAAGTCATAATAACTTTTTTAATTCGAATTTTTTTAATAAATTATAAGATGTCATATTGACCAATAAAATTCTTGTATGTCATCAAAAAATAAATTTTATATTTATTTTAAAATTTATAATACCAATTGATTGATTCTTACATTAATAAGGAAAATACTGCATCATTATTTTGTCATAAATAAATTTAATTATTCAATGTCTAAAAATTACAAATAAAATACCATTATGTAGGAAATCGTTTTAGCTTTCTAATTAATATTTATAGTCGAAATGATAACATATATAACCTTATGTAAAAATTGTTTTGCGAAAAGATATATGCTTATGTCATTTTTGTATTTACTTTAACTTAATTAATATAAAGTGTCATTTATCACTTAAAAGTGGATCCATGGGATCCCGAAATAGACCCAAATATACCCATGGTCCAAAATGTATCTAAAAATAGGGTTAGGACACGTTTTAGGGTAATTTATTATTATTATTATAATATTATTATTTTACCCTTTTTTATCGGATTTACCCTTTAACCATGATAAATAAAATATTTATTGAAATAATTATTCAAAAAGAATAAAAATAAGAGTTACCTATTTACACAATTTGGAAATCCGGATTCAAAATATTTAATCCAATTTTTCCAATTCAAAACACAGACGTGGCAGAAATTAATTTAAAATTAATTCTCGTTTTCAAAACTAAAGGCGTGTTTTTAAGAAATACTAACTATCAAAAGATTGACACTTTTTTATATCCGGTTTAAATGTGAAATTATGTCCAATGACCAAAATTATATTTAATAATAAAAATATATCCTAAATATACTTTAAAACCACTCAAATTTATAATTTATCAATATGAATTATTTTTATTAAAAAAGTTGCTTTTAATTAAAATTTAGTAATTTTCACAATTAATCAAAATATGAAAGTTATCCGAAAAGTACCAAAATATCACCCTAGGCTAATTTCAATATTTTTAGTTCAATAAGGAAGTACATTTTAAAAGATAAAATTTATAAAAATTTAAAAAGTGGGTATTACTATTTATAACGGCTGCTTTGATTAGTCACGGTGTGTTAGAGTCTCGAAGTTGCGTACAATGCAAGCTATTGCATTATTCAAATGGAAACGTACCATTGATGTTTGGGGTGTTACATATATATAATAATTAAAGAAGTATAAATACATAATAAATATAATATATATCATATAGAAATAGATTTTCCATAATAATTCCAATCCATGAGTGGTGGTAAAGGAAAAAAACAAACAACAACGTTTTGTGAGGCAGTAGTTCACTGTACACAAAACGATAAGTTCATTACTCATTAGATGGAAGTTTATGTAAGTAAATATCTAAAAATATTAATTAAAAAATATCATTATATTTATAATACTGATGTTATTATATAAACATCAAAGAATAATAATTTATGTCATGGATAATGAAAATAAAATAAAGAATCTTGAGGAATGATGTTAGCTTTTCTTTGGGAAACAGTTTTTGGTTATCACAAAATGGATAACTTAAATGGATTTATACATAAAGTGGTTCATCTAATAGAATGGGAAGGGGGATTTTGGGAAGGTAATTGGTTAGATATTTTTTGAACCCAAGGGTTTTGAGAGGTGTCTATATGTGGGAGTGGTGGTGGCCTTTCATAAGGGAGGGAGGGGACACACTTCCCATTTTTTAAAACAAGTTAGGTGTACACACGTTTTTACCTAACCAAAGTAATAAAACCCAACCATAACAGATAATATAACGATTATGGATGACATATGGACATAAAATTTAATTTTTAAAATTGTATAGGTCATTTTGGACTTCATGATTAACGTTTGGCCCCTTGTTAAGATTAATATTACCATAATCATTGTAATAAATTTCAATCAATTTCACAAATATTGTTGGAAGAAATTATGTTTAAATTACCATTCTATAAATATTAAACTTATTAAAACCATATATATAAATTTTTTTAAATTCATTTCATATAATAATCCAAATCATGTTTAATTCTAATACTACAGACTTAGTTCAATTGCATATTTTTAAGGTTAGAATGTTCAAAAGTTCATTAAGCCTTTATATATTAATTCAATATAAAAATCATTAAAACTTTATATATTGTATTAATATATGTATAATTGATTTATTTTTACATTAAAACCAACATAATATATAATTAAAATATATAAATAAATTTTATGTAACAGTCATTTTGAATTAAAATTCATTTCTTTTTTACTGTTCATCCAAAAATGAAATATCTCAAAAAAATCCAAAAAAATGATTCGAAGATAATTTTCACATTATTAATTAAAAAATGAAGTCTATTTTATAAAATTATACTTCTAATAGTGTCTAAAATTAATTTTAATATTGTTCATAGGTGGATATATATTTTTCTATTATGAAAATAATATTTTTAATAATATTAATACATTACAATAATATATATATATATATATTTCATTATATATATGTTTTATTTAAATGAAACCATGAAAGAAACTTTTAAAAATTATTTATTAATATTAATATTACAATTTTTAACATTTAGGGTATAAATATCCCATTTAAGAAATTATAATAATAATATGTTATATTTTAGAAACTCAGTGTTACATGTAACACAAGCCAAGTCGATGTTTCATGTAGCACAATATTATCATAGTATAGTATATAATGAAAGAGAAACATGGTTCATTAATATAGAAAATATATATTCAGTGTCATGTGAAATTAAAAATATTAAAAAATTATATTAATTTTAAAAAAATAATATTTCTCAAAATCACTTTGGTGTTACATCTACCCCTATAAAATTTATTTCACCCTCGAAATTTGTTTGGGTTATTAGAATATTTAATATTGAAAGTAAAATTCTTAAAAAACCAATCAAAAAAATTATTTCTAAATATTCATTTAAAATAGAATGTTTTAAACATAATGGTTTCCCAAAGTATCAAACAAATAGGTTTCCACATATGAGAACATAGATTGGAAGGGAAGATTAGAAATGGATGAAAAGGGTAAATAATCATATATATTGGTAATGATCACTAATTAAAAGAAATTGGGTGATGCAAATAAATTTAACAATAAAAAAAACATAAATTTTAAAAGAATGGATCATGTCATTTATATCATCAAAAATGATAATAAGAGGACAATATTTTATTTAAATACATGCTTCATAATGTAAAATTAATTTTTAGTACAATAATATATTGTTACTTGGTTTAATTCAATTTCATAAGTAAAATCTCACCCATTGTTCAGGTATTGACCAATAACCACTTTACCTCTATCCAGAAAAAGGAAGGTGAATTTATAATTCCTGAAGTACTAACAAATCATAAATCCATGATAATTTGTCTCGTATGTCTTTAGATACCATCAACACAAAGTGGATGGAATATTTTATCAAACATTTATAAATCCTCATGTGGTGATATAATTCTTTAATCTCATAAACTCCATCCAATGTTTTATTAAAAATTTTCAAAATGCTTTCCCTTGTAACACTTCCAAAATAAAAAAATCAAAACTTATGAAATAAGGTCACAAAATCATCTTCACTTTGATCCCCTAAATATCACTATCTAGATCTTGGTTTTCGCATTCCGTATATGTGAATACCATCATTTTATATTCGATTTAAACATGTTAATAACCCGAATTACCATAAATACTTTTGGGAAACAATAATTCTTACTCAATACATTGATAATTAGATATATTCCTTAAATTAAAGAAGTTAAAATCACCATCAATGATAACATATACCATTTTTTTAACAAATCCTTTATCAGTTATGATGTTATAAATACTAACCAATTTACATTATCCTTATCATCACCTATTTACACATAAAAAATATAATTTCCTCATCATCAAGAACATGATATGTCTTACCTTACCTAAATACAACCTTTCCATTAAATCAATTTTATAGGTCATTAGTATCATTGAGAAAATTCTTGAAAATACTTAAATAAAACTTCTATAGAAAATATTTATATAGTTCATGATTCTTATAACATATAATTAGGATTCCAAAAAATATACTCTTAAATAATTTAACATTATTCATAAACAATTACAAAGGTTTTATTTACTAATTCATTAATACATCTTTCCAAGAATATTAAATATCAATTATCTTTGAAGGGTTTTCATCCTTAATGTAATCATGATTCATGAATTTAGTATAAAAATACCATAAGACCATTCTATAGCTTTCACATATATTTTTTGGCCTCCTTATCTTCAAAACTATATCCAATACTTGTACTAATTTCTTAATTCTCTTCATGAGGATTCCACTTAGGACATCGATTTGTATAATTCTCGTACATTCCACATCTGAAACATTCAATGTCTCCCCAATTCGTCATGTTTGCTCTATTTCGTATGATAGTAATTTTTAGGGAGAGAAATATTTATCATATTAGAAAACCAAATTATCATGAAAAATTAATTATAGGATGTCTAAATAATGAATGAAACCTCATTAATAATTGAACGTTTAGGGTAATCCTAGGTTATTCATAGTCATATTGTATTTTAAACCATCATGATCGTTCAAAAATAGTTTTTGAATTCTCAAATAATATTTCTTGGTAGTGTTAAACAAGCATTATAATAAGGACCATTATCATGTACTAGGTTATGGTTATGTCTGGCCCGACACACATTGTCAGAGTTGTTGCTTCTAGGAACATATGTTCTAGAATAATTTCCACATGCAATTACTAAATATGGGTGTATTTATAGAAAAACACTTTTTATTAACTTTACCGATATTTTCAGAAATTTTCTTAATCATTATGCCATCCATATAATAATCCTTTGATACACCCTAGACATATTTTTATAAATATATTAATATATCTCTCTATTATTGTCTCATTGTCGTTTCCAATGTTTAACTCAAACCTTTTTAATACCAACAATTAAGAATTATGATTAGCACAAATAGATGTTATATAATTTTATATTAATATTCAGAATATTACAATAATACAAGCTCGAGGACCATAATAGTTTTGTGTCTTTAGAAATATGGAATACATTATTATAATTTGGTGAAATATATTCAACATCTTGTTAAAGATAAGAACCTTTAGTACTCTTAAGAACATTTAGTCATAACCTAGGAAAATGAAACATAATAAAAGTGTGATCTTAGAAGCCCATTAATTGTCAAAAAAAAAAGAAATATGTAAGAATAACATGAAAATAAGGGTATGATAATATGATCATAAAATTAGAAGATCATAACCTACCTAAAAATTACGAAATCATGAGATAAGGGAAAACGATTTGAATTCCCCAAGACGTGAATCATAAGATAATCAATCATATGAAAAATATGAGAAAATAAAAGGAATAAGCCATATAATTGGTGGAAGATACATAAATATTTAATATCCTTCCTGATAGGTCAAGGCATTTTGCTAATAAATTTTCAGAACATGTCATAGGGACTACATCTACTAGACAAGACACACCACCATCCCTAGTCAAAATTCTTCCTTGCATGGGATCAGGTTCCTACATATTCATAAAGTAGACGAGGTTTATTTATCATCCCATAGTAGATCAGGTTTCCTAATTTCCCATTGTTGATTGGGTTCCCCATCTTCCTATAGTAGATTCGGAAACACCTATTTCCCAGTTTTGATCAAGCCCGTTGACTTCATCGCCATATTTGTCTCCTGAGATATAAATTTTTACCCATTTCATTGGAGGTATATATAGTTACCAACAATATCATAATTAAATCATACATAAATGTTCCACAATATCATAAAATATCATATCATATCCATTGAAATGAAATTAGTGTCACAGACATGTAATCATATTATTAACTGTTGAAATGATACTTGTTTCATAATCATTTCATTAAACCATAAACCATAAAATTATGTGGGTTTTAAAAGAATAAATCCAATGAAAGAATAATTGGTTTAATAAAAATATAACCCATGAAATAGATACAATTTTCATAAAAATCATTCCATCAATTCATAAACCATACTATGAAAGAATATGAATGGATCCTTTGGATCATTTACCCACAAGGCAAGGAGTAACACCAATGTTTTTTATTTTAGATGGGAAATAATTTTGAAATATCTTTCAAAAACATTTCATGAAGAAAATATACTATATTATTTATAAATTATTTTTAAAACATATAAACTTTTGCAATCTATTTTATTTTAAAATAATAGTCAAAATCTATAATTAAATCATGGTTTCGTTTTAAAAAATAATAAAGAAATCTTGAATTGGTTTTGAAAAACATTTCATTGAAAAAACATTTAATAGTTATACAGAAATATGTAAATATTTTTTAAATCATATTCTTTGAAAACAATTTAAAATCATTTAATTAAATCTTGAAATTTATTGGAAAAACATTTTTTTGAAAAAACTCTAAAAATTTATAAATAACGCTTAAAAACATTTTGAAATCCATTTCATTGAAAATTATTTTAAAAAATATAAATAAATCATGGAAACATTTTGAAGGAATTTTTTTTAAAATACTTTAAAAAATGATTTAAAATATTTAAAAACCCTTTTCTAGTAAAATAACCTTTTGCAAACATATAAATGAAGATTGGAGAATAATTTAGAACACTTTATAAAAATATAATATTTTTGAAATCCCTTTTCATTGAAAACAATTTAAAATATGAAAAATTTCTTGACAATTTGGAAACAAAGATATTTAAAAATAAAAATACAAAGGAATATTCAAGTACCATAGTGTTATGATAGTGGGTAAGTTTGTACGTGCCAAACATTTCATTATCACCATAAAAGATTAAAAAAGATCATTGGTCAGAAAAAAGAAAAATAATTTTTATTTTTTTAGTGGTATGAAAAGGTTAAAAATTTTCTTTAAGGATCATTGGATTATATTAAAACATTTTTGATAACATTTCTACAAAACATGGTTTTTAAAGAACTCATATTTCATTCCTAATGGTGAAATTAATTTGGACTTCCATAGAAACAAACTTATATTATATTAAGAAAAACAATTGTTCAGTGGTATGATTACTTTTATATAAAATGAATAACTATATGTTATTAAAATTTATGATATATCTTGAGATATGGATCAAAATATTTCAACAAATGGAATCATAATCATAAATAATATCGATAAATTATGAGATTGTATCAATTAACCATTACCACTTTGCTATTATTGAATCAAAATTCAATGGAAATAATAAAATTACATGAATAATAAAATTTAATAAAAGTAATTAGATTTATTATATAACATTT